>JAJOZX010000530.1:1000000-1042500 GCA_023014485.1 Bathynomus jamesi
ATATTTTTCCTTACAAATCTGTACGCCTCACTGGTAATCCTTTAAGGTTTTAATTTTTAATTTTTTATTTTTACTTCTCTGTTTATTGTATATATATGTATGTATGTATGTATGTATGTATTTGTATATATAGATATGTGTGTGTATATATATATATATGTATATATATGTGTGTGTGTGTGTATGTTATTTATTTTTCTTTTTTCTTTCTGTAACCTATATATAGGCTTAACCTTTTTATGTACTTCAGTGTTCCTGAGGATGTCATTAGACGAAAGCGCTTGAGCACCATTTTGTGTTTCCTTTCCTTCGTGGTTTTATTCATCATATATATATATATATATATATATATATATATACACAGTGTCCCAAAACCATGTATACATTTTTAAAAAACTTATAACAGGCGAACCCACTAACAGATTCAGATGATTTTTATTTCTTTTTATAGCCTATAGCCTAAGGAGATACAACAGCGAAATTGTTAACAGCCTTGCCTAGCCTAAGGAGATACAAAATCGAAATTAGTAATAGCCTTGCCTGCCTACAGTAAACATGGAAAATGGAAGTGTGCGCTTATCATTTGAGCAACGAAAATGGATACTAAAGTCGTATTTTAAAGTTGAGAAGATATCAAGGGTTCAACAACAGTGGACACACAATTTTGGAACTAATCCTCCAACTCGACTTACCATTTCACGTATCTGTGAGAAATTTGAAGTATACGGTACTGTGCATGATGTGTACAAGCAAGCGACTGGGCGTCCAAAGACATCAACAGATGCTAACACTTCTGATGAAGTGTCGGTGAGACAATGTGCTCGTGAAACAGAGAAAAGTAAGACAAGTGTCCACAGAATTCTGAAGAATGCTAAATGGAAATCTTACATCCCGAGATTATTACATGCCTTGAATGAGGATGATCCGGATCGCAGAATCCGTTTTGCGAATGGTTTCGAGTAAAAAACACAGAAGATGGCCAATTTGCGGACAAAATTGTGTGGTCTGATGAGGCTACATTTAAGTTGAATGGTATAATTAATCGTCATAATTGCACATACTGGTCACAAGAAAATCCACACATTTATGTGGAACGACATGTAAATTTACCGGGTATAACTGTCTGGTGTGGTTTTTCTTCCAAAGGTTTGGTTGGTCCATTCTTTTCAATGGTACAGTTACCGGTCATAGCTACCTCAACATGCTTCGGGGAAAAGGTTTTCCTGCAATTCGACAGTTATACGGAGATGAGGACATTTACTTTCAACAAGATGGAGCACCTCCTCATTACCATCAGGATGTCAGGAACTACCTTGATGAAACATTTCATTATCGGTGGATCGGACGACGAGGTAGTATCGAGTATCCACCACGTTCACCAGATTTGAACCCACTTGACTTTTTTTTATGGGGTCATTTGAAAAATGAAGTATACAGTAGAAGACCTACATCACTTGAACAACTAAAGAGCACAGTTGAAGAAGCGTGTAGAAATATCCCTACAAACATTTTTGTTGAAGTCTGCCAATCGGTGAATCAAAGAGCGCAGTGGTGCATTGATGTCAATGGTCGGCATTTCAAACACTTACGTGTTTAAAACAAATTAAACTATCTATTATTTCGATATTGTATATTTTACCTATAAAAAGAAATAAAAATCATCTGAATCCGTTAGTGGGTTCGCCTGTTATAAGTTTTTTAAAAATGTATACATGGTTTTGGGACACACTCTGTGTGTGTGTGTGTGTGTGTGTGTGTGTGTGTGTGTGTGTGTGTGCTGCAAACCCACAAGGAAAAAGAAACGATTCCAAGGCCTTTCGTGTATTCAAAGCTACACCTCGTCACGAAAGGCCTTGGAATCGTTTTTCTTTTTCCTTGTGGGTTTGCAGCATTCATTCATTTCACGTGTTTTACTGTGAAATTCATCCCATATATATATATATATATATATATATATATACAGGGTGGGCGGAAAGTAGCTCCCTATTTTGGATTGGTAAAAAAATACGTATATTATCCATTTATTTCAGAAGAAATAATATAAAAAGGTAGGCATACATGGTAGGTTTTCTCTAAAATTCAATGTGGGCTCCAACTCTTTCCACCAGCTTCTGGAGCCGCCCAGGAATGGCGTCCACTGACTTTAGCAGGAACTCCGGCGGGATGGAGGACATGACTTCCCGAATTCGGTCCTCCAGTTCTTCCAATGTCCTCGGTTTGGTGCGGTAGACTTCTTCCTTTACCCACCCCTAAAGAAAGAAGTCGCACGGTTACCGCTGAAAAACGGCAGAATCGGTTCAGTGTAACGGTGTGGTGTGGTATGACCTCAGATCAGGTTGTGGGCCCGTTCCTTCTGCGCAACACCATGAATGCTGAGCGGTACCTTGCTATGTTGCGAAACGAGGTCTGGCCGGTTGTCAGCACATGGGAGAACATCGACGATCTGATATTTATGCAAGATGACGCCCCTCCGCACTTCGCTCTTGTTGTCCGTGAGTGGCTGGATGCCCACTTCCCTGGGCGTTGGATGGGTCGTCGTGGTCCACATCAATGGCCAGCCAGGAGCCCCGACTTGACACCGTGCGACTTCTTTCTTTGGGGGTGGGTAAAGGAAGAAGTCTACCGCACCAAACCGAGGACATTGGAAGAACTGGAGGACCGAATTCGGGAAGTCATGTCCTCCATCCCGCCGGAGTTCCTGCTAAAGTCAGTGGACGCCATTCCTGGGCGGCTCCAGAAGCTGGTGGTAAGAGTTGGAGCCCACATTGAATTTTATAGAAAATCTACCATGTATGCCTACCTTTTCATATTATTTCTTCTGAAATAAATGGATAATATACGTATTTTTTTACCAATCCAAAATAGGGAGCTACTTTCCGCCCACCCTGTATATATATATATATATATATATATATATATATATATATATATTGGTCAAAAAAAGAAACGCAATTTTTGAGATTTATTAATAAACATGAGGACTCAGTATATAGTAAATGATCTTTAACATCATAAACAGTCAATAACGCGTATGGCCACCCTAGCCACAATGCAGGCTTGGAGTCTGGCCCTCATCGACCTCAACAGTCTCTGCAGGAAAGCAACAGGGATGGCCCTCCACTCTTCAATAATTGCATTGGTCAGTTCCCTGATGTTCTGCGGCTGATGCTGACGTCTGCGAACTCGCCGTTCAAGTTCATCCCATGCGTGCTCTATCGGTGACATGTCTGGGCTGAAGGCTGGCCATGGTAAGGTCTGCACCTGTTGTCCCTGCAGGTACGCCTGCACTATCCTGGCTGCATGAGGTCTGGCATTGTCCTGTTGCAGGAGCACCAATTCTGGATGTTGCCTCATGAATGGAAGAACATGTGGGTGAAGAATCTCATCCCTGTAGCGCTGGGCAGTCAGTCACGGTGCTGATAGGCCCATTGCAGGCGTCGTTGCCTTCTTGCATCAGTGAGAAAAGGACCTCTGTAAGGCCTGCGGGATCGGAGTCCTGCATTACGGAGTCGGTTTCTGACGGTCTGGTCACTAATTCTGTTGTTGTGGATACCAGATCTCTCTCTGGCTGTCTGACGAGCATTCCGCTGCCGATGACGCAGCGCAGGTGCTGCAGTACAATGTGGCGATCCTGGCGTTGGGTCGTCACACGAGGTCGCCCACGTCTTGGCAGGTCCTGAACACTTCCTGTGGCATTGTACCGTCTAACAAGCCTAGAGATTGTGCTGGGATGCACATGCATTCGTTGTGCAACTTGGACAGCAGACATGCCTGCATCCAACATGCCCAAGGCACGACCTCTGTTGACCTCTGAGAGTCGTGGCATGCCTCAATCGCGGGAAAAAGTTTGGTTTTCTCAACGGGCAGTGTGTATTCTGTGAAGTCAAAGAAAAAATGCATGCCTTCATAAAGAATACATTCAATTTAATCTCTGTTTATTGTTTGTAACAAAATGGCGTCTTAGCCGGGATTAGTCAGGTTTAAAAACATGCACTAAGTGGCTTTAAAAGATTTGAACAAACATTTAACCATAATCTTGAAACTGTGATAATACCACTAACAACTTAAATTTTACACCATATGCAAGCTAATTGCGTTTCTTTTTTTGACCAGTATATATACACACAAACTCAGAATGGTCCCCTGAGAAACTTATATGTTAAACACAGACCGTGCATGGAACAAGGAACTCTTCTGGGAAAATTAAATCCACTTTAGTCCGAATAAGTAATGGTAAATGACAAATACCATAGTTTTTCTTTTTCATGATGCTAGCCGGACGTGGGCAACGGGTCTCTCGCAAAGAGGTCCCATAAATATAGCTTCCCTCACCAGCTATCTGCAAAGCAGACAGGATCCAGCTTTGGGACATGGATCTAGGGTTTAAAGCAAGCCTAGTCCCACTACATTTAGAACCTCTATATAAGTAAAAGACTCGTTGCATTCACGTCGGATTGAATAAATCAAAGAAAAAGGGGGTAACTATTGTATTTTTAGCAAAAAAAAACAAAAACTTAAACCTCAACCGGGACATTGAGCGTCCACTTTTCAAGGCACGTAACACGTCCGTTTAATATACAGAGACCCGTTGCCGACGTCGGGCTAGCATCATGAAAAAGAAAAACTATGGTATTTGTCATTTACCATTACTTATTCGGACTATAGTGGATTTAATTTTCCCAGAAGAGTTCCTTGTTCCATGCACGGTCTGTGTTTAACACATATATATATATATAAGCACACCGGACAAAAAATTAGTCACCCCTCTCAGAATGTACCTAATAACGTGTGACGGCGCCTCTGGCCTTGATAACCGCACGAATCCGGCGAGGCAGAGACTCTACGAGGTTGTGCATGTACTGAACATCGATTTGATGCCACTCGTTCATCAGCCGGTCCCGAAGTTCCGCCAGAGTCCGTGGGTATCTATTCCTGCGCTTCACTTTCTGTTTCCAGCCTGAACAACACCTTCGACGCATTCAGGATTAAAGGCTTCATTGGACCTGCGATGTACTCGTCGCCTCCCATCATTGGAGAACAAACAAAAACGGGACTCATCGGACCAAATTACACGTTTCCAATCTGCCGCAGTCCGGTTTTTGTGCCTCTGAGCCCATTTATAACGTGCCAATTTGTGACTTGCTGTTAACAGCGGCCTCTTCCGTGGTACCCTGCTCCAGATGTCCATCGCATGCAGTTCTCGTCGCAATGTCCGTTCGGAAATTGGTCGCTGGAGAACCTCATTGGTTTCTTGGAGCAATTGTTCTCTGGTTTGAAAACGATTTGCAGTTACTAGACTAGAAACATGGCGGCAGCCCCTATTGTCGAGAATTGTTTTCCGGCCACAGTTACGCCGTCGATTGTCAGTTGATTGCGAACTACACCACTCTTTGTAAACTCGCTGGACAGTACGCGTTGACACACTAACAAATTGGGCTACTTCAGACATTTTGTGTCCGTGGGCTCTGCCAAACACGATGGCTCCTTTTTGCCACTGAGTAACGTCTGCCTCACGACCCATTTTGCAGACTATATCCAACACACACTGTTCTTCACCACCTCACGAAACAGATCTGATCCTGTGTGCTACGTCACCGCTACTTGTCACTTACCAATGCTACATCAGCGCCCTCTGTGTGACCTTGAACTTCCTACTATCGGTGCTATTAGGGGTGACTAATTTTTTGTCCGGTGTGCTTCTATATATATATATATATATATACCGTAAGATGGGGTAACTGGGCACCTGCAGGGGTAACTGGGCACCACTAAGTTTAAGGTAAATTTCGTTGTATAACAGTACGAATTTTGTCCATAAATTGTAGGTATCTACCTATGTATAGGTACCTAAACTGTATAGAAAAAATAATAATGAAATTTACCTTAAACCTAGTAGTGCCCAGTTACCCCTGCAGGTGCCCAGTTACCCCATCTTACGGTATATATACATATATATACATACACATACACACATATATATATATATATACATACACACATATATATATATATATATATATATACTATATATAGGGTGAACCAAATGTAGGTGGACAGTAAATGATAACGTTTATTTTGAGAATACATATTTAATTTTTTTGTATACTATAATACAAAATAAAATTTAAATAAATTTAGTTATAATATTTAATATAATATAACACAAACACCATAGTTATAATGAACACCATAGCTATAATATAATATAACACAAACCGTATTCAACCTACTGTCCACCTACTTTTGGTTCACCGTGTATATTTTTTATTTTTTTTTTAGTTCAGGAAGAACCGATTCGCCTCTATTTAAAGGGCATATCTCAGCTGAAAAACAAAGAAAAAGTGAGAGGAAAGACAGAGGAAAAAGAAAGGGTGGAGGGGACAGTCGAAGTGGAAAAAGACCAAGGATGACAAGGACTGCAGGGTCGAGCCCCATCATCCTTGGGTGCTAGGGCCGGGAGGGCGCACGTGAAACCTCCAGGAACAACCACGTACAAACGAGCACTAGCTTAGAACCCCCTTGCGGGGTCTGTATATATATATATATATATACTGTATATATATATATATATATATATATATATATATATATATATATACAGGGTGTCCCAAAAGTCTCCATACATAGGGAAAATTAGCACTTTTCAGCTAAATGTAACTTTATTTACAAAACATTCTCTACATGATTGCCATTTCTTTGTAAACACACACGGATGCGTCTCTCCCACTCATGGTGAACTCGTGTTAACACATTTGGTGTTATGGACGTAATTGCACTTCGAATGCGTTCCTTTAGGCGATCCATGTTCTGTATTTTTTCCTGGTACATTACGTCCATAACGCCAAATGTGTTAACACGAGTTCACCATGAGTGGGAGAGACGCATCCGTGTGTGTTTACAAAGAAATGGCAATCATGTAGAGAATGTTTTGTAAATAAAGTTACATTTTGCTAAAAAGGGCTAATTTTCCCTATGTATGGAGACTTTTGGGACACCCTGTATATATATATATATATATATATAATATATATATATATAGCGGATCGACAAGAAATAGACCAACAAATAGACAGATCCTTTACTTCCACGCTATCATCAAAGAACTTGGAAAACACACGTGGGCAAGAGTCAAACAATGGAGTGTGTTTCTTCCCCCAGGGCGCGAACGCAAATCCTTATCAACTAAAGGACGCGCTCACAAAGCGTCTTATTAAGATTTGGTACGAAGTTCTACGTCACAGGAACTACGTATAAAAGCGAGCACCCACTCTCACTCCTCCTCACTTCGTTAGCGCTTCCATTTCGCTAGACTACTCCGTACGATACCACCTCTTCAACCGCCTACCGGCTTCGGCCGGAGGCTAGGCCTGCTGCTTCCTTCAAGGCCTACAATTTGTCATCAAGTAAGATCTACAGACCGCCTACAGAAGCAATCCTTCGAGGCCCAACCGGAATCGCTTCGGGCCTGCGGTTTGCCGGGTCGGCCTTCAAGTTTCTCCACATTCCTCGATATATATTCAGCACCACAGGCCTACGCCCGCAAGATCATAAGGCCAGCCTGCACCTCGAGAAGTAACATCACCTCAGGCCTCCACGAAGCCTACATCCATCATCTCAAGAGGCTTAACGGACAACGACAACTCCAATCTGCGTAAAATGGTTCGTCTTCAACCCGCCTTCAACAAGGTTATATCGTCCTAAGATAAGTACCTCCTATTCTAAGTACTCTTGTGAAGCCTACATTAGCCTACCGCCGAACTGTAGGCTATACTCCCAAAGTGTGTAATCAAGCGTTCCAACTGACTCTCGTGAAAGAACGCAGTAGGCCTGTCATCCAATTCAAGTGTCATTTCAATACCGTTATTCCGCGTATCATCCGCTATTATGTTCAATTCATATATTTATGTTAACTAAATATTCTCTTGACGTAATCACTTAACATCACATAATGGTCTTATATATAAATGATATTTGTTATTTTGTCAAGCATTTCAATCCATTATTATTAGGCCGCATCAATTATTCCTTGCGCATCCATGCAATCATTTAGCCTACTTAATCAGTGTCATGTTTTCCATTCAATGTACCAAACGCACATGCATTCTTTATATCATTTACTAGGCCCATTCAATGTTCCATGCCGCATGCTATTTACATACCATAAATGAGTACATTATTTATTACGTGTCAATTAAGCTATTAACATTTCATCGTATTAGCTAAGTCTATGTCATAAGCATAACGTAAAACTACCAGTTAATTACTGTCAATTCTTTGTTATATCACAGTGAATAAATAATGGCTTTATTTTCATAATAAAATACAAAACAATATAAGGTGTCTTTTATAACCTTAACATTAATTTGCTTGGGTGTAAACCAAGCTGGGGACCTCGCTGCCTTTTCAGTCACTTCCAATAGTATGGTGGATCTAATCAAATAACCAATTATTCCAATCGGTGATACTGTATTACATCATAAATTATTAACCCAGCCTTTCATTAATAAGCAGTCAGTCATTGCCTTAATCAATCACTGCATACAATTAAATCATTATCACCTTAAACGGCTAAAACTAGGCCCACTATATATATATATATATATATATCGTAAAGAACGACGCTTGTATAGGAGATATTCCGCGCAAGACGAGAGAGAGAGAACGAAACAAATGAAAAAATGAGGTAACCACCCGGGAATCGAACCCGGGATCTTCCGATTGCCGGTCAGATGCGATACCAATCGGAAGATCCCGGGTTCGATTCTCGGGTGGTTACCTCATTTTTTCATTTGTTTCGTTATCTCTCTCTCGTCTTGCGCGGAATATCTCCTATACAAGCGTCGTTCTTTACGTTATTTATACTGCGTGTTCTTTGCAGTTATATTTATATATATATATATATATATATATATATATATATATATACTGTACAGTACAATATATATATATATATATATATATATATACCGGGTGTCCGAGAATTATCTGTACAATTTTTGGCTGTTATTAAAAGTCAACCATGAAGTGTAGAAATTCCAGTGTTGTCTCATTTTACAGAGAATCTCATTAAGTTTTTTCTGATACCACGTTTTGACAAGTTTTTTAGAAATGTACGCGGATGACAGACATTGATGATTTAAAAGCAAGAATCACAGCTGCTATTGAGCGAATTGATGTGGATATGCTGCAGCGTACATGGCAACATTTGGAGTATTGATTGGAGGTTTTGCGAATCACTAATGGTGCACATATCGAATGTTTGTAACAACGTTACTTTAATAAAAGAAACTTTTGAAAATACAGATTCTAAATAATCTTGTTTAAGAATTTTACGTGTTATCAAGAATTTTATTAAAAGATGAAATTGTACAGATAATGTTCAGACACACTGGAATTTCTAAAAAACTTGTCAAAACTTGGTATCAGAAAAAACTTAATGAGATTCTCTGTAAAATGGGACAACACTGGAATTTCTACACTTCATGGTTGACTTTTAATAACAGCCAAAAATTGTACAGATAATTCTCACACCCTGTATACATACACACACACACACACACACACACACACACACACACACACATATATATATATATATATTTGTTCGTTATTTCTCTTCCTCGTGTGCAGAACACTCCTCTATACTTATGTTGTTTCTATACATTAATATACTGCGTGGTCATTGCAGTTAAATGTATATATAAATTATATATATATAGTATATATATATATATTATTATTATATTACATGATTATTTTAGTTGTAACTTTTTTATGCTTGTTTAATAATTTTTTCTCATTTACAGGGGCTAAAGAAATCTTAAAATAGACTTACAGTAATTAACAGGATCAAAATGAGAGATTTACATTCTGCTTCCACACGCTGGTGTGGCGATGTGGAATATATTGAGCTATATCAGTTTAAGGCAGGTGTACTGCCACTCCAGCAAGATGTTATTCAGGTGATGATGTTCATGCTGAGGCCAGCCAGAGCTGGTAAGAATCAACTTTCTGTTAGTGATGCTGCATGGAAAGTTGCCTACAACTTGCAGAACCTTTGGATCTGGTGCAACCTATACATAAAGTCAATCAGTAACATTGTCAACCAGATAACAAAATTGTATGAAGAGTTCAAAAAACACTGTCAGGTTCACTCACAGAAAATGTGTCAGGTTCGCTCACAGAAAATGACACAAGCAAAATGAGCAGAAATTTCAGAATTCAATAACCGTGTTGCAGCCACTTTGTTTGATATCTCCTGTACAGATATGAAATCATGAAGACGCCAAGAGAAGATCTATGGTGTTAATGTTACTGAGATAGAGTGGAAGTTCCTGGAGGATCAACGAGGACCAAGAAAAATGTTTTGTGATAATTCAGTGGACATGGCATGGCAAAGAACAGCTGAGAGGCAAATGAGGATGCAAGCTGCAATGGACAAGATGCTCCTAAAGGAGCAAGAAAAGACAAAGAAAAATCAGTTTGTATCACAGCTTTACCAAGAATTTGATGGCTCGATAACAGATGAGGACACATGCACCGCAGATGAATATAACCCTAAAGAAAATATACCATCAACATCAAAAGAAACGAAAATTTGTGTATGCAAACTTTAATGAGGATAGAGACAAGTTGCCTCATCAATACAGGCATATCCGTGAAAGTCCAGCAAAAATAAAAGAAGCATTCTACAGAGTGGCTGACAAACTGATATCCAAATATCATTTATCATACAACCAAGCAACAGCAGCTATTATTGAAGTGGGAAACTACATGTTCGATCGCAGCTAGAAGTACTTTGACGAAAATGCGCATTACATTTTTTTAGACACAGCTCTAGCCCAATCAGCATGCCGAAAAATAGGAAAAGCTATTGAAGCCTTTGTACTGGCAGAAATAGTACAAAAGATCATGAATTCGGATGAGTCAGTCACAATTATTTATCATGATGATGAATCTAGAAAACAGGGTGCAGGGTCATTTTCTGTTCAAGGTATCACAATTAATGGAAAATATCGTTCCTTCCCAACACTGCAGCTAGTATCAGAATCATGAGAAAATCTAGCAGCACTGAGTGTTACTATCCTGAACATTTTATCGGTAGTCAGCAGTTTCGATTCTAAGACTCTGTATGAGAAAATAGATTTTGTGATGACTAATACAACAAGCCACAACAATGGGGTCGAAAGCATTGTATCTGACATGCTTGACACCGATCACACACCTGAACATCTCTTATGTCAAGTTCATCCTGCATTAATGAGATTTGTTTATTAAAAACCTCTGAACAGGTAGCTAGAACAACCTGAAAAAAGTGTTAGCAGCTGACGAGGAAGCTTCTAACAGTGGCTGCATCCTCCAGCGCGGGACACGTCAACGCGAAGAAGAGGCGATGTCAAACCAAAACATCAACGCGCTGGTGGCCAAACTTCCTCAAATCTCCGTGCAGCGGGCTGTCTACAGTTGGAAGGACTGGCAGTCGACAGCCTGTTGCGTGGCACGGTCAGAGTGCCGATCGGCTCCCGGGGCTGGACCTATTCTCAGCGTGCTATTTTTTCAATTACAGGGAGCAATTGCATGCTCCCCGAGCTACTCTTACTCTCTGGCGACATTAAGACTAATCCAGGCCCCACTACAACTTACACATGTCACCATACACAAAGACATAGACACAATAGCACCATGAGACACATACAGAAGTATAATATTAACATATTACAGTACAACGTAGATGGCCTCACAAACAAAATCATGCAGCTTAGGGAATTTGTACACAAACAATTCACATAGCACTTATACAAGAAACAAAACTAAAATGCGCACACAAAACACCCACCATCCCTGACTTCACAGCAATCCATCAAGATTGTACTGGGGGTAACAGGGGTGGACTCATCACTTACATACGTAAAAGCATTAGCTACACTGATGCTACCCAAAACATTACAAACACAATCCAAGCAGATAACACGATAGAAATACAGGCAGTTAACATTAAAACATGCGCAAAACACAACACCACACTAATCAACATTTACATCCCACCAGACAGTTCACCTCAGGTGCCAGCCAATTACAATCCACAGTTACACAATCTGGCCTCTCTCACTAATGTCATCTTAGGAGGAGACTTCAACGCCAAAGACACTAGTTGGTACCTGCACAACCAAAGCAACACCAGAGGCACCAACATAGCCACACAACTAAACAGCCTCTTCATTCTTAACAATACAGAAGAACATACACACATACCACATCAAGCAGGATACTCAAACTCCTCCCCAGATATAACATTCTGTTCCCCCTCACTAGCAACACATACACAAATGGAGAACAGAAAAACAACTGTCATCAGACCACCTGCCCATCATCATTACAACACATTCTACACTCTGCCCTAACAGCCTTAGGCACACTTACAGAAATTACAAGAAAGCTGATTGGGAGCATTTCAAAATACAGACTGAGGAACATTTCACCACATTAAACAGCACACCCATCATAAACATCAATACAACACTCAAAACATTTAATCAGATCATCAATAATGCAAACAAATACATACTGAAGGGCAACATTAGGAAATACAACCCAAATTACACTAGAAAAATAGCCCACCTCATAAGGCAACGTAACAACCTCAAATATAACACACAAACCCCACACACAGAAGCCATAAAACAGCAGATACAACAGCTCAACACAGAAATAAACAACAAACTCAAAGAAAAACAAACAGAAACATTCAGGGAATTCATAACAACATTAAACCACTCCACAGATACATCCAGGCTATACAAGACTATAAATGGCATTACCCACTCTAACAGCGGCATTCACACCTCACACGCAGCTATCTGTCATGGCCAAAATAATATCCCAACATACACACAACAAGCTAACATTCTAGTTAATCACTACGCAAAGATAAGTCACTTAAACAGAGACAACAACCAGAAACACGCAGACAGACAAACAGCCAGACACAAGAAAATCTACTGACTCGACACGACCATTACACCCTTCAATACAGACCAGACCACCAAGATCATCAAAAATATTAAGAATTCAAAGGCTACTGGACCAGACAACATATCTAACTACACCTTAAACACTTGGGGCCCACAAGGAATACTAGCTCTCACAAATATCAGCACATATTCATACCAACACTGTACTATTCCTGACATATGGAAACAAGGTAAAATTATTACACTACTCAAACCAAACAAAAATCCAACAGAACCAGCTTCCTATACACCCATTAACTTTACTATGCACACCTTCCAAAGTAACAAAGACTAATCTTACAAATCACCAACCCACACATTCCACTATCGCCTACTCAATATGGATTCAGACCTCACCACTCAACCACGACATTACTCACTAACCTCACGCAGCACATCATGGATGGCATCAACTCCAGACGACCAGCTCAACGTACACTATTAGCAACAATAGACATTAGTAAAGCATTTGATGCTATCCCATGCTTCCCTCTCATAAACAAAATACTCAACACAAACCTGCACAATAACACCAAAAGGTGGCTGAGCAACTATCTTTCAGGAAGATACTCACATGTCACATTTAATGGCAAGTCATCCAAAAACAAGCTTTTTCCGAACGGGGTCCCTCAAGGCTCTGTTCTCTCACCAACACTCTTCAGCTTATACATGCATGACATTCCAACACCCATAGATAACAAGCTTACCTTATCATCATATGCAGATGACATCACTCTAACATCCACCCACAACAACATCGACACTGCTACAAATAACCTACAAACATACATAAACAGTATACAAGACTGGCTCACACACAATAGACTCAAAGTAGCACCCACAAAATCAACCATCACCTTGCTTACAAGCAACACAAAAGAACCCCAGGTAATTCCACAGCTTACACTAAACAACATCAACATTCCACACAATCACAGGACCAAAGTACTTGGGGTCACATACAACACATCATTATCTTTTGCAAACCACATTCAGGACATTAAAAACAAATGTACGTCAAGACTTAACACGCTTAGGGTACTAACAGGCACAAACTTTGGACACCAGCAGGAAACAACAACACTCATATACAAAATATATTCGCTCAGTTATGGACTATGCTAGCCCATGCTGGGCACCCATTATCTCAAACACACACATAAACACCTTACAGACAATACAAAACAACGCACTTCGTATCATTACAGGATGCACTCAAACAACACCAATAGAACACCTGCACACACAAACAAAAATACTGAAAGTTAGGGAACATTTAGACATGAGGGGAACACAATTCATGGCAGCAGCGACAACTAACCCACAACACCCTTGCCACTACATGTACAATCACGCACCAACACCTTGCACCATTAAGGTAACACCAGAGACATATTATAACCAAATACTCCATTCCATACCACACCCCACAGACATCACACAGTACAGAAAACACACACACACACACACCTAACCCACAAAGCACTGACACGACTCAGTCCAAATGCGGTCCTAGGTGCGAAGCCGCCACCCATTAACAGGTCAGAGATCAGCCTGAGCAGATCGGATCGAGTTAACTTAGCACGATTCTGATGTGGACATCACCCCAACTTATTAACATATAAACACAGACTAGACAACTCCATAGACGACACCTGCCACCTGTGCCAGGACACACCACAAACAATTGAACACATTATGATAGACTGTACCACTCTAGCACAACAACGAACACAACATCACTAGTGCGCTGAACCTCTAGTCCACTCCGAAGAGGGCAATCGGTTACCTGCGTGCCACCAGCTTGCTCGATCAGGGTGGGCTGATCGGCTAAACAACAACAACAACATTAATGTTTAATCGCAAAATTGTTGAGTGTATAAAGAGATTGATAACACTATTGGACCAGACAAGATATTTGCAAACTTCCTTGTTAGTTGTGTTACATCCCATGATTCAATCACAGAACAATTCATGGACTGTTTAGTGAGATTGGTTTCACACGATTATGACCATAAACAGTGGAACAAAGCAGGTGACTTTGATCAATACATCATGCCAAAGAAGAATGCTGCTGTTTGCCTACAAAAAAAGAGGTTCAATAGGCTTACTTTCTTGTGCGCTATCACCATCCACTTGGATGAAGATGTTTCTAATTTTCTCAACAAGTATGAACACATCACTAACCAACTTGCATGCATCCTGCGCTCATTCAGTAACCTTGAATATATTCGCATCCTTTGTCTAGCTGGTGCACTAATTGGAATACATTTGATTGAACCATTCATCAGTCTGACATCAGCTAGCACAACAGATTATGCTAACATCATGATTGCATTTCCAACGCTGTACGATGATTTATGCAAAGTGGATCCATCTGATCTTCTGAACATTGACAAGCCTGCATTCAACTTCATATCACCTGATAGGTTTAAAACAGTTCTGTGGAATTAAGACATCCATAATTCAATCACGAAAGCTGTTAACTGCTACAAACCAAGTCACAAATGTTCTCAGCATCATGATGAAGAAATTAGCAGCTGGATGGTAGAAACAACGTGGAGACATATTCCAGTTTGGTGACTGATACGGAAGCCCCTCAACAGGTAAGTGCAATACATAATTTTATAATGTCCTATTATTGTTGAATTGATGCTGTTTTTGTATCCTCATGGTACAGTACTATTTTATTCCTTTTCAGGTAGCATCGATAACACTGGTATGCATCAATTTTGCTGTCAAGGGTTTTGTAAGTGATTCTTATAGTTTTTTCCTGCTGATTTCGAATCTGCAATCCGTTTTTCTCAATCAGCTCAGGTTATCCAGCTATGGCCTCATAAGTAAAATATAATTTTTCGTGATTTTGTCAAAGAAGGAAGAACAAACATCTATCATCACTTGTTTCACTTGTATAATATCTTTTTTTACTTTTCAGGCATATAGATAAAATATTTCATAATGAATAGTGTGTGTAAAAATGATCCCAATAGATTCTGCTACATATGTGGGATGGTTACCATGCCAAATAACCAGTCCCAAATCACTAAATTTGTGAAGACAATGTATAGAGCATACTTTGGAATTAAGCTAGGGGACCAGGACAAAAATTTCGCCCCTCATATGTGCTGCAAGACGTGCATTGAAAATTTGAGAAGATGGAGCAAAGGCAGAGCGAAATCTTTGCCTTTTGGAATTCCCATGATTTGGAGAGAATGAAAGGATCACGTGACAGATTGCTATTTCTGCATGACAAACCTCCAAGGTGGGCTTATAAATTTATTTTTCTTAAATATTTTGAAATCCTCGTATGAAACTTGACATAATATTCACCATAATGTAATATTCACCATATATAGCATAATATTCACCATAATGGTAATCATACATTTACATATACATATTGTTATAGAAAATACATTAACACATACATATTGTTATACAAGTTACATTTACATAGATTGTATATTTTCTTTCTTTTTCATTCATATTGTCCCCGAAGGGACAATATGAATGAAAAAGAAAGAAAATATACAGACTCCATCGACCTATTTCATATCTTACAGACCGCAGCCTTCCCTCACGAGCCGCCACTGTCTGAATGCTTCTTCTATTTCATATGCAAGTTTTATATCCATGTTTCTGTGTTTCTGTGTTTCTATTTTCAGGAGTTAACAAGAAGAATAAACACATTGTTGTATACCCTGACATTCCTTCTGCTATGAGACCTGTACCCAATGGTCCTGGAATTCCAATACCCGACCCACCTCAAACCCTGGACTTCGATGATTCTGATGATGAATCAATGACCAATGCCAATGACCAGTCCCAGTTGTATATACCTCAAAATACCACTTCAAATGAGCCGAGGCCTCTCAACCAGGCCAAACTTAATGATCTTACCAGGGATTTAGGACTTTCCAAATTAGCTACCGAGATCTTGGGCTCACGACTTCGAGAGGACAACTTGCTGGCTCCGGGAACAACATTCTCCTGGTATAGGAAACAAGAGGAAGAATTCCGCAAGTTTTTTGCAGTGCACGAAAATACCTCTTCCTTAGTGTACTGCTGCAATGTTGAGGGGCTAATCGAATCCTTGGGCCTGCCATATAACGCATCAGAATGGAGGCTATTTATACTCGTTTAAACAAAGTTTGAAAGCAGTACTTCTCAACATTGGGAAAAGGGTTGCATCAGTCCCTGTAGCACATTCCGTACAACTTACTGAGAGCTACGATAACATGAAAATTTTACTGGATGCTCTCGTATACGACCAACATAACTGGAGGATCTGTGGAGATTTGAAGGTAATACTAATATCATAAGTAAACTATTGCTATTGACTATGTTGTTTTTCCAAAGATTATTTGAGAGCGTATAAGAACACTTAACTTCCCCACAGAAGTGATACAGTCCAATGCATAGATTTTTTTATCTGATAGAACAAATTCTCTAAATTCTTTAAATATTTTCATTTTTTTTCAGATTGTGGCATTTGTATTGGGAATGCAAAGGGGATATACGAAATACCCATGTTTCCTCAGCAAATGGGATAGCCGGGCGGATGAGAAGCACTATGCACAGCGTGAATGGGCATCCAGAGAGAATTTTGAACCTGGGTCGCATAATGTCGTTTCAGTGCCCCTTGTACCACCAACAAAAATTTTGCTCCCACCACTTCATATTAAGCTGGGCTTGATGAAAAATTTTATCAAATCAATGAATAAGGAGGGTTCAGCATTCCGATATCTCGAGAGTAAATTTCCTCATATATCTGATGCTAAACTAAATGCTGGGGTTTTTGATGGTCCTCAAATTCGAACTTTGATCAAGGATACTCAGTTCGAAAATGCAATGACTCCAACTGAGAAGAATGCCTGGCAGGCATTTAAATCAGTTGTCACTGATTTTCTTGGCAAGCGTAGAAGTCCAGAATACGAGTCCGTTGTCGAAAACTTGATGGAAGCTTTCAAAGCTCATGGGTCGTGCATGTCCATAAAAATGCACTTTTTGTGGTCCCACTTGGACTATTTTCCTGAAAATTGCGGGGATTATAGTGAGGAACAGGGTGAATGATTTCATCAAGATATCAAAATAATGGAAGAGAGGTACCAGGGAAACTGGGATATCAATATGCTGGCGGACTATTGCTGGTGTTTGAAGCGAGACGTGCCCGAAGAAAAACAGACGGAAAGCCAAAAAAAACTTCCTTCCTTCCTCAATAAACTTTTTTCCATATTCATTGTATGAATAAAAGTATTTATTCACACAATGTTTTCATTTTTCAAGAGTGTTCTTATAATATTACTCGTATCTACAGTGTTTAAGCTAAAAAAATCAATAAATTTGGGGATAAAATTGGACTTATAATAAATGGCCAATAGAGAAAAAACCTGATTCTGATTGAGGAAAACCAATGTCATTTTCGAATTCAGCATGGTCGAATTATATAATATGAGTTGAAAAAACCCTCACAGCAGACAAAAATAATTTCATATGCATACCAGTGTAATTGGTGCTTTCTGTAGTTTCTCCTGATCCAACAACTTGCATCCAGAACAGTCAGTGGGTAGCATCAACTATGAGCTCAGTCAACATGGTGCAAACCAGCTACCTATGGCCAGCCATGCACATGTAAAAGGAAGAAGCACTGACTTGTTTGAAGGCAAGTCTATGGCCAAAGTATATGTAAAACTAGTACAGCAAGATGGTCCCCTTCCTACCGTGTTGGTAGAATGGAGCAGAAAGCAACAAGAACTTAAGAGGCAAGGATTAAGTGACAAGGAGGTAGCAAACATAGCAGCTGACAAGAGAAAGAACAAAGATCTAGACACCCTGAAGAAACTTGGTGGACCTTTCACCAAAGGTAATGAAGTAGATGATTTTGTGAATGATACAAGGTTGTCACTCAAAGAGAAAAATGACAGAATATACATCGAAGTGAGATATGCAAGAGATACATCGACATCTCTTCCCAGGTCGTCAGATATCTTCAAACTGAAAAAGTACCACAAGAATCTTCCAATAGAGACTTATGCAATTAACTTGAAAATCTATCTAGACAGAGTTGCATCAAATATGACAATAACTATGAAAGATTTTGATAATGCTATAAATATACTTATATGCTAAATAATGTGTGGTAATAAGAGGCATTTCTATTATGCTATGTCTGAATTTATGATTTTTTGTTTTGTCTAGGTGATGTAAAAATATATACCGAGCGCCTCGGTGGTGTAGTGGTTAGCGTCGCTGACTACGAATCCATCAGCCCCGGGTTCAAGGCCCCATGGCAGCTGGCACACAGCAAAACCCAGCTGTTCCTCCTTCCACACAATAAAGTGGTTGGCAAATAAATGGGTACCCTAGGTGGCCTAGTGGTTAAGATGCTGGGCTGCTGATGGGGCGTGGTTCGGATTCCACATTAAACTGTAGG
Organism: Bathynomus jamesi; assembly: GCA_023014485.1. Lineage (NCBI taxonomy): Eukaryota > Metazoa > Arthropoda > Malacostraca > Isopoda > Cirolanidae > Bathynomus > Bathynomus jamesi. The sequence goes on from JAJOZX010000530.1 coordinate 1,019,444, forward strand.
TCTAAGGTGGAGTGAAAAGCTTGACCTTCATCAGAATGAAGAATTCGGATGGAAGCTAACCAAAGGTATATTATTTCCCATTATTTTCTAACAAATATATTCTGTAATGAATTAATCAATTACAGGTCTATTTCTAACTTCTTCAATGATATTTCATGTTTTTTAACAAGATTTGTTTAAATAAAATGGAATTTACTCTTAGAATAAATATTATGATATTCAATAAACTTTCAAACCACATGTACAGGGGGGTTTATCAAGTAAAATACATGATTTTTTTTTTCTATTTCTAAGCTGTTTGTAAGTGATAGCATATTTTAAGAACCAGAAAAAATAAATAAACCCTAAAAAATAAAAACTGATCCCCCCCCCCTAATATAAACAAACAGGTTTAAGGTTTTTTTTTATTAGCTATAGTTTTCTAGTGATAGGCTGAGGACAGGGAAAGATTACTTTTTGTCATGGTTGATGGGAAAAGTTTGGGAGTTTGGGAAGGGGATCAACATATCCCCAATTTTTTACATATTAAAATACTGTAATAGAAACAAAGTAAAAATAATTAAAAATCCAGAAAATTGACAGTTTGGCAAGTTGCCTTTTTGTAACACCTTTTTTTTTTTTGGATATCCATGAGATTGATGGTTGGTTTGGTTGACCTAGACATGTCCTGTTGTCCCTGCAAAGATATGAACCTGAAGGCCTGGCCTGGGATCTATCTTGTCATATGGGTTGCCCTGAGAAAAAATACTGGTATCGTGATGGCCCAGAAATCAATCACATACTGATTATGATTACATAAAATTAAGTTAATTGAAATTCTTAATATCTTCCTATAAGTTCAGATAAAAGGTTGTGTTGTTATAGGTACGAGACTTAATTATTCAAAGTAATGACAATTTCATATATCTACCATATCAAAATATACAGAAAGTTTGGGTCACACACAACATTTCAAATAATTTGAATTACACAATATTTACATTATGAAGTAATCAAGATTGTCAAAAAGAAGGGAAAAAACATTCATTCACAATCGAAACTCCAGCATTTGTGACTATGTGAAACTTAGAAACCATACTGCACACCAAAAATAACCAAAGTTGACCACACACATCAATAGCACATTGATATACGATGCTACAGTCATATTTAGGTTATATTTCAAACCTTTATGGTCAAATATAAGTAGATAAATGGCTTTCTTAAACAACACAAGATACTTCTAAGTTTGCTAGATAATATGACATCATTTGAGCATTAGTAGTTTTTGAATTGTTGATTTTAGGGTCATTCTCTGTCAGATCAACCAAAAAAAATTGAAATTAACACCCTCATCTCATATTTTGCTGAAATTTGGTTTATAGGGAGTTTGTGAGCCCTGAATCCATTTCTAAAATTATAAGGTCAATCCGACCAACGGTTCAAGAGATATGACCTCGGGCAATTTGAGGTCACTCGCGAGGTTACTAACATTTGGCGAGCCATAACTTGGGTAATAATTGTCATAATTATATAAAAGTATATATATTTAGAATCAGAAAACGACAAGGAATCCAAATATGCAAGTTTTAGAACTCTAGGTTGAAAAATAAAAAAGTTACACTGTAACCAAAATTTGAGGTCACGATTTGACCTCTGGGGTATCAAATGAGAATTTTTTTTTAAATGTAAAAAATGAAGGCATAGGCATTGGCTATTAGAATCAGCAAAAAAAAGTTTGTTTATGTTAGTATTTTTCATGTAACTAACATATAAGTGAACACCATATTCATAAGTTGTGCGTCAATTCTACCTATTTTTTCACACTTAAGCTCATAATTTGACCTATAGAAATTAAAATTACATTTTTTATAGATATAAAAAACAAAGTCAGAGTTCTTGACTAATAGAAACAATCATAAAAAGTTTGTTTATGTTGGTACTTTTCATGTAACTAACTTATAAGTGAACACCATATTTATAAATTGCTTGTTATTTCAAGGAATTTTTATATCTTAGCTATCAATTTGACCTCAAGCTCCAAGAATTTAATAAAAATTGTATTTCACTGCTAATCTACACTGGCAATAATAGTTATAATAGTGAAAGGGGAAGACTAAGCTCACATGTAGCCTAAACAAACCTGTTGAAACATGTTGCTACTTGTCTAAGTGCAGAATCAACACAGATAGTTGCAAAATTCCTTGTCTACAGGTTAGTACAGTTCCAGCCAGCACTGTGGGTGGCTGGTGGGTATGGTGTTTTAATGAGCCTCAGAGACTATCAAGGCCTAAAATATTAAGTGTGTATAGCTATATATTTTCTAAAAAATATATATTACCTAATTGTAAATCCTATATCTTTACAGATCAAAATACAATGGTTCGGCACTTGAAATACTGCCAGGACCCTATTCAAAAACACAAGAAACGCATAACAATCAATCTTAGAAAAGTGACTGATGTACTTGTTGAAAAATGTGCTGGAAGAGTGAAAAAAGACTCATTGTTGTGTGTGAACTGATGGACACTGATAATGAAAAACCCCACTATACTTAGTACCACTGAAAACAACGAGTCTGAGCAGGATTCAAATGAATCATCTACTATCAGTGGCTTGAGTAACATCTCTTCAATTCAAGATCTGGACAATGACAGTGATTGCTTGATAAAGGAAAATCCTTCAACTTCAGTTGAACCAGTTCTAGCATTTCTGGACGAAACACCAGTTAAAAAAAGTAAGTAATAAATTAATATAATAACTTATACTTTACTACAAGGTCTGTTTGATCTACTATATAGCCAATTATATAGCATTTAAGGTACTATAATTAATATTTAATTACTAATATTCAGGTGTGTGAAACCTTTTTTTCTGTTCTTTTCAGAAGGGCTGTCATTAAGCCAGAAAAAGCGCAAGGCTCGTGGTAAGCTATCATCTGCTCAGAAACACCTGAAGGAGAGGCTAGAACTCAGTTATGGTGTTCAAATTACCGAGGAGGTAAGTGATACTTCAAAACCTGAAACTAAATCTGAAAAACATCTAGACAAATTAATGAATGAATTGAAACAGTCATTCCTGGAGAGCAAATGTCACCATCACAAACTACAAATATTGACACTCTCACCATACACAATTGAAAAAACAGCTAGTTTCTTTCAAACTACAACATACATGGTGAAAAGAAGCCGTTCACTTAAATCAGAACATGGAATCCTTCCGAAGATTCCACTAATGAGCAAAGGAAAAGTGATATCTGAAGAACACAAAGATATAGTTAGAAGATTCTATGATTCAGAAGAGGTTAGTCGTATGTGTCCTGGCCAAAAGGATTGCGTGAAAGTTATCAGTGCTGAAGGTGCAATGAAGGTGCAAAAACGATTGGTCCTCGGGAATTTAAGAGAGATGTTTGAACTATATAAAAATGATGAAAAGAATCCCAAAATAGGATTTTCCACATTTGCAAAATTACGGCCATCATATTGTGTGCTTGCCGGTAGTGGTGGGACTCATTCTGTCTGTGTCTGCACATACCATCAAAATCCAAAATTGCAGCTGGCTGCATTGGGAGAAAGAGGTCTTTCATACAAGGATCTTATGGATTACAGTGTCTGCAGTACAGAAAGAGAGACTTGCATGGTGCAACTTTGCAATGATTGCCCAAGAGAAGAGGGTGTCCTGGATTTTCTTGAGTTACTTGACAGTGTGAAATCAGCTCCAAATGAAATATCTTACAAGCAATGGGTGACTGTTGACCGTTGTACAATGGTTGATAAGGTGGAGCCACTTCATGAATACTTATCATCCCTAAGCATGAAAATATCCTGCATGGTTCGTCATCACTTTGTTGCTCAGCAACAATCACAGTACTTCAAGCAGTTGAAAGAAACACTACCACCTCAGAGCGAGGTAGTTATAGTAGGTGATTTCTCTGAGAATTATTCTTTCATTGTCCAGGATGCTGCCCAAGGGTTTCACTGGGACAATTCACAGTGTACAGTTCACCCTTTTGTCATCTATTATAGATCATCTGCAGACCAGGAACTTAGCCATTTTAGTGTCTGTTTCTTATCTGCATCACTAAAACACAACACTATAATGGTTTACTCATTCATATTGAAGCTTATGACATATGTTAAATTCAGATGCCCACAATTGAAGAAGGTGCACTATTTCTCAGATGGATGTGCTGGCCAATATAAGAACAGATACAACTTCACAAATCTCTGTTACCATGAAGAGGATTTTGGTCTGTCTTGTGAATGGCACTTCTTTGCTACATCCCATGGCAAAAATGCATGTGATGGGATTGGAGGAACAGTGAAAAGAGCTACTGCTCGTGCCAGTTTGCAGAGAACTACAGAGAGGCAAATTCTTACACCAGAACACATGTTTTTTGTGAAGAAAACTTGAGCAAGAAGATAAATTTTTTCTTTGTAACTACAGCTGATTTGAAAGATGCAGAAGAACGGTTGGAACATCGATTCAAGGATAGTAGGGCTATTCCTGGAACTCAGAAATATCATAGATTTGTTCCCCTAAACAAGGAAGAACTGATGGTGTATCCCATTTCAAGTGGCATTGGAGAAAGAAAAGAATAAGGAAAAGTCATTTTACTAATGAACCTGCAATGCTTGGTAACCTAAAATGTGTCAAACCAGGAGAGTATGTTGGCTGCATTTATGACATGCAAGTTTGGTATGGAATTGTGGAGGAATATTGTGAAGAGTTTGATGATTTCACTGTGAACTTTCTACATCCCTCTGGGTCATCAGGATCAAGTGCATATTATTATCCATCAAACAAGGATTCATGTGCAGTGCCAGGACATCATATATTAACTGTAATGAGTTGTCCTACCCTAAGAGGAGGCAGCAGAATTCAATACATTTTTCCACAAAAAGAAATTGATGAGAGCATCGAGCATGCAAAAATTGTATTAGGCTAGCACATGAATCCTCTAAGTAGGTCTTCCCCTTTCACTATTATAACTATTATTGCCAGTGTAGATTAGCAGTGAAATACAATTTTACATTTTTGCCTTTGTTTTTATATCTATAAAAAAATGTAATTTTAATTTCTATAGGTCAAATTATGAGCTTAAGTGTGAAAAAATAGGTAGAATTGACGCACAACTTATGAATATGGTGTTCACTTATATGTTAGTTACATGAAAAATACTAACATAAACAAACTTTTTTTTGCTGATTCTAATAGCCAATGCCTATGCCTTCATTTTTTACATTTAAAAAAAAAATTCTCATTTGATACCCCAGAGGTCAAATCGTGACCTCAAATTTTGGTTACAGTGTAACGTTTTTATTTTTCAACCTAGAGTTCTAAAACTTGCATATTTGGATTCCTTGTCATTTTCTGATTCTAAATATATATACTTTTATATAATTGTGACCATTATTACCCAAGTTATGGGTCGCCAAATGTTAGTGACCTCGCAAGTGACCTCAAATTTCCCGAGGTCATATCTCTTGAACCGTTGGTCGGATTGACCTTATAATTTCAGAAATGGATTCAGGGCCCACAAACTCCCTATAAACCAAATTTCAGCAAAATCTGAGAGATGAGGGTGTTAGGCACTGGTTGATCTGACAGAGAATGACCCTTAAAAATACTAAAATTGACACACCCTAGTACCACATACAATACCATGTTGTAAGCATATATAGTTTTTCCATATACTTGGGGGGGGGGGGGGAATTTGTATATCATAGATTAAATTTTTTGATAAACTGTTTTTTAGACCATGTGAAATGTGTTAAAAAAAATGAAGTGGGAATTTAGAAAGAGAAAGGTTACTCAAGACCTATTTAAATATAAAAGTTCAAGAGGCCAACTACTCAAGTATAGTTAAAGTTATGTCAATCAGTTTGACTCCCCTTAGGTATAGGAAATTTATAGAATTAAAGTAAAGTTATTAAGCATTTTAACTTTGTTCATTATTTATGTAAATTTTTGTAAGTCACCAGTTTTTAAATGCAGGTTTACTAATGTTGTTTTGGAGCTTTGTCATGTTTTGTTTTGTTAAAGATTTATGTTTTAAAGTGACTTCTACATTGGTCAGTTAATTGAAATGTACTGTACTTCCATGTTGTGTTGTGTTGTGTTGTTTGGTTAAAAGAGTTTGTACTGTATTCAAATCTCCTACCACTTCAGAGTAGTCAATCCCCGTAGTTTTAGTAGAGTAAATAGAGTAAATTAGTAGAGTAAATAGGCTATGTCGCCAATCCTGAGGAAATTTTATAGATATTTAATTCAATTAGTTAATAATTTATATTTAATGAAGAAGTAAAGGTACCACATACAATACCATGTTGTAAGCATATATAGTTTTTCCATAGTGATAGGGATATGGCAGGTAGGGCAGAGCAGGCTGGCGATTTAAACATAAGGTGACATGTGTAATGCGTGTGTCCTCAGTGGAGATGGGATAAAATCACTTCTTTATGGTGGGACCAGTGGAATGAGGAGGCCCAGTATCCTAATTGTGATTTGATCTTGTGGAGTTTGTTGTGTGTGGCCTGGTCCCATTCCCATTGCCAGATGGAGCGTAAGTGGGAGCGGAGAGTCGGGAAGAAGTTGGAGAAAGGGAGGGGCCTCGAGGAGGCTGGCAGTAAGCAGGCCATCTTTGCTATGTGGTCCGCCTCCTCATTACCCTGGATGCTGACATGTGCCAGGACACAGGAGAAGGCAATTGTCTTGTGTTGGAAAATTGTTAAAAAGTGGAAAGTTTGCTGGATGGTGCAGACAAGTGTGTTCGGAGGGTTAAATCTCTCAAGGAAGAGAAGTGCACTTTGGGAATCTGAATAAATGACAAAGGAGCTGGCAGAGTGGGTGCGCACAATGTCAAGGGCCTCCATAATCATAGAGTTCTGCTGAGAAAACTGAGGCCTCATGGGGCAGGCTGACGCCTCGAGAAAGAGGTTAGGCTAGTATCACCACTGCAGCGGCTGTACCAGCCTCCAAACGGGGACCATCTGTATAAATGGGGACAGTGTCTGGGTGTTGGGTTGTGTGTTCTCAGAAGAGTGAACTGTATACCATAGCAATCATGGTAGTCTTTGGTAGGGCACATAGGTCCCTGCAAAACTTGATATGGGTGAGGAGCCAGGAAGGGTGGATGTTGTATGAGATGGGGATAACTGAGTGGGTGGGCATGTTGGAAAAGTCCAGGAAAGAGCGGACTGCTTCAGTGAAGTGCCAACTTCATCCCTGAGGTAGGAGTTCAGAAATCATCACGCATAGAAGCAAAGAGGGTAGTTTCTATGCACGAAGGCATGTCATCATGAGGAGCAAACCCCATCGGAAGGCAAAAGGGAGGTAATTGCATTCCGCTTGGAGGCTGGAGACTGGGAAAGAGCGGAAGGCACAGGTGGTGAAGAGGAGGTCCCTATTCAGTACCAGGTCCAAGATACAGAGGCAGGCATTGGAAGCTAAGCCGTATACAACGAAGGAGAGAGCATCGGTCTGCACCCCATGTGGTGTAGGAGAGGTGATCTGGGAGAGCGAAGAGATGTTAAGAGGGATTGCTTCAGGTATTTGAGATAGGGAACCCAGTTGAGCCATCGGTCCAGGATCATGCTCAGAAATCACGTGGAGGGTACAACCTTGAGAGGATTGCCGTATAACATAAAGGGAACATGAAAGGTTGAGGGTCTTCTTCTGCTGAAGAGCACACACTTGGTCTTTGGGGGTGGAGAGGCGGAACCCCACCGACGTCGCCCACCTTTCCACTTGGTAGATGGCAAGCTGAATTTGCCATTGAACGACAGATGGCTCCTGCACCACTTAGTAGATCATGAGGTCATCCGTGTAGATGGAAGAATGGATGGTGGGTGGAAGGCATTTTGAGACTGTGTTCATTACTATGGAAAAGCATAGAACACTGAGGATGCTTCCCTGTGGGATCCCATCCTCCTGCACGAAGGTGGCTGAGAGGACTGGGCACATCTGAACTTTAAAGGTTCAGGAAGAGAGGAAGCTTCTGATGAAGGTTGGCAGGGCTCCAAAAAAGACCCAGATTTTTGAGCTGGCTGAGTATTATTTTCCAACAGGTGGTGTCATAGGCATTCTGTATGTAAAAAAAAAAAAAAAGATAGGATGAACTGTCCACTGGCAAAGGATTTCTGTATGTCTCAGATGAGGAGCAGGAGGGGGATCAGTAGTGGTGTGGAATTGTCTGAAGCCAGACTGGGTAGCCAGGAAGGAATCATTATTTTTGAGGAGGAAGGATAGTCGCGTAGCGACCATTTTTTCAAAGACAATGCAGGCACAACACATTAGGGGTGATAGGTCTGTAGTTTGTGGGATTGAGGGAATCTTTCCCGAGTTTGAGGATGGGGATTAGGTGGGCCTCCTTCCACTGGGAGGGGAAGGTGCCCTCTATCCATATGTGGTTTTATAGGTCTAGTAGGAAAATTTGTAAGGTAGGGTGGATGTGCTAGATCATGCTGTACGGAATACTGTTCGGGCCAGGATAAGGGGATCATCAAGATGCCAGTGCTACCTGTAGTTCACGCATGGTGAACTAGATGCTGTCTTGAGATGGTGAAGAGGAGCTATTGTTAGGGGCGGGTACAGGTAAGCGGCGGCGGAGGAGGAGGAGGAAGAAACGGCGGCGGAGGAGGAGGAGGAAGAAACAGCGGCGGCGGCGGCGGAGGAAGAAACAGCGGCGGCGGAGGAGGGACGCGGCGGAGGAGGAGGAGAGGAAGAAACGGCGGCGGCGGAGGAGGAGGGGAAGACGGCGGCGGCGGAGGAGGAAGAAACGGCGGCGGCGGAGGAGGAGGAGGAGGAAGAAACGGCGGCGGCGGAGGAGGAGGAGGAAGAAACGGCGGCGGCGGAGGAGGAGGAGGAAGAAACGGCGGCGGAGGAGGAGGAGGAAGAAACGGCGGCGGAGGAGGAGGAGGAAGAAACGGCGGCGGAGGAGGAGGAGGAAGAAACGGCGGCGGAGGAGGAGGAGGAAGAAACGGCGGCGGAGGAGGAGGAGGAAGAAACGGCGGCGGAGGAGGAGGAGAGGAAGAAACGGCGGCGGAGGAGGAGAGGAGGAAGAAACGGCGGCGGAGGAAGAGGAGGAAGAAACGGCGGCGGAGGAAGAGGAGGAAGAAACGGCGGCGGAGGAAGAGGAAGAAACGGCGGCGGAGGAAGAGGAAGAAACGGCGGCGGAGGAAGAGGAAGAAACGGCGGCGGAGGAAGAGGAGGAAGAAACGGCGGCGGAGGAGAGGAAGAAACGGCGGCGGAGGAAGAGGAAGAAAGAAACGGCGGCGGAGGAAGAAGCTAGGTGGTTTGCCACCAATTTGGGCTCATATAGAAGTCTGTCATTAGTCCAGAGGACGGGATCAGGAGAGGACATGTCACCTCTCAACACCCTGTACCTTCTTCTAGATGGTAGCCGAAGGTGTGGGTGGTGGTGATGCAGGACACAAAGGCATGCCAAGAAGCTCAGCTTGCTTTCTTCATCATACAGCAGGCAATGGCCCTGGCCTGCTGCATCTTCGTACAATGGATGGGGAGTCGCATCCAGTAGAAGCTTCGAGTAGTCTTCTTCTTGGTGCATATGGCCTCCATGCACTCTGGGGTCCACCAAGCTACCTGTCAGGTGCGGGGATAGGCGACGGATCATGGAATGTTAGTGCATGCAGCTGCTACAATGACTGATTCGAAGTATGCGATACACTTGTTGGAGGAGGGAAGTGGGCAGTTGTAAGGGTTGTAGATGTATTATCGTGGAAGCAGGACCAGTTTGGTTTGGCAATAATCCATTTTTCCAGTACTGAAATGGTCTGGTTGGGCCAATTTAGCATGAGTTGAACTGCGAAATGATCACTACCACAGTCCTTTTGAAGGACTTGCCATGTGAAATCCAGGAGGGCATCAGTCGAGACGAATGATAGGTCTATACAGGATGGAGTACAGGTGGTGGCATGGTGGAATGTAGGAGAGCCATCATTGAGGCATTCAAAGGAGAGTTCAGTCATGATAGTAATCAGGGTAGGGGCCATATAGGTGGAGTCTCTCTCCCCACAAAGGGTGGTGACTATTGAAATTGCCCAGAAATAGAAAGGGCCTGGGGAGTTGTTTTACTACCTACACCAGGTCATTGCAGGAGACTTGAGTGTGGGGAGGGAGGTATATTGAACAGATGGTGTACTGTCTATCGAGGGAAAGCCGGATAGCAATCACCTGTAACGGGGATCAGATAGAGAGAATGTGGAAGGGGACTGCATGGTGTACGAGGATGGCAGCCCCCGTTCGAGTGCAGGTAGGAGATGGGGTGGTGATATAGGAATATCCAGTAGGGCAGGGCATGGGCCTGGTCCTCAGGATTAGCTCCTGGACACACACACACACTGGATGGGAAGAGGCAATCAAGGAATTAAGACCTTTGTAGTTCACAAATATTCCTCTGCAGTTCCAGTGGACTATTGTAGTTTTTGGGAGTCTATTATTCGATGATGGGGGATGGGTAAAGGTGTAGGTGCTAGGGGGATGGGGTGTGAAGGGAGATCTGGGGTTCATGAAGGCGAAGGATGGGTCAGGGGCATGGCTGGCTATCTGCTGTTCACCAGAGAAGGAATTGGTTGGCCAGTCGACCTCAGTGGAGATTGCGCGGTTGAGTCGGCCGAGCGAGACCAGAGGCGTCGATCACGGCAGCTAGTGGTACCTCCCTGCCTGTCTGGGGTCTCACAGCAGACCCTGGGTGGCAATAATGGGTACCAGAAGGATCGGGCAGGTGTGAGGGAGGATGTGCTCAGGGTGGCTGACAAGGTGTGTGTTTAGGGGAGCCAGGTACTGTGAAGGTGGAAGGAGATGAACCAGTGTGTTCTCGTGGAGTGGTTGAAAAAGTGGCACCAGGAGGCAAGCTCCCCTTGGCCACACCATATAGTTGCACCAGTACCACATCCATTGGATCCTCAGGGGAGAGGATATTGTCCAGATTGGATCTCGTTGTGAGAGGTGGGTCATGTAACTAGGCTACTACTGTCAGAGTCTGTGTGGGGTAGATTGGAGGGACTTCTGCAGTGGGGTGATATGGTCCTTGTAGACAAACTAGGGGGTGTAAGGGTCCGAGCCGTCTTCTTCGATCTGGGGGAAAAGCGAGAGGCCTGTTGAAAGGCCGGAGAGTATGGCAACTCGCTCCGGCATCTCTGCCTCATTGGCTTACCCTGGGTGTTAGGTTTGGGTGTGTGCAGTGTGCTGGGAGGGCAGGGTTTGAGGTGGATGGGGCCTGGGTGTCCTGTCCCAGATTCCTAGGGAATCTGTAGCAGGTGAGGTGCATTAAGATGAGGGATGGTGGGGGTACAGGAGGTTGTTGGGTCCAGCGAGGACTCCCTTTGGGAGGGATGGGAAGCAGCGGTCGAAGGGGGTTTGAGCAGCACACCAGGGTGGTTTGCCGAGTGGACAGAGCTGAGGGCAGCAGCATAAGATACCCCCAGCCACACCCTGTCTCGTGCCTCTAGGAGGCTAAAGAAGTAAACTACCTGCAGGCCTCAGACCACCTTCTCAAACTTGAAGAAAAAGCATTCGCAGGATGAAAAGGGGTGTGAGCATTTGGGTGCGTTGGGGCACTTGTCTGCATGAGCGATTTCTCCGCAATGCACACACAGTTGGTGCGGTTCTTGGCAAACTGAAATGACATGTTCGAACTTGTTGCATTTAAAGCAACAGGTCGGGTCTGGGATGTCTGGGTGGACAGTGAACTCGCACGTCATGCAGTCTCCCATATCCTATACAATACAGTCAGGAGGGACTAAGGTGTTGAAGGTAAGAAGTAGGTGCGGAGTGGGGAAGGGGGTGCCTCCCTGTCAGGATGTGAAGCAATGGATCTTAGTGACACCCTGGAGTGCAAGGTCCACCAGGAGCTCATTCACTGTGATTGATAATAGGCGGGTGGCATAAATAGTGCCCTGATTCTGGTAGGGTTTTTGTCTCTGTGGCTGAGCGTGATTTTATGAGGAGGGAGCTATCCCTCCGTGGTTGCACATCATAGTGGCTGGAGTCACTGCAGGCTCGGATCGTCTGAAACGTCCATTCAGAGTTGGTCAGAAGGGACCCAGAGGTAGGCTGGATCAATAGAAATTTGTAGATACTCATAAGGGATAGGGAGGCTGTAGAATCAGAGTGGAGTGGGATATCCAATGGTCGATAGGATGGATGTGAATGCCGACTTTCCCATCTGCCGCAGGGCTCTCTCCGTGGGGAGGCAGGCCAACAGCAGGTGAGGGGGGGCATACAGGGAGAGTAAGAAGCCAGGTTTTGGAGGCAAGTCTTGGGTAGAACTTGACTTGCCTGAAGGTGGCTGAGGTAGGCAGGGGTAAAAACCCTGCTCCAGAGGGTGTATGTCCAAGGGCATGTTCAAGATATAGGCTGGGGTCGGTAATGGAAGAGGAGAGTGCAAGTGTTCCGCTACTGGAGGAGGGATGACCTCCTCAAGACGTGGTCTTCCAGTGGTAGAGGACTCGGGGGTGCTGGTTGCCCACCACCCGAGTTCTAGGACAAGAGGTAACAGTTTCCATATATTATTAATATTGTAGAACATAGACCCAGGGGATGCGAGAAACTGCCTACTGGTGAGAAAGGGAGGCCGAGTACAAACTGCAGGGGGTGGGGTACCTCATCCCCAGGGGACATACCATCAGTTTAAAAATGGGGCCCCATGATGCAAAAGTTTGCTCCCAAATGGCACAGACCACAGCCCCCAAATCCCACCAGCCCGGACACTCAACCATCCAACACAGTGACGCCCTAAGGGTGTCACCTCCAGAGGACAGCACTGGAGACCCATACTGGGAGCTAAAGACTTTAGTGGCTCTTAGCCCAGTCTCTCCAGTAGCCTGTCTAGCATGGGTAACCCTTCTGGAGGCTAAGCCCCCACCAACGTAGCCCACTGGGTCAACACAGGAGCCCACCCACCATGTCAAGGTGGCCACAGGCAAGGGGACTTTTTATAAATATAATAATAAAAAGCATGATAGGATTGGCCCAATAGAACATCATAAGATATTTGAAAAGGATCAGGATATTGTTGGTATTTTTAATGATTATTTTAGCTCTGTTTTTACTGTAGAAAATTTAAATAACTTTGATTTTAATTCTTTGGATTCTGTAAACTCAGGCATTCTTCATAAGATTCATATAAGGAAGGATGATGTTAGGCAAATGATTCATACAATGAAGTCAAAGCTGCTGGACCTGATAATATATAACCTTGGTTAACCTTGGTTTTGCTTCTGCCTGAATTGTTCATTCTGATGAAGGTCAAGCTTGTCACTCCACCTTAAACCTACAGTTTAACATGGAATCTGAACCATGCCCTACCAGCAGCCAAGCATCCTAACCACTAGACTACATAGGGCACCCATTTATCTACCAATTGATTGATTTCATGGAAAAACTTGTATCATTCAATATGAACCAAACTGTGGGAAACAAAAGTGAAAGACAAAAACCTTTGTATGTTTGAGCATCTTAGCAATGTGCTTGAGAATAATGAGGAAAATGATAAAATTCATATGACTCAGCTAGTGTTGGTGCATATTTCCTCTCTGCTGCTGGAGTTCCAGTCATGTTTTCCAGAATTGAACAAATTATATTTAAAATCGATAAGAAATCCATTCATCATTGATGTGCACTTGCTTGTAGAAGACTTGCAGTATCAATTTATTGCGTTGGTGAATGACTCTACAGCCCAAGATGCATTTTAAACTCTTCCACTGACTAAGTTCTGGTCCGAAATGAGCGAGTCTTATCCTGCTGTAGCTAATGTGGTGGTGAAGTCATTGCTAATGTTTCCCAGAACAAGTATTTTCAACTTTATTAAATATAAAAACTAAATATCACTCTCGACTAAATGTGGAACATGATCTTTGAGTTTCCTTGTCAAGCACTACACCTGAAATTGAGAAACTAGTTTCCACACATCAGGCACATCCTTCACACTAAAATTCAAGAATTATAAGCACACCGGACAAAAAATTAGTCACCCCTCTCAGGATGTACCTAATAATGTGTGATGGCGCCTCTGGCCTTGATAAACGCATGAATCCGGCGAGGCAGAGACTCTACGAGGTTGTGCATGTACTGAACATCGATTTTCTGCCACTCGTTCATCAGCCGGTCCCGAAGTTCCGCCAGAGTCCGTGGGTGTCTATTCCTGCGCTTCACTTTCTGTTTCCAGCCTGAACAACACCTTCGACGCATTCAGGATTAAAGGCTTCATTGGACCTGCAATGTACTCGTCGCCTCCCATCATTGGAGAACAAACAAAAATGGGACTCATTGGACCAAATTACACGTTTCCAATCTGCCGCAGTCCGGTTTTTGTGCCTCTGAGCCCATTTATAACGTGCCAATTTGTGACTTGCTGTTAACAGCGGCCTCTTCCATGGTACCCTGCTCCAGATGTCCATCGCATGCAGTTCTCGTCGCAATGTCCATTCGGAAATTGGTCGCTGGAGAACCTCATTGGTTTCTTGGAGCAATTGTTCTCTGGTTTGAAAACGATTTGCAGTTACTAGATGAGAAACATGGCGGCGGCCCCTATTGTCGAGAATTGTTTTCCAGCCACAGTTACGCTGTCGATTGTCAGTTGATTGCGAACTACACCACTCTTTGTAAACTCGCTGGACAGTATGCATTGACACACCAACAAATTGGGCTACTTCAGACATTGTGTGTCCGTGGGCTCTGCCAAACACTATGGCTCCTTTTTGCCACTGAGTAACGTCTGCCTCACGACCCATTTTGCAGACTATATCCAACACACACTTTGTTCTTCACCACCTCACGAAACAGATCTGATCCTGTGTGCTACGTCACCGCTACTTGTCACTTACCAATGCTACATCAGCGCCCTCTGTGTGACCTTGAACTTCCTACTATCGGTGCTATTAGGGGTGACTAATTTTTTGTCCAGTGTGCTTAGCTACCCTAATTTTATTTACTTATGTATTTTGTTGTTTATTCGTTTAATAAAGCATTTATTGTTGATATTTCTGTATCTTGTGTGAATTCTTACTAATGGGGGTACTAGCTGATTGTCTGATGAATCAGAGGGTAGGAAGTTACAAAAAGTTTGAGAACCCCTGCTTTAAATGAAGGGATACGAATATAATGATTCCTCTATTGTAAACACTGATCATAACAAAGTTAGAATACTGCCCCCTCCTAACATCCTGATATAAAAAAGAAGACAGTCAGCAGAAGGGATTCAGAGAAGTTTCACAGCCAAGATCAAAGGGTGCAAAGAACTAAATTACTGGGAAAGTTTATGTGAATTAAATCTATATGTACTCAATGGAAAGAAGAGAGATACGCCATTATTTACACTCGGAGAATGATGATGAAACTAGCCCCTAATCTTACTCTGAGCCCTATAACCCATCAAACAAGAGTGGAAAGTTGTAGAAAGTAGAAAAGGAAGACTGTGTCATGTTCCCAAATTAAAGGCTAGACAGGGAACATCCTCAACCCTGAAGGAAAATAGTTTTGTTGTGAGAGGACCAAGACTGTTTAACCAGCTGCCCAAAGAACTAAGGAACATGAGTGGTGTTGCGGCGGACATCTTCAGAAGTAAATTAGATGCCTGGCTCAGAACAATCCCAGATAAGCGCCAGAGGTACCTGGCTATGTGAGGTGGAGGGTACAAGAAACCAACTCCCTACTTCACCAAGCCAACTCGAGAGGAGTGACAAGTTTGACCTTCATGAAATGAGGAAAATATATATATATATATATATATATATATATATATATATATAATATATATATACACACACACAGGGATGGGGAGTCGGCCAAAAACAACCGACTCCCGAGTTGGTATTTTTAAAAACCGACTCCGACTCCCGACTACACCAGATGAAATTGATGACAATGAACATTATCGCGAATTATTGAAAAGTCCAGACTGTGTTGGTGTGTTTGTTTTGTTTACTGCAAAGAAGCTCATGTGGGTGCTGAAGCCAAATGGTCAGAGTTGGGATGGACAATATTTTCATATTATTCTATCCCAGCATGTCATTCCTTTTCTAAGAAACCCAAACAATGTTATGGATGTCGATCAGGTCACACTTCTGCACGATAAGGCCCCCTGCTTTAAGGCATTAACCACTCAACAGTTGTTGCGAAACCATGAGATCAATTTCTTTGGGAATGAAAAATGGCCAGGAAATTCTCCTGACCTGAATGTCTGTGAACACATTGGATCAGTTATAAAGGACAAGGTTGAATGTCTCTTGTTTCAAGAACCTGCAGCAAATCAATTTTTGAAGGATACAATGATGCAACACATTGAAACTGTTTTAGCAAATTTGCGTAACCATCAAGATCTATTCACGTCACTTTTGGCAAGCTACCCAAAGCGAATTCAGGCTGTCTTGGAAGCCAATGGCGGGAACACCAAGTTTTAATTGTTTCTCATTAAATGCAGGATTAAATTCTCTTTTGTAAAGTATGTTTAGTTTTACTGTACCTTTAATGGTTTAGGCCATGGGTGGGGGAGCTAAGGTTTATTGGAGCCCCGTACATGTGAAATATCTAGACGAACAGGTCATGTACATTTCACCATTTGTTCACTTCTTGCTGCAATCCAAGGCCTCCCTCCTAATGTTGTTCCTCCTAGAAAAGCTGGCTCTGGCTAACCAAGGAAGACATCTAGGGCTACTGACAATTTATTAAAAAGTGAAGTATTAAAGAAACCATCTATTTCTGCTGCACAAATTAAGAAAAATCACCCACAAATCCTTGCAAATGTCTGAACAAACTGTGCAGCACAGGCTGCAGAAAGAGCTGGACCTCCCTTCATGAGTAGCTGCGTGGAAACCTCTGCTCACAAAGCAAATGTGTGCCAAATGGTTAGCATTTGCAAAGAAATATAAGAACTGGACATCAGAGCAATGGAAGAAGGTAATGTTTAGTGACAGAAGTTCATTTAAATGCATAACGAAAGGGTATGACCACCAAGTAACCTCAGCAGGTACTTCCCCCAGTTCACTATAGAAACAGTAAAACATTCAGGTTCAGTAATGGTGTGGGGATGTTTTAGTGGATAGGTGGGGGCCTGTATTTCCTTCCTAAAAGTACTAGAATGATTGCTGACTGGTATAAAGAGGTTTTAGAAGGCCATTTATTGGGTTTCTATCAGATCCATGGATGCAACATTTTTATGCAGGACAATACACCATGTCACACTGTAAAAAAAATTTAAAAATGGTTTGCTGACAACAATATTGAACTTCTTGAATGGCCTGGTAACTCACCTGACTTAAATCAAATAGAGAACTGTTGGAATTATATTAAGAACAAGCTTGTCAAATGTGATACAATAACTTGTAATCTTTTCAAAATTAAAAAAAAAAATGGCACCAACTACAAGAGCCTCAGAGTCCCCTGGAGAGGGGACCATAAATATCCCCACTTCTGGCTTCCCCCCTGCTACCAGGAACACAGATCCAGGCAGTGGGACTGGATCTGCTACCGCCCATTCAAGATATTCTGGACCTCTGTCCGATTCATTTTTCTTAGACTTCTGCAACATTCATGGCCTTTTCTCAAATTTTCAATCTGTTGACCACCACTTCTCCCCCTCTAAACCTCATCATCTTTTCTTCACTGAAACTAGGGTGTATGAGACAACTGACAGCAACCCCTTTTCTGTACCCTCTTACTTTCACTATACTAAAGTTCCCTCCAAAGGTGGATGTTGCGTATATATATACACAATGACCTAACTTGTTCTCATATTCCCAAACTTGAATCTTCCAAATTCTATACCCTCTGGCTATGGCTTACATGCCAATCTCAAACTAAATACATCTGCACTGTTTACCTTTACAGCGTCTTAACCATTAGACTACCCAGGGTACCATTTCTCTACCAACCAATTTTTTTTTATTGAGTGGAAGGGTGAACAGCTGGGTCTACTGCATGCCACCTGCCATCACTGGGTCTTGATTCTGGGCTTGATGGATCCCTAGCCAGCAACACTAACCACTACACCACTGAGGCACACTATATATATATATATTTATTTATTTTTTTTTTTAAGTTCGGGCATATCTCGGCGGAAAAACAAAGAACAAGCACGTACAAACGAGCACAAAGAGCACTCAAGAGCATGAGCTTAGAACCCCCTTGTGGGGCTATATATATATATATATAATTATATATATATAATTATATTTAATATATATTATTATATATATATATATATATATATATATATATATATATATATATATATATATATATATATACAGGGTGTACATAAAGTCAGATCTATTTTTGTGAAGCACTTGAAATTATATGGAATTCAATCATAAAATGATAAAGTGGTAACATTTATTAAATAATTAAGAGTAGGATTCGACGTGACACCCATCAGTATCCATGCACAGCTCAAATCATTCCGCAGCATTTCTAAACACATTCTGGAGCATTTGCGGGGTTATGTTATCTGCAGCAGTTCATATACGTGGACGTAAGTTTTCAAGACTCGTAATCTTCGTCTGATAGACGTGCGATTTGATAAAGCCCCATGCAAAGAAATCTAAAGGGGTTAAATCTGGTGATCTCGCTGGCCAAAGTCTGTTGCTTCCGCGTCCGATCCAGCGATTTGGAAAACGTCCATTTAGATAATCCTGAACAATTTTGGCATAGTGACAAGGAGCACCATCATGTTGATAGATGACTGTACTAACAATCCTATCCCCGTCGTCTATTAACATGATGGTGCTCCTTGTCACTATGCCAAAATTGTTCAGGATTATCTAAATGGACGTTTTCCAAATTGCTGGATTGGACGCGGAAGCAACAGACCTTGGCCAGCGAGATCACCAGATTTAACCCCTTTAAATTTCTTTGCATGGGGCTTTATCAAATCGCACATCTATCAGATGAAGATTACGAGTCTTGAAAACTTACGTACATGTATACGAACTGCTGCAGATAACATAACCCCGCAAATGCTCCAGAATGTGTTTAGAAATGCTGCGGAACGATTTGAGCTGTGCAGGGATACTGATGGGCGTCACGTCGAATCCTACTCTTAATTATTTAATAAATGTTACCACTTTATCATTTTATGATTGAATTCCATATAATTTCCAAGTGCTTCACAAAAATAGATCCTGACTTTATGTACACCCTGTGTGTATATATATATATATATATATATATATATATAAGGGCGGTTCAAATAAATGAAAATTAAAAATTCAAGCAAGCATGTACTTTTTTATTAGACTTAAGAACATAAAACTCTGAGACGAATTTGAGTGGAATCCGAGAGTATTTACTCGGTGCTCAAGCATTAGAATATGTACAGTGGGTGAATTGGATAAATAACATTTAGATAACCAATGAATTCACGCAATATAACATTCAGTGATGGCACAAATGCATTGATATCACCTTAATATCATACATGAAATCTAGTCACCTGAACATTTACTGATGACCAATGTCAACTTATTCTGGTCAGGAAATTAGTGCCAGTGCATTTCCACTATGTTTAAGAGGAACTGCTTTTCAGTCTTGGCTTTGGTAATGGTTGCATTGAAATTCTTTTTCATGGACACGCCCCTTTCAGCACTGTCGTTGATAACATTGAATCTTTACATGGATAGGAGGGATTGTCTATCGTCTTGGTGATTTTTCCACTCATCAGGAGATGTCCTAAGAACCCTTGGCTGATCTTGAAAGTATCCAATAACTTGAATGAAGTTGAATCAACAAAGTCTGAGAGATCCATCCTCTCTACTGAAATGTTTCTTTTGTATTTTCTCCGATCTTTGTTTAGTATTCCTCTCTCTAATAAATTTGCTGCCTCAACCATTTTCATCTTTGTTCTCCGACCAGGTTTCAAATGAAACAAAGCCAAACCAGGAGATTGTAGACACCAATCAACCAGGGAAGTACTCCAGGGGAGAAATTTCCCTCAATCGGCGCGCTCAGAAACTTTAAATACCAGAAGCCCCATGTACAACAAATCAGCAATCTCGGAGTAATCGAACATGAGCTTGAGCACCCACTAAAAGTTTTACTACCAAGTAGAAATTTGCCATGAAGGTTTTTGTAAACAAGTAGAATTAAAAAATCCACATGCTCAGTGACTTACCTGCAATAAAATTTATCACCCCTATTACATGAACTGCCCTAATATATATATATATATATATATATATATATATATATATATACAGTGTTGGGCACTAAAGCATTAATCCGATAACAGTTAATTAACGAAGTTAACTTTTTTTAACGGACTATTAACGGAAGTTAATTTCCATTTATCGTTATCGGACCAGTTAACTTCCGATAACTCGATATTTAGTCTGTTAAAGTCCATTAACACGTTAACTGCGAGGAGTCATTCATGGAACTTTGAGAAGTTGGTCTTTCTGAAGGGCAACCAGCACATTGTGTCATAGTCTTTAATAAATGTGCCTAAAATTTAATTTTACCTTTCAGTTCCCGCCATAATAATTCTCTGGTAAATTAAAATTTAGTTAATGGTTACAAGGGTAACGGGTTTCAAAACATGTAATCAGTACATTTTTTATTAAAAATAAAAAATAAAGTTATTAAGCAAAAAAGTTGCAAAACTTGATAAAAATATAGTTAAATACCTATTTATTGTTGGATTTTGCATAAATAAACATTTTCTATGGGTTTTAAAGCTTTTTTCCTTGATTTTTTTAAATGTTAGTAAAGAAATAGTTATCGTTAATGGATTATCATTAACTTTGTAGTAAAATTATCGGATTATCATTATCGGAGTTAAAAATTGGGGTTAACGGATTATCGTTATCGAAGTTAACTTTTTGGTTAACGGTGCCCACCACTGTGTGTATATATTATATATATATATATATATATATATATAATATATATATATATAGTTTCTTAAACAAGTTTTTCACTTTCTTATTTGAAGACAATGAAACAAAAAAAATCTCTCTTCACTACTAACAAATTCTGTGGTAAAATATTGTAATTATGTGAGACAAACTGCTTACATGGGAGAAAAATTAAAAATTTGTGATTCTTATCATATGAGACAAAGCTACTCTAACCTTTTCAACATGCACTGTTTAAAACTGACAAAACACACGCACAGCATATGCAATACACAGATTTGCCTATGGCACAAACTTGAAAGCTATTGCCTTCAAAGGCAAGGAATTATGGAAAGGGAGAAAGAGGAATTTGAATCTTGAAATGAGTAAATTTTCAGAGTTGTTAACCAGTCAGAAAATATTCTTTGCCTGTGGATGCATGGACTTGTTGCCACATCACCTTTGGTGCCCAAGAAGCCTACAAGACATCACCAAGCCTTACATGTAAGCCTATATACATGGTGATTTCATTCCAAACCAACTTTCTCAGTATGGCTGATCAGAGTTCATACTCACTGATTACTTTTCTTAAAACCTGAAGGGTACCAAAAGCAAGAATAACTTACCATAATTGCTCATTTCTGAAATGACTTGGGGCACAGTTGAAATTTTCCATCCACCCATCTGGTCACCAGTTGAGTCACTTTTTACAGCTTGATAAATTTAATAAAAACCTGAACTTGGGGAGTCACAAGAACCTGAGCATTAGAAGTAGATGGTTGGCCCAACTGAATCTAGGACTTTCACCTTCCGAATCTACCAATTATTTTATTTTTTTTTTTTTTACTGGGTACATGAAAGTTGAATGCCTTAATTTGTCATACACTTAAAATTACTTCAACTTTCAGAAGGCCTATTTAGAAAAGTGGGTAGATTTTGCATTCTAATTTGTTCCAATGTGTGTTGTTAAATCTCTAGTAAAAGCTAGTTTTAGAATTCTAAAAGTTTAGCTACAAATAACAAACTGAACAACAAAATACCTGGGGTATCGAGAGGATTTGTCAGACCACTTGAACTCCAGTCAAACTGAGCTGGTGGTATAATTTTCTGCTGAAATTGTATTCATAGTATTACTAATTGAGACTTATATTGGATGCATTTTTCAACTCAAACTTTCACCTCCTTTAATTAATTATCTATTTAGTGATACATAAATCAGTGGCACTATCCATCTATATTAAGAGATATTTTGTATAAAGCATTATCAAACTGATAATCTGATAATGCTAACAAAAATATTGGCGCATGGTGATGATCTTGCACTTTTTTATTTTTATAATATACCATTCAAAGATGTAAGCATTTTACACACAAGCCCTTGTTTATTTAACATCAATTAAAACTTTCATTTTGAAACTGCTTATAACATACCCAATCAACAAGAAGGGATTTTTAGTGTCTAAGTGTCTATAAATTACATATTACATATGATGCTAACACAACAATGAGATCCCATGAGAGGTGTTGCATACAGGAAAGACCCTATTCAACTTGAACTTACTTCCATATCTTTTGACCCATTTGGGTTTGACATTGTTGTAACTTTTTCTTTAGTGATTGTGGGACTGTTTGAATCTAAAGTAGCAGATGTTTTCTCCTCTAAACTCCAAGGCTTGGATATGTTTGAAGGCTTAGCAGGAGTCAAAGGAAAAAAGCTCAAAGTTTGAGCAAAGAGAGGAATGGTCGAACTCCACTTATGACCAAATAACTACAAATGAAAGAGAAATGCCAGTGTCAGAAAAAAAGAGGAAAGACGCTGTATTTTCCATTAAATACTAAATGAATAAAATATTGATATTTAATAACTTTTACTCATGATGATGTTCTGACTCTAGTCCACATATCACAAAAGTTAGTAACTACAACAAAATAAAAATACATGAAAGCAATAGGTAAAAATAGCATAAGAATAATTATTATGCAATTATTTAAATTATGCATTTAGACAATATTTGAGAAATTCATCATTAAAAAATTATATTCTTACAATGTTTCGAGCATCCACATTGAGGGAAGTGAGAAAAAGTTTGTTGATGTGAGAACTAGGCCATGAGAGCTTTAGTGCCAAGCTTGAGTCAATATCTTCCAGATGGTGCCAAATAAAAGCATCGCCTTCAGCCACTTCATTCAACTTCGCTACATTTGCATTTGGGATACTCTGACTTGGCG
>JAJOZX010000530.1:1045000-1117500 GCA_023014485.1 Bathynomus jamesi
AAAGTGGTAAAACAGGACTGCCGATGCTGAAGGGAGGAGGCTAGTTGACTTTGCTGATGAGAACTTCCTCACTCAGTGGGTCAACGAGCCTACACGAGGCGAAAGCGTTCTAGACTTAGTATTCACGACCGAAGACAACCTCGTCACTGGCCTCACCGTTGACGAATCATTGGGCGGGAGTGATCACGGTCTTATTAGGTTCTGTGTGTGCGTCCCTCGGGTGAAGCGTAGTAACTCGAGAGGCAGTAAGCTCGATCTCTGGCGGGCGAACTTTGTTAGCCTCAGGGATAGCGTAGGAGAGATGGGGTTAGAGGTTGGCGGCGATGTTGAGGGAGTGTGGAGTGCATTCCGGGACGAGTTTATGGTGCTGCAGTCTGCTGCCATACCCTCAAAACCAGTCACCCCTGCTTCAATGCAGCCTAAGTGGTTCAATCGTGACATCGCTTCGGCTATCCGAAATAGGAAAGTAGCGTATAGGAGGGCGAAGGTCAATCGTTCCCACAAGAACACTGAAGCGTATGTCCGACTGTGTAGGGAAGTGAAGGCAAAGGTTAGGCTAGCGAAACGTAACGAAGAACTACGGGTGGCAAGCCTCTGCAAGGGGAACCCTAAGGAATTCTTCAGTTATGTTAATAGTAGAAAGCCCATTAGAAGCATGATAGGTCCATTAAAGGATGGAAGCGGCGTTCTGCGGACCTCCGACGCGGACATCGCTAATGTGCTTAATGAGTACTTTGCAGGAGTGTTCACCAGGGAGGATACCCGCGTCATCCCCGAGCCAGGCGTGAGGCACGAAGGTGCTGGCTTGGATAGTGTTAGATGTACCGCGACAGTCGTTGCCGATAGAATAGACAAACTGAGCGCGTTTAAGGCTCCTGGGCCAGACCAGTTTCTCCCCAGAGTGTTGCGAGAAGTGCGCGACCAGGTGGCTCCCCACCTGGCTACAGTCTTCAACAAATCGTTGGAGATGGGCCAGGTGCCTGGTGACTGGAGGGAAGCCAACGTGACCCCTATCTTTAAGAAAGGGGATCACGAAAGTCCAGGGAACTATCGTCCCATTAGTCTCACTTCAGTTGTAGGTAAATTATTAGAAGGGATAATAGCTGATAGGATCGTTGACCATTTGGATTCCTACAAGCTGCTTGGGGACTCCCAACATGGGTTTAGACGGCATAGGTCGTGTCTCACCAACTTGCTCGAGTTTTTCCACGTCATGTTGAGTGAGTACGATAAGAGTAGGGCGATTGATATACTTTATCTCGACTTTCAGAAAGCCTTTGATAAGGTACCTCACCGCCGGCTAATGGCGAAAGTGCGCGCGCTGGGTATCGGTGGGGAAATAGGTAGGTGGATTTAAAACTGGCTGAGGAATAGGCGGCAGAGGGTGGTAATTAAAGGGGCTAGTTCGGGTTGGGCCTCGGTCACTAGTGGGGTTCCTCAGGGTTCCATTTTGGGGCCGCTGTTGTTTATCATTTACATAAATGATATCGACAGTGGCATCGTCAGTCGGATCGCCAAATTCGCTGACGACACCAAGCTTGGGGCCAATGTTGGGACGCCCGAAGCGATCGAGGAACTGCGTGCGGACCTAGGTAGGATAGGAGAGTGGTCCAAAAAATGGCAAATGCCGTTTAACTTGGGTAAATGCAAAGTGATGCACATTGGCTACGCCAATCCCAAGTCGGACTACTCGATGTTGGGTAGTAATATCGAGGTGACTGATTTAGAAAAGGACTTGGGTGTGCTAATTAGCAGCGATCTTAAGTTTACGAAACAGTGTGTAGAGGTGGAAAAGAAAGCCCAGAAACTATTGGGTTATATCAGGAGGCAATTTCAGTTTCGGAACAAGGAGATTGTGCTCTCTGTACAATTCCCTGGTTCAGCGCACCTGGAGTATGCTGTGCAGTTCTGGTCACCCACCCTCAGGAAAGATATTGAGAGGCTGGAGTGAGTGCAGGCAAGGGCCACAAAATTAATCCCTTCCATTAGGCATATGGGCTACAATCGACGGTTATGCACCCTGAACTTGTTTTCGCTGGAAACTCAGAGGCTGTGCGGTCAACTGATCAAGGTTTTCAAGCTCTTATGCAGGTTCAACGATGTCGATTTTAGAAGCATGTTTAGTTTAAATGATAATCCAACTCACAACAATGGTTGGAAGTTGGATTTGAAACGGTTTAGGACTAGTGTGTGTGGGAAATACTTTACGTATAAGATCTGTGACACATGGAACAGGTTACCTTCAGAAGTTGTAAACAGTTCCTCTGTGGATCAGTTCAAGAAAAGGTTAGACCAAATCTTGCACACTATTTGAGTGTTTACAAAATTTTCTCTGGCACCCATTGCCATTGGTACCTTCTCAGTATGGGCCGCAAGGCCTTTTGTGGTACTTCTTTTCCTTGTAACTCTCTCTCACTCACTCTAATGGCAGTAGTCCCCCTCCAATGGCAGTTGGTTCAACTGTGTCGGGAAATGACTCAGGCCAGTCAGGAAAAATCACAATTTAAAATCTCTCAAAACTGTGCTCTTCAATGCTAGGTCAATTAGAAACAAATTAATTGAATTTATAGCGCTAGTCAAAACTGAGAACTTTGATATCATAGGAATAACAGAATCCTGGATTCATTCTGAAACAAGGGATTTTGTACAAGAATTTGAAATGGTAGGTTACAAAATGTTTCACAAAGATAGGAATGGAAGGGAAGGTGGCAGTGTACTTTTGTATGCTCAGGACTTCCTGCACCCGGTACACAGTAATATCGTATCTACTCATGAAATGTTGGGAATTGATCTAAACCTAAATAATAAAGTAGTGCATCTACTTCTAGTATATAGGCCACCTCACTACCCCATTGATAAGGATATAAACTTGTATAACCAATTAAGCAGAATAGCGAATAAAAAATCAGTTTGATTTTTGGTGATTTTAATTGTGGTAATATAAATTGGGAAAACAAAACAGCTGATGCTGAGGGCTCAAGACTGTTGGAATTTGCAGATGACAACTTAAGTCAATGGGTAATAATAAACTAGACCTCATATTCACGAACGAAGATGGCCTAGTCTCTGACCTGACTATTGGTGAAAATTTGAGTAACAGCAATCATAATTTGATTAGGTTTGACCTCAGGGTTCCAGTTAATACATGCAAAAAGACTCTTGAAAGACTCTACTTCTCAAGAGCAAATTTTGAAAGCTTCCGAAGTAGTTTAGACACACTTGAAGTTCTAATAAATGAGGATGTCAATGTCACCTGGAGCTCATACAGGGATCAATTTAGAATATTACAGAACACTTTTATACCCACTAAAATAGTTTCCTTGTCAACAAAGTTGCCAAAATGGTTTAACAACAAAATAAGCAGTGCTATTATGGGAAGAAATAAGAGTCTACAAACTACTTGAGTCATATTTCAACCAGACTAATTCAGAAAACTATATAAACCTACGTAGGAGGGTTAAGTCTTTAATCAGATTAGCCAAATGTGAAGAAGCTAGAGTTTCCTCACTCTGTAAAGTTAACCTCAAAGAATTTTTTGCCCATGTTAATAGCAGAAAGCAAATTAAAAATTCTGTAGGCCCCCTAAAAGATAGAAATGGCATACTGAAATTCAGTGCTAAAAATATGGCTAATATGTTAAATGAGTTCTTTGTTACAGTCTTCATGGAGGAAGACACGACAGAAGTGCCAAGTCCTCGGATTACATATGACGGTGACCATCCCATAGAGATCATAAGTTTTACGAGAAATGATGTACAGCAATTAATTGATAAGATGAACAAATACAAATCACCTGGCCCCGACTTATTTCTTCCAAGGGTATTAAAAGCAGTTAGCCACAATGTTGTTGTTGACTTAGTAACCATATTCAAACAATCAATCGAGTTAGGGAAAGTTCCAACCGACTGGAAGTTAGCAAATGCAACACCAACCTTTAAAAAGGGTGATACGGAAAATCCTTGTAATTACCACTCGATCAGTTTAACATCAGTCATCAGCAAACTGTTGGAATCCATCATTACAAAATGTATTGTGTATCACCTTGAATCTAACAATCTAATTTTTTATTCTCAACATGGATTTAGGCAACATAGATCCTGTCTGACAAACCTGTTAGAGTTTTTCCATAATATGCATACACTGTACGATGCAAGTAGAGCAATAGATATAGTGTATCTCAACTTTCAAAGAGCCTTTGACAAAGTCCCTCACGTGAGATTGATGGCTAAAGTCAAAGGACTAGGAATCACCGGGCTCCATTTCCAAGTGGATTGAGGATTGGTTAAAAGATAGAAAGCAGAGAGTGGTAATAAATGAAGTGGCTTCAGAGTGGGTGCCCATCACCAGTGGTGTCCCACAGGGTTCCATTCTGGGTCCTTTACTTATCATCATCTATATTAACGATATAGACGTCGGGCTTCTAAGTACAATCTCCAAATTTGCAGATGATACGAAATTAGGAAGTAGTGTAGGTACTGAGGAGGGCATAAGAACGCTTCAGAACGATCTTGATAGGTTGGGCGAATGGTCTGCTACTTGGCAGATGCCATTCAACTTGGACAAATGTAAGGTAATGCACATAGGTTATAAAAACCCAAAGACCAATTACTCTCTCTTGGGAAGGAACTTGACTGAGACTGATCTAGAGAAAGACTTAGGAGTCTATATCAGCAACAATCTGAAACCATCGAAGCACTGTGCAGAAGTCGAAAAAAGGGCCTTAAAAATATTAGGTTATATTAAAAGACAGTTCCAGTTTCGGAACAAGGAGACTGTAATGTCTCTTTATAATTCACTAGTCAGACCTCAACTGGAATACTGTGTGCTGTTTTGGTCTCCATCCCTCAGGAAGGACATAGAAAGGTTAGAAAGAGTACAAGCAAGGGCTACAAAAGTGATCCGTTCAATGAGAATGCAAAGCTACCAATGGAGATTGGAGTGCCTAAATCTGTTTACCTTAGAGACGAGGAGGTTGCGGGGTCAGCTTATTCAAGTCTTCAAGATGCTCAATGGAATAGACAGGGTAGATTACAGAAACTTATTCTCACTTAATGCCAATCCAACAAGAAATAATGGGTTAAAACTGGAACTAAAGACATTTAGGACCTCTGTCTGCGGGAATTTCTTTTCCTATAAAATAGTTAATATCTGGAACCAACTTCCCTCAGAGGTTGCTTCCAGTCAGTGTAAATGTGTTTAAAAATAGGCTAGACAAAGTACTGAATACTCTCATAGTTTAAGACTAAAACATAACATAACATCTCTGCAGGAGTTCGCTTGCATGGTGCCTCTGTGAGCATGCTAAATATAGAGCTATTTATATATTCTCCACTTTTCTGTAAAATTTCTTTGGCTACTTTTCCAGGGTCAAGGTATTTTCTTCAACCTTTTTCTGTACCTGCCTCTGGCAGGGAGGGAGGGGAGGGTGGGGAGAGAGCCTTCTACTTTTCTATCCAGTTTTCTACTACTGCTAGGATAGTTGAAAGAAAAAGAAAATTGTTTAATAACAGGAACCTCCCAGAGTGGACTAGAGGTCTTTGAGGCTTCCTCTTGTCCTTGTAACTCTCTCTCTCATACTCAGACCCTGCTAATTGAACACATTTAGGACTCCACCCTTATTGAAATACACAAAGGGTCTGAATTATGGCAAAGTTCCAAAGTTTGTTGGATATTTCAACATTTTGTTGAAATACTGTATAGTGGTTTTCCCAGCAACTTCAGTGGGTAATTCGACCATGAAGAAAATGCAAACAAATTTCAGAAGCATGGTGAAATAACAGGGATATTTGGTCCAGCAAGGGGTTCACACACCTTGCCTTCAGGAAGCCCAATTGCATCATCTCCAGACTAGATGCTTAAAGTGTGTGTGTGTGTGTGTGTGTGTGTGTGTGTGTGTGTGTGTGTGTGGTGTGTGTGTGCACTCAATATATTTTACCCAACCTTTTTTCTTAACTAAATAATAGGCCATTGGGCTGAAATGGCTTTTGGGCAGTAAGTTTGAACTTTCTGCGCTTCACATAACCAAATCTTTCCAGTTTGAACCTCCCCTCCTTGTATAAAACCAATGGTTAATGCAGTTTCAGAAATGGAGTTTTGCAGTGATGTGCATCATAAACAGAAAGCTGTTATCAAGTTCTTAACCACGGAGAAGGAAACAGTTGGAAATATTCACAAATGTCTACAAAACGTCTACGGAGATACTGTTGTTGATCAAAGCACAGTTGGACGCTGGTCTAAATGTGAGAGATCATCAGAGAGAGGGAGAGCCAGCTTTGATGATGAGCCACACAACAGTTACCCAGCATCAGCTATGACATCTCACACTGTGCAATGTGCTAACAGCATCATTCGATCAAATCGGCACATCACATACAAGGAGCTACAAATTAGTGAAGGAAGTGTAAATACAATAATTCAGCAAATGGGATACTCAAGTGTGTTCAAGGTTTGTTCCTCACGAACTGACTGACAAGATCACAAAGCCCAAAGAAAAGAAATTGCTTCCGAGTCATTGGTTTGATACGAGACAGAAGAGGATGACTTCCTTTCACAAATTATGACTGGGGATGAGACTTGGGTACACCACTTTGAACCTGAAACAACACGCCAATCCATGGAGTGGCATCATGCAGACTCCCCCACGCAAGAAAAAGTTCAAAATGGCTCCCTCTGCAGGAAAGGTTATGGCCACCATCTTCTGGGACATGAAAGGGGTGATTCTGGTGGACATTATGAAGAAATGACAAACAATCAACTCAGAGGCATACATTACTACCATACAGAGACTCCAGAGACATATAAAGTGAGTTCAACCAGACAGAAAACTGGAAGATGTCCTTCTTTTGCACGATAACGCAAGACCACATAACAGTTTGTAAACAAGAGAGGCCATCACAAAAATGCGCTTGACTGTGTTACCCCCACCCTCCATACAGCCCGGATCTGGCACCTTCAGACTTCCATTTGTTTGGGCCAATGAAGGATGCTATTCATGGAAGAAAGTTTCAGAGTGACAATGAGGTTGTTGAGGTTAAGAGGTGGCTCCAGCGGAACCCAGCGGACTTTTACCAGCAAGGAATAAAGGCCCTTGTTTCGAGGTGGAGGAAAGCTGTAGAAAAGGATGGAGACTATGTAGAAAAATAAAAACTTGTAAAAATGGTATGAAACTACTTGTGTTGTGGAAATAAACTCTGTCTATTAAAGTGGGTTTTTATTATCAAATTAGGCTGAAAAAATCTTGCAATGAATGCTTGAACAAACAACATGGCAATGAATCTTTTGCAGTTGAATTTGTGCTCAATGAATATGCCCATGGTGAATTTTTGTGGTATGGCATCTCCCTACATATAGCTAGCAACTATTAAAACATTTTAGCAACATGTAAGGAGAGAGAAGCTGCAACATTGAATTGAATAACCTTTATTAATAATAAAATAAATACATTGGTTTTACAATGACATAAATAATCGTGAAGCCGGACTATTTATTTTATTTAATTTGGCACTTAAGCTTTAGGCTTTATTGGTCTCTTATTGAAAATAAAACATAGTTGTTATTAATAATAAATAAATAATTATTAGTTAACGTATGTATTAATCTTAAATTATCATTGTCAATATGACAAATGCAAGGTCATTATTGAAGGTATTATACCAATACCATACAAGTAATTAATGCATCCAAGCCAGCTTAGTGTATGACTTTTTGTGGGAGACAAGTAAGCTTACAGAAAATATCCTGAGAACTAATTGTTATGTAGGAACATGTGAACAACACACGCCTCCTGAAGAGTATGAGTATCACATATCACTTGTGAAATTTCTTGCAGAACAAAAATGGCTATCCTTCTATGCTATGTAAGCAGGGAGAAAAGGGAAAAGGTATATTGAATCCAGAAAACCAGTCAAAGTTCCAACAGGAAGCATCTCTGAGAGAGTGGCAAATAGGTTCCTTTTTTTTCTCTTTCCCAATTAATAAATATATTGCAATAGTTGTATTGGATTTTTAGTGAACAGTATTTCACCAGGAACTAGCTTTTCTTAAATGGTTTGAGATGCCACTCAGTAGATTAGAGAGAAAACCATAGAACTAGCTGGAGAATGCACGTCTACTGAAGTTGACCCCATAGTCCTAGGGTCAATGACAAAAGATATGGCTCCACATTTAATAGAATTAGCACAGACATCATCTGGATGGTGCGAGGTGGATATATTACCAGATTAAGACTGCACTTCAAGTGAGCTGAGAGAATTTCCAGACAGAAAAGTCTTATGATGGGCACTCTAAAATGAAGGAAAGCTATGTGCATGGATAACGGGGGAATGATGTTAAAATGAAGTTGGCTTTAAATGTGGGGCTTTAGACTCTCAGCAGACAATAATGACCCCTCAGTACTGGAAGATAAAGCAGAGATTTTGCTGTAGACCTACACTCGGCTCCAGTAGGCAAGTATAAGTATAAGGTGAACAGTATAAGGTTTCACTGCAAGAGGTGCTAGCCCTCAAGAGAAATGCTCTTGCCACAACATGAACTTTAAGATTCAACTTTCAAGGGAAACAAAGCACCAAAGCCTCTTTCTTAGCAAGATAACTGGGGCAATCCCCAAAAGAGAAAGGCTGAGGACACAAAATTTTGCACATTTTGAGAAATCATCTTCCTTGCCAAGGTACTTGATTTTGACATGTTGGATGAAGCAATAATACTTAGGGAAAAAAACATACTCGGCAATACAAGCCACAAAAACTGAACTATGTCATATACAGTGAGCCCTCACTGTTCGTGAGGCTCTCTGTTCGCGATTTTGCAAATTCGTGATGACCCATTTTACTACCATGTTTCAGTAAATTCACAACTGACTCCGCAAATTCATGACTTTGTCATGTGGCATCTGCAATGCTGCCCCATGCAGGTCGATGCAGGCTTAGTCACGCTGTCTTTCACTGAGTGAGGTTGTCATTTCATGCTCTTCAACACCAGCATACTATATTTAGTGTTATTTAGTTGTTTATAAAATATTATTGCTTTACATAATTGTTTATGTAATAATATTGCTTTATATTACATATAGTAAAAAGTTTTATTTATGTAAAATATCAGTTTATGTAATATTACAGTAACATTATTGGTTTTTATTAGTGTTTGATGTGAATCATTGTTTAATATGTATTGCTTTTATTAAAATAAAACTTTTTTGGCGTTTTAAGGATATTTTACACTGCCATCCTTGAGCTTTTGGAACAAGTTAGCCATTTTACATTGAAAATGGATCTCATTGTTCATGATTTCGTAATTCATGAAGTTTTTCTCAGTCCCAATTAATCACAAACAACGAGGGCCCACTGTAATTGTATTGGTTCTGTAACAGAAATCAGGAGAGGGTATCCATGCCAGAGTAAAACAAATTTACTTTGTATGACAAAATGTCAGTTTGATAGTTTCTGGTGGAAAGGATCTATTTAAGTTAAGAATCAGTAAAAGGATGACCACTTTGTAGAACTTTTTTTTTTTTTTAACATCTTCAAACTTTTGCAAGGGAATTTCTAGTATATATTTTTACCTTTGGAAAAGTTAAACATTGCATGTACAACTGGTGTAATCTTCATCTCCAGAAATTGAATGGATACTGTCACAACTATGTGAGACACATCCATGAGGGAAGAAGTAAAAAGAATTTGGCTCATCCTACAGGGAGTGTACCAAATTTTCATGGACCAAAAACAGAAACAGCTGAAAGCTTTCTCTCAGGTATGAATCTCAGTAACCAATAAGGTTGATACAGAGCGGTAACACCCACAGTAGGGTGCATTAAACGCCCCATGATTTTCAAAAAGTTGTTGGATTTTAATGTCTATTCCCTCAAATGTTACACTTGTTGGTGGAAGTATGTATGCAAAATATAAATCAAATCGGAGGTGGTCCTGGGTGGCCACCGGCCACTTTTATATATTTAGTAGTGATGCACCGAATAT
The DNA here is from genome assembly GCA_023014485.1 of Bathynomus jamesi. Lineage (NCBI taxonomy): Eukaryota > Metazoa > Arthropoda > Malacostraca > Isopoda > Cirolanidae > Bathynomus > Bathynomus jamesi. The sequence goes on from JAJOZX010000530.1 coordinate 1,054,969, forward strand.
TCGGCAAATATTCAGTATTACTTATAATACTAATATACAAATATTCGGTATTACTATACTTACATTGATTGAAAGTTGAAAATGTATAAAACACAACGCCAATGTCACTACTCCAACTTTGCTCATTTCCGCAAATTTGGCCTCGCTTTGCGGTCACATTCAACCACTTGAAGAAGATTTTGGAAGTGGTCTTCTCCTCTTGCAGCTGAGACAAAATCAGTTGTGAGCTTTACTGCTCTCTCCACAGGGTCATTCACAACATTTAACCCATCCACAATGGACTTGGCTGCCTTGAAGTGGTCATTGTTCTGCCAATTGTCAACATCCTCTGTTAGGAAGGTCATATCCAGGTGAAGAAGGTTCACTGTAAACCACGAGTCCTCGTTCACAAGATCAGCCAGGGTTGTCGCTTCTGTAATTTTTGGAAATGACGGTTTGCCATATCCAGAACCGTAGCGGTGTTTTGGAGTGCTTGGCATTTCATCTGGTTATATGGCCAGTAACACATCTGCAAGGGCATGACGCTCCTTTTGAGGTACTGCATTGCTGAACAGTGCCAAAACAACCAGTTCTGGGGTTAAATACCACAAATGTCTATCAAAGGCTTTCACAGCGCTGACTGAAATGATTGAGTTGACAGCTTTATAGTTGAGCAGAGTCTTGTATAAGCACAAATCAAACCATGGGGCATTTGAAGCAGACTGACATATGAGCCACCAATCACAATAAATATAAACAACAAAAACAACAAACTCCTTCAGTTTTTCCTGTTGATGTTGTGTTGTTACAGTTCCTCGAGGTAGTACAGAAATTTGCTCTTCAAGTAGGCATATTTTGATGGAATAAAGAATCTTTGACATCCACCTTGCTTTATGCATGGCCCCAGGTCTGTGGAGTGTTCCTTGTTTTGTGACATCATCATCGAGGACTACCTGGCAGAGTTGTGCCATTTCCTTGTAGTCTTCCCTACAGTATGAAGTGCTTGTGCGGATTGTGCTTAAAACCTTGTTTTTGCAGGATAAAAGCAGTTGTTGTGCATCATCATTGTACATTGAAATGTCAATTTTGGTTAAACTTTCATCCTTTGCATGCGATATGCGTTCCAATTCTTCTGGAATCTTTGGAACAAAGATGCTTCTGGAGACTTTGATGTCTCAATTTTGAGAGCGTCAAACACATGATCCAGGATTACCTCTCCAACATGATGGCGACATGCACACCACAGAAGAGCACGGTCCAGTTTTGATTGAATGGTAACACAGGCAGCTGTAACGTGTCCAGTGTTTGATGCTGTTGTGTCAAAACATAAGTTGACAACTGACTGTTTGCACTTCCATGAATGTAGAAACGTGTAAGTGTGCTCGGCAATGATGTCACCTGATGACATATCACTTCCACGAGGATATCTAGCCACTCCCAGTAGCTTTACATCAGTGGCATTCCCAAAACACTGGCAATCTTTCTTCCTTGCCATTCTTGTTTGTGAGCGTATGCATCTGTTTGCCATCCCAGTGAAGTGTTGCAGCTGTTGGGGCGATCCAATTTTCTCGAATATCTTTGGCGATAGCACTTGTTATTGATCATCGAGCCTTATCAGCAGTTGAATACGACTTGGCCACACGACGTGGATCACCTCCTGCCTCTTGAATTACAGCTTCGGTGAGCACAGCCTGTTGAACAGGAGTTATGTTTAGTCGAGTAGCAACAGACATGACTGAAGGCCTTTTCAGAATATCATGAGGAATAAAGGCAGACGTACCTGCATATGTTGATCTGTGGTGACCGCTTCCTTTGAAGCTCTGGAATCGCCTCTTCTTCAGTTTCTTCCAAGCTATCTGCAGAGGCACTATCATCAGAGCATACAGAACTTTTCATCTCTTGTACACTGGATGATTCATGACGTTCTCGTCTTGAAGCTTCCGCTAAGATGCGTTTTTCTTTTCTACGATCTTTATCAGCTTTTCTTGTCAACACTACCAAATGAGGCTACTCTGTCAGATTTCATTGACTCTAAAAATGCTCTATCTTCCTCATTCTTAATGTTTGTCATTGCATCTTTTGTCCATACACCAAAGGTCTTATCAAGACGTTCATTCATGGATTGCAACTTAGCCAAATTGTTTGGAGATTCTCTGCGAGAAACAGGTATTTGACGCAATTTGTTATTGTCATTAAGAAGGTCAAGTATTAATTTGCAGCATTGATGGTCTGAAAGCATAGGAATATTTGCTTTAGTGTAGAATGTTTTCAGCTGGATAAGGACTATGCTGGCAGATTTCCATTTGAGTGGCTGTGTTTGTTTGCCTTCACATATTTCTTTCTGGATGTGCCACATCACGCATCGAAGAACCTGCCGGCAAGTTGGGAGGCGGACTCCTGTCAATGTACCATCTCCTTCTGTAAGAGCATTGCCAAGACCAAAAATGGCACTTGCTAATCTGGTCTTCTTAGCTTCCATTGTTTCTGAAAGACAATAAAGGATATTATTAGACTATAAGTGAAGTTTCGTTTATGGTACATGTTTTATGTAAATCACCCCTTTAGGGTGCATCAAACGCCCTTAGGTTCTTGGATTTTAATGTCTATTCTCTCAAATGTTATGTAAATCACCCCTTAGCAACTCTATATTAAAAGAAACAATGTAAGTAGTCAACTGGTTGGTAAATAAAAAAAATAGATATTTTTACATAGCGCGGCCCCCAAAAATTGCCGCGAAAATATAAAAGTGACCGGTGGCCACCCAGGACCACCTCCGATTTAATTAAATTTTGGCATACACACTTCTAGCAACAAGTGTAACATTTGAGAGAATAGACATTAAAATCCAAGAACCTAAGGGCGTTTGATGCACCCTAACCCACAGGGAAGGTGAAAGGGGGAATACTTCAAGAAATAAATAGCTGGACCTCAGATCTTTGTCAGCATAATGCAAAACAAGCCACACCATGAAAGTGAAAAGTGTCCTAGTCCATAGCCACTGATCCCAGTCAATAATGTGAATGACTTGGGGAGGGATGGTGCGATAACAATCACTCAAAACCACTTCACTCTTCAGATGGGGCACTGCTGGTAATTTGCCTTCCCAGTACTACCAAGTGGGAGTAATTTGGTAAATCTCGCATAAATGAAGAAAATAAAAGTATGGAAATAGACAATAGTTTAGGATGCTGGAAACATTTCCCAGTTGTGTTCCAATATAGGGCTATACAGGGTGGTCCAAAAGTCCCTATCTCTCTTGCTAAAATAATGATATTTGTTTTATTTTCTGCAGGCCACAGATGATGATGGATGCACAAGAATGTGTGATGGTAGTAACACGACATATCCAAAGGAAGAAGTGCAAAGAAATTGAGAACAATTTTAATGATGATTGATTTCATACACCAGGACCTACAGACAAGGCAATTCATGAGCTGGTCAATAAATTTAAAAGAACAGGATCTGTTCATGATAAGGCAAGATCTGGATGTCCAGGTACCTTTCAAGAAAATGTCAAATTAGTAAGAGATACCTTTGAAACAAATCCTAGAATGTCAACTTGCACACACAGCATAAAAAAAGAAAAAAGTTACCATATTCAAGTGCTACATGAATTACATGAAGAGGATTATCCAAGACAAGCCACCATGTGCACATAATTGACTGAAAAAATTCATACCAAAAACTTATTAAACCACATTCTCTTCAGTGATAAGGTGACATTCCACCCATGCAGAAAGGTTAATAGACATAATTGCCATATCTGGCAAGTGAAAAACCATCTGAGTTCTACAAATGGGGGAGAGATTCCCCCTAAAGTTAATGTCTAGTTGGGTATGACAAGATCAAAGATTTACAAACCTTTTTTCTATGCAGAAGCTATGGTACAGGGCAAATTTATTTTGACATACTTCAGCAGTTTCCTGAACCCCAGCTTTGCTCAGATGGCATTCTAGACACTATTATCTTTCAACAAGATGGAACTCCATGTCACTATGCAAACATCATTCAGGCATACCTTGATGAGCTCAAGATTACCAAATCACTGGATTGGACATGGTAGAAACAGGCCATGGGCAGCACACACCTGATTTAACACCATTAGACTTCTGTGTGTGGAGCTTTATATAGTCTGAGGTTTACAAAACAGCTGGAGACTTGTAGGATCTACAAACCCACAATGTCACAGGAGTCACTAAAATAACCCCAGAGATGCTTGAGAATGTGTTTCACAATGCAGTGGACAGATCTGAGATTTGCAGAGACACTGATGATACTCGTGTCAAATTTTAGATCTAAGCTTCATAAATAAATATACGTCTAATTATGTTACTACATTTTTATCCTAAAATACTATTATTTCAGCAAAATAGATAGGGACTTTTGGACCACCCTATATATATTCCTGACAATCATATCTACCAACTGTTCCAACAGGAGGAGAACTGTGCTAAGGACTGGAGGTCCTTCCTTGGGCACCCAGAAGTGTGACATGAACTTTCTGAACATAAACTGCTAAAATGAAATCTTCCAAAACTGTTAACTTTGAAGGAAACATTAATAAAAAATTTGGCAAAAACCTCAAAATATTGTCTCAGTCTATACTGGCAGCAAGACTCCAGAAAAAGTTCTGGTATTAATCAACTGTTTCACTTTTTTATTCCTGCAGTGCAGCGTGGATGTATGTATGTATGTATGTATGTATGTATGTATGTATGTATACAGGGTGTAAAAAAGTCCATTCTCATAGGAAAATAAGCTATAACAGAATTAGTGTGGAAACACTTCAAAACATAACTGACAACTTTGAAAGACTAGTAGAAATGTGTCAACAGCTACATGGAATGCAATTTGAGCATGTACTGGATTAATTAGTAACTTGATTGTATTGTTTGTAATATACAGTTAAACCTATTTTCTCATTCAATTCTGTTATCTTATTTCCCTATGAAAATGAACTTTTGTTACACACTGTATATATAACCTCCCTCTTTTGTGTATCTTCTATCTGCATCTAAAGCCCTTCTTTCCTTTACTTTTTGTTGACAAACTGCTTCCTGAACAGCACAAGTAACCCAATGGAAATGTCAATTCAACACCCTACCTCCTCTGATTTTAATGATTTGTGTGGTGAGTTCACCAGCCAATTTTCAGTTTCATGCAACAAGTGGTTCATGAGATAGAGGGGTCAAAAACTCCAGATCACTGAGCTTTGGAACACCATGGCATGACTTCTACTGGTGATATAAAACTACATATTTTTTAACTCAGCAAGATGCAAACAGTCCAAAAAAACAATAAAAAGTTATCTTGGACAATTAAGAAAAATACTAACTTTTTTTAAGGTACAAAACTGATCTAATGATCTTCAAGCACGCATGACCTATAAATTTTACCAGTGAAATAAAGGTTTGTCAACAGACTTTCAATTATATACAAAACATATTTTTCTTATTGATCACCCACAAAGTCAGGTGGTCAAAACAACATTTATGTAATTTATGACAAAGTCAGGTGGTCAAAACAACATTTATGTAATTTATGACAAAGTTGACAAGGTACTTTTTGTTTGACGATCCATAAGACTGTGCAGAAAAAAAAAAAAATTATATATATATTAAACTGTACAGTGCATTCGAAAAGTCTCTCCGCAGTGCTATGTTAAATGTATAGGAAATTGAAAAACTACAGTTTTCATTCAACCATGATTTAGTGATTTTATTACATAACCTTTTGATTTTACAGCATGTGTTGAAAGTGTTTTCCACCATTTTGCAGGCACAGAGCAACTCGTCTGACTGCAGAGAGACTTTTTGAACGTACTATATATATATATATATATATATATATATATATATATGAATAGAAACGACATAAGTGTTAAGGAACGTTTCTGCACACGAGGAGGAGAGATAACGAACAATGAAAAATGAGGCGAACCGCCCGGGAATCGAACCCAGGGCCTTCCAATTGCCGGTCGGACGCTCTACCATTATGCTACGGACCTCACTCAATCACAAATCGAAATTCTCCCACATAGGGCAGAAACCAATGCCCTGAGAGGGCACCTCGCAAATCGTGAATATGCGCATATAACTGCAATGACCGCGCAGTATATAAATGAATAGAAACGACATAAGTGTTAAGGAACGTTTCTGCACACGAGGAGGAGAGATAACGAACAATGAAAAATGAGGCGAACCGCCCGGGAATCGAACCCAGGGCCTTCCAATTGCCGTCGGACGCTCTACCATTATGCTACGACCTCACTCAATCACAAATCGAAATTCTCCCACATAGGGCAGAAACCAATGCCCTGAGAGGGCACCCTCGCAAATCGTGAATATGCGCATATAACTGCAATGACCGCGCAGTATATAAATGAATAGAAACGACATAAGTGTTAAGGAACGTTTCTGCACACGAGGAGGAAGATAACGAACAATGAAAAATGAGGCGAACCGCCCGGGAATCGAACCCAGGGCCTTCCAATTGCCGGTCGGACGCTCTACCATTATGCTACGGACCTCACTCAATCACAAATCGAAATTCTCCCACATAGGGCAGGTTCGATTCCCGGGCGGTTCGCCTCATTTTCATTGTTCGTTATCTCTCCTCCTCGTGTGCAGAAACGTTCCTTAACACTTATGTCGTTTCTATTCATTTATATACTGCGCGGTCATTGCAGTTATATGCGCTATTCACGATTTGCGAGGGTGCCCTCTCAGGGCATTGGTTTCTGCCCTATGTGGGAGAATTTCGATTGTGATTGAGTGAGGTCCGTAGCATAATGGTTTAGAGCGTCGACCGGCAATTGGAAGGCCCTGGGTTCGATTCCCGGGCGGTTCGCCTCATTTTCATTGTTCGTTATCTCTCCTCCTCGTGTGCAGAAACGTTCCTTAACACTTATGTCGTTTCTATTCATTTATATACTGCGCGCGTCATTGCAGTTATATGCATATATATATTATATATATATATATATGAGGAATTTCACAATCAAGCATATGAAATAAATGAATGATGCAAACTCACAAGGAAAAAGAAAAAATGATTCAAAGGCCTTTCATATACTCAGCAGTATACCTCATCAGGGAATGATGACGTGTACAGTTCAGGGTTGGCACCCAAAAACCCAAACCCAAAAACTCAACCCAAAACCCACTGGAATTTTCAGTGGGTTTTTGTGTTTTTGGTCTGAGATGTTTATTTTAAAATAATAGAAATTTTTCTGATTGCTACATTGTTCAATTGTAGCTAATTAGAATGCTTTGGCATGTTGATTATTTCAAGGAAGCTGATTTATAAAACAATTCTTAAATTATGCAATGTGTAAATAAAGATTATGAAAAATTGAAAAGTTTTATTGGCCTTTTAAATGGTGTCCAGACTACAGACACAAATAGAGTACAGTAAAACTAATGAATGCTAAATAAAGGTGTGTGTGTGTATTATTCACAAATACTACTTCATCTTAAATGCTTATAAATTCTTATGAATTACGAATGAATAGCCTGGTTGTGAATTTTGGACCCATTTAATAAATTCTTTATTCTCTACAACTACAAATGGAATATTTGCTGAAAAGAAAAATCTGGCCATTTGCAAATCTAGTTGTTCTTTTTGATCTACAGTTGTTCTAACCACATATGGCATTATCTGACATGGCATTTTCTTGGCTGGAGTAGAATGAAAAAATGGTATGGAAGTTTCAGAAGTGGTTGAAGTGAATGAAGTCACACTACTGCGAATTGTAGTGTCATCATAAACCAGGCTTTCATACGATTTGCTTGAAGAGGGTCTACTCTCAAAACTGCCATGTCTATGTGTAGGAGGAGGAGTTGCTGATGTAGCTGTATTTGTAAGCTCATCTGCTTCATCACCACAAGCCTGTACCAATTTTTTATTGCATCGATTTAAGTGATGTTTCACTCAATTCTATTTTTTTCGAAAATACACATCTGCAGTATTTGCACCAAACTCTATTTGGTTGGTCACTCAACATTTTTACTTCATCCCATTTAGCAGCTTTAAGTCTACCACCAGTATGTGCAGGTCTAACTTTAGGTATTATTAGAGAGATATTAATTAACTAAAACTGATCTCTGAAAAAAAGATGTTCAAAAATAAAAATAATGTCTACTATCTAGGCCTGTAAACAAATTGCAATAAAAATTCAGAAAAACACACTACCACGTTGATTCAAAATAGAACAAAAGCCACACTTTATGTTAAATGAAAACACAATAAGTTTCAACAGCACACTGCTATCTTCTTCAGTTGAAAGTGACCTTAAAACAAACAAAATATATAAATTCTAAAAATCATAGCTATAACTAATTTAAATTATGAAACCCAAAAACCCATGGGCTTTGGGTTTTTGGCAAAAAACCCCAGGTTTTTGCGAACCCTGTGTGTACTGCTGAATACATGAAAGGCCTTGGAATCATTTTTTTTTTTTTCCTTGTGGGTTTGCATCATATATATATACAGCCATCCCCCAGTTAACGACCTACTCGTTTATCGACCACCCGCAGATACGACCACGACCGATCGTACAATTTTGGAAATCATACAATGTTTTGCATTGTATAAAAAAACATTGCAACTGCTTGGGAGGATGTTACTGCGAAGTGTATGAAAGGCATTTGGAGAAGTGCCTAAAAACGATCTGGGTAATTTTGAAGGCTCAATAAGTTTGAAAATGTCGATGAATTAATAGAAAAATAGTGTACTCGCCAATACCCTCAATTTAGAAGTAGAAGTGGAAGATGTGGAAAACTTAGTGGAATACCAAGAGGGAGAGCTGACAAACGAAGAGCTGATAGAGTTGGAAGAACAACAGCATTTGGAGGAAGAAGAAAGAAAAGAAGAAAAAGAAGAAGCACCAAAGCCGTAAAACAAGGCTTTCGTTTACCAACCATTTCGTTTACCGACCTGGTCATCGGAACGGAACCCGGTCATTAAACAGGGGATGGCTATTTTAAACTTTTCCATAATGTTGCCTTAAATTATTTTACAATGCTTTTACTTACATTTACTCTTATTTTAAAGGAACGCCCCCTTTTAGATTTTCTTTTATATTTTATATTTTATGTGTACTTACTTTATAATTTTATGTCTGTCTTAATTTTTAATTTTTATTGTGGTATTTGCATCAATATTTAAGTCTTGTTTCAAATGCACAGTTGATTTTAATTGTGTGTAATAAATATATATATATTTTTTTATTGGGGTTGTTTAACCTCCTTCGCAACATCTAAGGTCATATGATGGAGGGGACCTACAGCTTTACATGGGATCCAAACCACAGGTCGCTACTTAATCTGGACGCGGAGGACAGTCTCCCATCCAACTACTACCCAGACCCAATGTCGCTGAACTTCGCATATATATATATATATATATATATATATATATATATATATATATATATATAGTAGATGCCATTTATAGTGTCCCACTCGGTGCCAAGCCAAAAAGACACTATATCCACAGTTTGGTCTCTCGAGTGTTGCAAGGTTAAAAATAGTGAATATGTACTGTATATAAATATATTTACAACATAAACACCTTTATTATGCAATTTCTCATTAAAATTGTTTTTACAATTCAACTGAAACATCAAAACTATGTTCATTTTACATTAAAACAAAACATTTTTCTTCCATGGCCATCTAGTAAGCCTGTAAACAGCACAGCATCACAAATACAAGTGTAAAATAGAGTTGCCAAGTAGACTATACTAGCTGAAAAGAGAGACTATAAGTGTAATCAGAGACACTCCATCCATAGCAATTACCATGTGAAAGTAATGTTTCCTAGTTCTGAGACACTATAAGCAGCAAGACAATATCCGGGGACACTAAATCCGGCATCTACTGTATATGAAAATTATTTCACAAAAGTAACACGTGAAAAATATTTATGATGCATAAAACCACGAAGGAAAGGAAACACACAATGGTGCTCAAGCGCTTTCATCTAATGACATCCTCAGGAACACTGAAGTAAATAGAGAGTTCAAGACTATATGATGCATTCGGTGGAGAAGGGGCGAACGCCACAAAATTCGAAAAATAAGTTTTTTGTCGTATAATTATCCTTTAAAACCTTTGCTTTACCTATGCAAAAAATTAGATGTTAGTCTGCACTCTTTCACGGTAAAATTTAGGTTTTAATGTATCTCAGAGAAATTCACTCCGCATCATTGCTTCACATTGAACACATCTATCTACTTTCTGGTCACTCGACAATGCCCTGTGATGCTCAATTTGGCCAAATTGAACAAAATATAAAAAATAATTACAGCAATATTATTTACACCAAAAAAGATTATGTTACGGCCATAACTACAGCCGTTTCGCAGCGCTTCCTAGTTGTAGAAATGAAACAGGCTGATTTTCTCAATTTTGACATCCTAAAAACGTGCATTGTCATTAGGAAATCAACAACTACTAAATTTACAGATGCAAGAAAGTTAATATTTGACTTTCAACACAAAGAAGGCTACGTAATATCTACTGCATACCGCACAACCCCAGATAATAGCCATCCCATCAGACTGCAGAAAGGGAAAAAATCCTACAGTGTCAGTTTATTCAATCTAGCCCAGCAGACACTGCAACCAAAGTATTCCCAATTGCTGCCAATAACTAAAGAAAAAATAAAAGATCTCAAAGAATTATTAGACCTAATGCCTGCAACTGCAGTGAACTATTATACAAGATTGTTAAAGGAACTGGAAGAAACCGAAACAGTTGAAGCAGGTAATACAACATTCGACGAAGAGGACCAAATAATGGATTACACCAATTAACATCAGAAGCTATCAATAAATAATATTGTGAACTTTCTTGGCGTTTTATTATATCAACATATTACACAACAATATTTTACTCAAATATGTGTTCAAATTCATACAACATTTCAATAAACCGGAAAAATACAAAGGTTTAAAGTTTACAAACTTTAACTGCATTTTGTGGCATAATTCGAAAATGTTGCGTTCACCCCTTCTCCACCAAATGCGTCATATACAGGTTACAAAAAAATATATATATTAGGGTGGCCCTTACAACTGAAGTGTCGATTTTGTATCCTCTCACCCACAACTGCACTGCGCGAAATATGACTGTTCTCAAGAAATATTTAGAGGTCACCCTGGCACGTCAAAGATTTCCTTCTATTAGGTTTTCGGTATACTAATTACTCACACATACTAATTACTCACACATACTAATTACTCACACATACTAATTACTCACACATACTAATTACTCACACATACTAATTACTCACACATACTAATTACTCACACATACTAATTACTCACACATACTAATTACTCACACATACTAATTACTCACACATACTAATTACTCATACTCTTGTTCTCATTTGCAGGATTGATACATGATGGATACGCGACAGTGTTATCTTGGTGTTTATTTTGTGGAAGAAATCAGGGGAAGGAAGCTTCCTTCCATTGGTCAGGCCTTTGGCCATTTCCTCTTCCTTCACGAGGAGAAGCAACAGCCTGTCCATGAGGCAAGCCGCAACACTATCAGGGCCATAATGGAATTCTGGCATTTGGCAAGCATTCCCACTTAGGCTGAACAGCACTGCATTGCCAAACTCAAACGGACCTTTGACGAGTGGAAAGGGCTGAAAAAACAAGACCAGGACAGGCAATGCGCACAAGAAAAAAGAAGATTTTAAGGAGAAGTTGAATGATTTGTTTGACATTGCACACGCGGATGCCATGAAGATGATCAAGAACCCTGAAGACAAGGCCTTCCTCCAGATGCAGAGACAGAAGGACAGGACTGGATACATCACTGGACTGGACTTTGAGCAAATGAGAAGGAATGAAGCAGTGGCAAAAAGGAATGTTCAGGAGAAGCTCCGGAAGAGGAAAGCCACTGAGGAGTGCGAAGCATCTACCAGCTGAGCAGTTTTTGAGTCGTCTTATGCCTACGCATCTGAAGAGGAGACAGGGGACGACTCAGGTGCCTGCAGAGGAGCATGCCCTCCGAAGCGAAGTAGGGGGAGGACCAACATCATGACAGCTGGACTGGCAGCCACACTTGACAGTAAACAGATCTCCTCCAGGAGAGCCACCTACATACTGATGGAAGCTGCTAGCAGTCTCGGATGGAATGCAGAAGAGCTGAACATAAACCACAACTCCATTCAGCGACTCCGGGCTTGGCACTGATGGGAGATGGCACAAAAGATGAAGGAAGAATTCCTGGGTGAAGGTCCCCTCGTCGTCCATTGGGACGGGGAGTTGATGGAGGACTTGATGAGCAGGGAGCACATAGAGCATCTTCCAATCATTGTTTCATGGCAAGGAGTTGAGAAGCTTCTTGGGGTCCCAAAGCTTCACACAGGAACCAGGAAGGCTCAAGCGTCAGCTGTTGTTGCTTGCCTGCAGGAGTGGGGTATCAGTGACCAGGTTCAAACTCTTTTGATACAACAGCATCCAACACAGGACATCACTCTGGAGCCTGGAGCCTGATTGAACAGAAGCTGGGAAGAGATCTTCTCTATCTTGCTTGTCGTCACCACATCTTGGAACTGATGATCAGAGCGGCTTTTGAGGCTGCACTGCGAGTTCCATCAACAGGACCGGATGTCCAGCTCTTCAATCGGTTTTGGGAGAAGTGGTCTTTCATCAACCAGAAGAATTTCAAGCCCGCGATCACTGATCCTGTTGTGGAGGCTGCAGTTGCCCCTGTCAAGGAAGAATTTGTTCAGTTCTTCCAGTCCCAGACGGAGCATACCAGGGAAGATTACAGGGAACTCATGGAACTCTGCATCATCTTCCTTGGGGGAACCCCACAGCGAGGCATTCACTTCAGTGCTCCTGGAGCAATGCACTGAGCTCACTGGATGGCCAAGGTCCTCTACACCATCAAGATCTGGCTTTTTCAGGACCAGTTCAAGTTGACCAGTGGAGAAGGGCATCAAAGAACTTGCCTTGTTCACTGTTATTGTGTAGGCGAAAGCCTGGACAATGGCTCCACTTCCTCACCAGGCTCCTCTCAATGACTTCCTCCTCATGAAGTCCTTGTTGAAGTACCCACACGAGGCCACCAGCAAGGCAACTGCCAAGAAGTTCTCTCACCATCTGTGGTATCTTTCCGAGAAACTAGTCGGTTTCTCTCTCTTCGATGAAAGGGTGTCCTGGGGAACAAAGCAGTCGATGGTCGAAGCCATGGAAGGTGAGGAAGAAGATCCTCCCAAAAGACCGAAGCTGGATGCAAGGATCTTCTTGGATGACGATGGAAAGGGTCTTGAGCAACTGGTGTCCGCAAACTCCAAGGCTCTTTTCATGAGGTTGGCCCTTGCAGATGATTTCCTCTGCCAAGACCCCCACGAATGGCCCCAGTCCCAAAGCTTCCAAGCTGCCGCAAATCTGGTCCAGTCCCTGGCTGTGGTCAATGACAGAGCAGCGAGAGGAGTTGCCCTTATTCAAGACTAACAAGAAGCTGACCAGCAATGAGGAGCAGCTCCAATTCCTCCTTCGAGTCATCGCAGACCACCAAAAGAAGTTCCCAGACTGAAAGAAAGTGACACTTTTGAACAAAGGCAGGTAACAATGAGTGGCTGGCAACCACAATACCCCCACCTTTGAGCAGCTAATACCTACTTTTGAGTAGGGGGGGACCTGCATGCCCTGGGGCCAATAGTGTCAAAATATTGACAATGAGGGCGACCTCTAAATATTGAGCAATACGAATAAAATTTTGCATGATGAATTATCTCCTGAAATAGCATCTATCTGGGGATTGAGAGCAAAATTTCCTTCACTTTCTGCCACCCTAATATATATATATATATATATATATATATATATATATATATATATATATATATATATATATGGTGTCCCATAAGTCTGGCATCATACGAAAAATAATAAAAAAAGGCAAAACAAAAGCTTTTATTTACAGAACGTGCTCAATATGTCCACCATTGTTTTCAATACACAAATTCAGACATGATACCCAGTCAGCAAGCACATGGTGAATGATGTCAGGGGTAATGGTGTTACATGCCCCAACAATGCACTGCCGCAAATGTTCAACACTCCTAATTTTCTCTGCGTATACCAGCACTTTCAAGTGGCCCCAGAGATAAAAATCTAGTGGTGTGAGATCCGGGCTTCTAGCTGGCCATTCCACAGGCCCTCAACATCCTATCCAATGACCAGGGAATTGTTGGTACAGGTATTCCCTTACTTGGGTGCTGTAATGTGCAGGAGTGCCGTCTTGCTGGAACCATGTTGGGAAATTTCCTTCTTCCTTGAGCATACATAGGTAGGTGCCTCCAGTGACATGTTCATCGAAAAATAGGGGGCCTATGATGCGATCCTTCCAAATACCACACCATACCATCACCCGAGATGCACCTTGTTCCTTTGAAGAGGTATACCAGTGAGGGTTGTTTTGAGACCAGTAGCGGGTGTTCTGTCGATTTACCTCACCATTTCCATAAAAAACAGCCTCATCACTGAACAGAATGGTGGATGGGAAATTGGCATCCCGACCATAAGAAAAATATGAATTATGGTTTGTAGAAATCGAAAAATATGAATTTCTCCTATGATGCCGGACTTATGGGACACCCTGTATATATATAATAAATATAGAAATAAAAATTGTGGGAGGAACATACAAATTTGTAAGGAAACACTACTACACTTATACTGGGACATGACACCCCCATTAAGAAGGCCATATTTTCTTCAGTTTTTCTCTGCACTCTCAGGATCACCAGTCCGGAATACATCGATGCCAAATTGGGAAAAATCAATGGTAATTGGAAGTGATCTGTGCTACCCACCTGCGTTTATGGAATCTTGTCTTAACAAGGCAAAACGAACCTTGTATCGTGTGAATAATACACACTCGCACTTTGTCAAAGAATATTTTAGTACTTCCATTTTTCCAGGCTTTTTAGGCATTGCTAATGTACTTAAACTTTTGGATATTAATGTACTGTAGTATTTTCATATAACAATATTGTGAAAAATATCATAGTAAAAAATAGCCCTACCAATAATTCAGGCATTATCTATAAAATTGGTTGTAAACAATGTGATTCCTTTTACATTGGTCAGACATGAAAGGATTTGCACACGTGTAAAACAGCATCAATATTCTGTTAGAATGGGAGTGTCATCCAGTGCCCTTTTTGTCCATTTGTCAGAGTTATCCCACTGTATTGATTGGAATAATGCTTCAGTTTTGTTTCACTCTAGCAACATTGTTAATAGAAATATTCTTGAGTCTGCTATTATCCAACTTACAAATAACTTTAACATGAGCAAAGGTCTTTTTCAACTCGATCCCATTGTTTTGAATTCATTCAGAATGGATTTAGACAAGAAGGGTAGAGTGCTAAAACTTTGGTAATGTTTCCTTATAAATTTGTATGCTTCTCTTACAATTTTTGTTTCAATTTAGTTTTATATATATTATATATATATATATTTTTTTTTTTTTACCATATATCATTCAGGCCTTATCTATAAAATTGGTTTTAAACAATCCATTTGATCTTGTATTGAATTCATTCAGAATGGATTTAGACAAGAAGGGCAGAGTGCTTAAACTTGGGTAGTTTTCCCTTATAAATTTGTATGCTCCTCTTACAATTTTTATTTTTCAATTTATTTTTATAAATATTTTTTTATATTTTTTGTGACCTATATATCATTCAGGCATTAACTATAAAATTGGTTGTGAACAATCCATTTGATCTTGTGTTGAATTCGGGCAAAGTGCTAAAATCTGTAGTTTTCCTTACAAATTTGTATGCTCCTCCCACAATTTTTCTTTCTATATTTATTATATATATATATTTTTTTTTGTAACCTGTATATAGTCTTGAACTCTCAATTTACTTCAGTGTTCCTGAGGATGTCATTAGACAAAAGCGCTTGAGTACCATTCTGTGATGCCTTTCCTTCATTGTTTTATATATACAGGGCTATTCAAAATGATTCACCTGATTTCAAATGAGAATATTTTTTAATGTTACAAATACAGTGTGATTTGTGATACATCAACCAAAAGAAAAACTGTCCAAATTTTGTCTCTCACCTCATAAATGCTCTATGTGACTTCCCCTAGTTACACGAGCAACGTCGACACGATAGTCGAATTCCTCCCATACTCGCTCCAGCATGTCCGTTGTCACTGACTCTACGGCAGTAACAATGCGAGTTCGGAGCTCATCCAAAGATGTGGGCAACGGTGGCACATACACAGTATCCTTAACGTACCCCCAAAGGAAGAAGTCGCACGGTGTAAGATCCGGCAACCGATTTACAGCTCAAAAACTGCAACACACAAAATGCCTTCTGCTGTGCGGAAGCCATTTTCACACTGACTGTTTGTTGCTAGGCTAGGCCACGATGTGACTTTGGTGCCCTCTCGCGGTGATCTTGTAAAACTCAGAGATTTCCTCTTTCATGTGGTGTATGCCCAGTTGATAGGTACGGAAGTATTCTCAGTTGAAATCGGATGAATCATTTTGAATAGCCCTGTATATATATATATATATATATATATATATATATATATATATATATATATATAATATACCAGGTGAACCAAAAGTAGGTGGACAGTAGGTTGAATAGGGTTTGTGTTATATTATATTATAACTATGGTGTTCATTATAACTATGGTGTTTGTGTTATATTATATTAAATATTATAACTAAATTTATTTAAATTTAATCTTTTTTCTTTTCAGATAGTTCAGAGAACCCATAATGGTAAATAATCTAAATACTGATGCCAGAAAATGGGTGTTAAAAGAGTATTGGAAATCTCAAAATACTGAAACTGTTAGAACAAAATGGGTTGAAACATTTGGTACTCAAGCCCCAAAGAGACAAACCATTTACCGCATTCGTGACAAATTTGATGCCACTGGCTCAATTCTTAATGCCCCAAGAACTGGTCGACCCAAAACAGTTTGCACAGAGGACAATAAGCAACTTGTTGCCGAAGCATTTGTTCACAGTCCCAAAAAGTCCACCAGAAGAGCCTCAGCAGAACTGGACATTTCACAAACCTCTATTATACGAATTCTGAAATCTATTGGGTTGAAAGCTTATCATCCACGGCTAATTCATGGCTTATTGGAGGATGACCCAGACAGGCAGCTGCAATTTAGTGAGATCATGCTGAACGAAATTGAAGGAAATCCAATAATTTTAGATAACATTGTGTGGACCGATGAGGCTTCTTTCAAATTATCAGGTCATGTTAACCGACATAATTGTGTTTACTGGTATAGTGAGAACATGCATTTAACATTAGAGCAGCAACTAAACCAGCCTGCTGTCACTGTTTGGGGTTGTATTTCAAGTTCTGGTGTTTTAGGACCAATTTTTGTTGATGGAACAGTCACAGGTGATAAGTATCTCGAAATTCTAATGAATGAAGTTGTTCCACACTTACAACAACAGCCTAATTCACATGACCTCTATTTCCAACAAGATGGGGCCCCTCCACATTATTCAAGAGCAGTCCGTGAGTATCTTGATGAAACATTTCCCGAGAAATGGATCGGCCAAAGAGGTCAAATTGAATGGCCTGCACGTTCACCTGACTTTACCCCAATGGATTTTTTCTTTTGGGGAGTACTCAAGGACAAAGTTTATAGTCGAAAACCACGAAGTGTTGGTGATTTGAAAAATTACATCAGAGATGCATTTCAAGAAATTAATGCACAAAGAAACTTGTGCAAAAATGTTTGTCGAAGTGTGAAAGGTAGACTTCAAAGCTGTGTAAATTGTGATGGACAGCAATTTGAGCACCTGCGTTGATAAAATTTTTAGTGCTTTTGTATTGTATTGGTATAAGTTAATTTTTTTTTTATTTTGTATTATAGTATACAAAAAAATTAAATATAATTGTATATGTATTCTCAAAATAAACGTTATCATTTACTGTCCACCTACTTTTGGTTCACCCGGTATATATAACTGCAAACACGCAGTATAATTAATGTAAAGAACGACGCTTGTATAGGAGATATTCTGCGCAAGATGCGAGAGAGAGAACGAAACAAATGAAAAAATGAGGTAACCACCCGGGAATCAAACCCGGGATCTTCCGATTGCCGGTCAGATATGATAACCATTACACCATGGGCCTCACTCATTCAAATGTCATAATTCTTCTACATACGCGCAGAAACCAATGCCCCGAGGGGGCACCTCCCGCATGCCGTAACATTATATACATTTAACTGCAAACACGCAGTATAATTAATGTAAAGAACGACGCTTGTATAGGAGATATTCCGTGCAAGATGAGAGAGAGAGAGAACTAAACAAATGAAAAAATGAGGTAACCACCCAGGAATCGAACCCGGGATCTTCCGATTGTCGGTCAGATATGATAACCATTACACCATGGGCCTCACTCATTCAAATGTCGTAATTCTTCTACATACGCGCAGAAACCAATGCCCCAAGGGGGCACCTCCTGCATGCCGTAACATTATATACATTTAACTGCAAACACGCAGTATAATTAATGTAAAGAACGACGCTTGTATAGGAGATATTCCGCGCAAGATGAGAGAACAAAACAAATTAAAAAATGAGTATAGGAGTTGCGTGGAATATCTCCTATACAAGCGTCGTTCTTTACATTAATTATACTGCGTGTTTGCAGTTAAATGTATATAATGTTACGGCATGCAGGAGGTGCCCCCTCAGGGCATTGGTTTCTGCGCGTATGTAGAAGAATTACGACATTTGAATGAGTGAGGCCCATGGTGTAATGGTTATCATATCTGACCGGCAATCGGAAGATCCCAGGTTCGATTCCCGGGTGGTTACCTCATTTTTTCATTTGTTCCGTTCTCTCTCTCATCTTGCGCAGAATATCTCCTATACAAGAGTCGTTCTTTACATATATATATATAATATATATATATATATATAGGAAGTCAGAAAACCATGCGACTATCAGACCTCTGAAAAACAAGAACAGTGCTTTATCTGATGATCTAACAGAAGCAGGGTTGTGGAGTCAGTGAAAAAAGTTTCCAACTCTGACTCCGATTGCAGTATATACTAACTGTATGGCATATATACTTATATAGTGTAGGTATGGTGTAGGTAAATGAATAGTCTCCATGAATTTCAATAGTTTTAATTTTTAAATCTCTATTTTATTCTTTCCTCATACAATAATAAAAACTAAAAAGTTGTTTAATAGTTATAAAATAATAAAAATATAAGACATGAAATGCCATAAAAACTAAAATAATAAATTAAATAAAAACTAAAGTTATTTAATAGTTATAAAATAATAAAATTATAAAAATATAAGACATGAAAGTTGAAACTATTTCAAAATGGTTCAGCATATAAAAAAGCAACTGCAATAAATGGAACAATGCATGAATACTTTACAACCACATATGTATATTGTACTCTTATACCTGAACTAAATTTGTTCTCAGAAACAGATTGCTTCAGTTAGGTCCTCCTTGGACACATTAACTTAAATTACTTTTTACCTACCTAAATCCTAATAATACTTCAGTGAGAAAAAATGCATCTCTTTTATAACTTTGTATCCAGATGTACACATTAGGCCCAGGGTTGGCAAACACCCAGCAAAAAACCAGTTGGGTTTTTGCCAACCCTGAGTAGGCCCAGTTTTTATTTTGCTCAATAGATGGCACACGATTGATGATGTCACTAGAAATTTGAAGCGTGCCATGAGCAGAAGCCATTTTTTTTTTCTGGTAAATGTTTACGTTATTTTCTAAGTTTTTTTTTAACAATATAACATCTGTTTAGGTTTTGTTTTCTTCTGCTGATTATAAAGAAGCATTTTACCAGGTTATTTTTTATCTAAGACTGCTTATATAATTTGTATAGGAGTTTATGCATAGTTCATATCCAATTGGACACAAAGTTACTAAATTACAAAGTTTGTTTTTCTGAAGATGGATGCCTGCACACACCAGAGAGTTAATTACTTCGCGATCAACGTTCAAATCGTGGATGATCGAAACGAAGTGGTCACACGCACATTGGCAGTAAGGGACACTGAAGCCCAACACACAAGTGACTATCTCCAACAACTAGTGATGGACATTCTGGAAGAGTTTGACATTGGTAAAGAACAAGTCTTATCAATCGTGACTGACAATGCCACCAACATCATGAGCACCATCAAGAACCTGAACAAAGATGAAACTTCATCATTTTGATGATGAAGTTTCAGACAATGGCGGTGATACTTTAGACGAATTTGTGGATGCTGCTGCGAGACTCTCCAAGATCCATCACATGTGCTGTGGTGTCCATACGCTACAACTGGCAATTCATGATGGCTTGAGAGGAAAACATGTGGCCAGTCTTATTGACAAGTTGCAAAACATCGTGGTGGCTGCTAGAACACTAAAACTACTAGATGCTATAACTGAAGCAACGTGCTGGAAGAGAGGCAATTTTGGATCAAGCAACTCAGTGGGGGAGTACATACATACTTGATGATTCAACGTGTTCTTGAGCTAAAACCTTTCCTTAGTGACATGGCCAACCCAGATGTCATGATGACTGAAGTTCAATGGGAGCAAGTGAAGGCACTTGAAAGCTTGCTTCACCATCCATATACCATTACAAAAAACTTGCAAGCAGCTGACTTGACTCCTGGTTTGTTTTATAAGGCGTGGAAGACCCTCATTTTCCACCTCTCTCAAATTGGTGGCATGATAGCCAATGGCATTATGAACTCAATGCTGTGCAGAGAAAGTCATCTGCTGGACAATGACATCTTATTGGCTGCTATCTACACTGACACCATGTACCAAGTCATACTGACAGAAGAACAGCAAATTAGAGCTAAAGCTGCTTTATGTGAAGTAGCCATTTGTATGAAAGGTCTACGAGTGGAAGATGAGGCTGTAGCTGGGACACAACATGGCAGCCTTCCATCAATGTCCTAATCCAATTCAAATTCTGAAGAATTCAATTTCAAAAAACATCTAGACAACTAGGAGTGGTCAAAGCATCATCGATTAAATTTGGAAAAAAGTGGAGAAAGGAGCCCGACTGCACTAGCTAAATTCAAATTGGATTTTTCTCATGCACTCAGAGAGGTAGAAAAAAACTGACTGTATTGCAAAGTTGAAGTGAAAGATGCAACACCCCGATACTCTAAGATTGTTCAAGATGCCACTCTGACTGTCACAGCATTGCCACCAACTCAAGTCAGCGTGGAGCATTTATTTTCTGCCCTCCAAATCGTCAGATCCAACTTGAGAGCAGCAATGAAGGAGGACCTAACTGAAGCAATCCTGTTTCTGAGAACAAATTCAGTTTAGGTATAAGAGTACAGTATATACAGTTGACCCTCGACTTACGTCGTCACCATCTTACGTAATTTCAAGTTACGAGAAGCCCCCCATTGACTGTAATTGATTCGTCTTACATAATTATTTCATGTTGCGTAATAGCTGCGTAATCGCAAATGCAGTGCGTGACCACTCACTGGCAGGATGCCAGGTATTTCATGTTATTTCATTGTTTTTTTTTACTGCGCATTATATAAAATGATACTGTATGAAGTGATTAATAATTTGGCAAATTAATAAATGTGAAATTATTAAGGATTATTAAATAATCTAAGATAAAAAAGTGCCTGTGTGAAGTTGAAACATTGATGAAATAACACGCTATAATTTTTTTCTGTGATTTAATATTAATTTTTAATATGTATTTTCTTTTACAGATGGTGTTTCTTAATAATAATTATTAATTACCATTATAATTCTGTTTATATACTGTTTTTATCAAAAATTTAATTTTATTATTATTTTCAATACTTTTTTGGGGTCCTGGAATGGATTACCCGATTTACATGTATTTTGGGGTTCGACTTACGTCATTTTCGAGTTAAGTAACTCATCTCGAAATGGATTAATTACATTAAGTCGAGGGTCGACTGTATATATGTGGTTGTAAAGTATTCATGTATTGTTTCATTTATTGCAGTTGCTTTTTTATATGCTGAACCATTTTGAAATTGTTTCAACTTTCATGTCTTATATTTTTATTATTTTATAACTATTAAATAACTTTTTAGTTTTCATTATTGTACAAGGAAAGAATAATTAAAATCAAGATTTAAAAATTAAAACTATCGAAATTCATGGAGACTATTCATTTACCTACACCATACCTATACTGTATAAGTATATATGCCATATGGTTAGTATAATTTAGGGCGGGTCGTACTCAGGTGACAACATGAATCTGAAGGAAATCCTACCATCAGTGGTGTCTAAATTGTGTGTTTTTACATGGGGAATTCAAATATGAGCTTCTTTTTTTGATAGGATAACTCTAACCTACATCATTTTGTATTTCTAAATTGCCAATTTTACCCTTTTGAACCCCTTTATAATATATTAAAAGATATAAGGTAAATCATTTATAATGACAAGGCCAAATCAACTTTACATATATTTATTAATAGGTGAACTGCATGTATATCACTGGATATAATTACAAAGATCATTCTCCTGACATCTTGAACTTTGCCAGGTTGCACAAATCCTGCTTTGACTCAGACTTGGACATCAGCTTCCTGCTGGTCTCCTGAGCCCTGATCCCTCCATCCCTTTCCTGTGAGAAGTACTTAGCAGAAGCCTCAGTCACCATTTTAACAACCCTCTCAATGCTTTGTGTGTGGCAAGGCCAGTTGCGCACCTCCATGGGGTGTTGATGAAGTTTTTCACCTCTGAGGTGCTTATAGAGCAGGTGAGAGGTGGCTCTGACACCTTCTGACCAGCTGATCAAGTCACCGATGCTGGAAGCATCACAATTGATGTCAGGTGTCCTTCTGCTCCTAACAGAGGAGTCCCCCAGCTGAGTGTCTGGGTCCCCCTCTCCCCTGATGGCCAGGATTCTCTCCACCCCTTCAATCCTCTCCTTCTGATCCTCAGAGCAGAGTAGTGTTTGGAGGATGACTTCACTGTGGGCATACCAAGCAGATCTTCTCACAGTTGGCATCACAATATCCAGCACCTCCTTTCTCTGGGACTTGAGGCAGTCCAGCTGAAAGAGGATGTGCCTAGGCCCTTCGATCCAGGAGTGCTTGACCTTCACATTGAACCAACATGGGTAATACACTCCAATGATGAATTCCACAATGAATTGCAGAATCTTCAGGTTCTTTCCTTTAAGTCCGTGCTTTGACACCCAGAGCCTGAGAAGTCTGTTCGCTGTGGTGAGCCAGCGGCTGTGGTTTACTGGTCCTATCTCTAACAGAGCCAGCCCTGCAGGAAGTACTCCATCCCTGACTGCACAGACAATTTTATAGCCATAGTATTGATCAGTTGAGAGATCTTGAATGACCTTGTCAGGAAGCTTGATCAGTGGAGGGCCAACAGAAATTTGGGTGAAGTTTGGATTGATATCAAAGTCTGTAGCAGAATCAAGGAGCTTTCCTATTGGCCCGGATAATTTTTTGTCTGACAGAGTAGGGCCATCAAGGTCAACAATGAGATGGCGCAGGGGAAGTTCAACAGTGTGCAGGTTGCACACCAACCAGACCAGCTTTCTCCCCAGGTGCAGCTCCAGCTTCCGCATTAATCCAGCTTTCACACCAGTGTTGACATTTGTTGAGTCTCCTCCAATGGCCAACAAGGTCTTATCATAACCCCTCTCTTTCAGCCAGGCAAACAGGACCTTAGCAATCTTCTCCGCATGTGACTCCTCTTTAGTTGCTTTCTCTGGGGTAAGTGGAACAGATAGTAGCTGCCAGGCTCACTAACAACACTATAGTGTTCTTCCTTGATCTTTGCGGAAAAGATTGGTCACTGCCCTCAGCTTCCATCATCACATTGGTCAGGTCAATCCACCCATCAAAGAGAATGCAAGAGATCCCCCCCTCCTCCCTGCACTTCTTCTCGAACTGTTCCCCCAGCTCTCTCATCAACTTCTCCTGTGCTCTCTTGACCTTGCTCTTACCAATCACTTTACTTGTACTGTCTTCTGTGATGATTCCTGCGTCAATCAGAGCTGCTGTTGCTATCGCTGCAGTTGGCCTCAGCCCTATGCCATACCTTACACTAGCAAGGGCAATGTTTTGAATCTCATCATAGTTTTTCTGTACCTTTGCCGAAGCTGCTGGCTCAGGGTCAGTTTGAGGGAAGAGCTCAACTTCAGGAACAAACTCATCTTCATCACCACTTCTCTCCAATTCCAGATCCTCATCACCATCTGCCAAAAATCTCTTAACATCCTTCTGGCTGCCTTCTTTGCTACTGCAGCACTTTCCTCCTTGCTCCTTCTCCTTGTATGATAATTACAATTAAGTGGAATGGCACACCTTTTTATTTGAGTATTTAAATATTATTATTATTATATGAATTACATTATATGTGTTTATATGAATTAGTTAGAACAATGCTCTATGAGCAAAATGATGTAGGTTAGGGTTATCAGAATTAAATATTTTCTTCAGAATTGTGTTCTATACACCAAAATATGTCATTTGAACACCCCTCTCCATTGATTTAAAAAAAATGCATAGTATGACCCGCCCTATTAGTATATACTACAGTTGGAGTCAGACTTGTAAAATTTCTGGAGGCAGAGTCGGAGTCAGAAACTTTTTTCACTGACTCCACAACCCTGCTTAAAAGCAATGAAAACTATGAGGTAATATACACAGACTTTACCAAAGCACTTGACAAGTGTGACCATGGAATCATAATACATAAACTAAAATACAGGAATACCTCAAAATTTGTTGTTAATTCATTCCAAGATAACATGAAGAAATACGAAATGACAAAATTCGAAGTAGATTATAACGTTTCAATGAGAAAACATTTTACTGTAGTGTTATTAAACAGATTAATTAATCAAATTCTACCCGTTTTTTGGCAAAATCTACAATATATTGTGTTGGTAAACAGTTGAATTTCGTAAATTTTGATTTTTTTTTTTCACATTTTTTAAAAAAAATGACAAATCTGCGAATATGGATGACAGATTGCAAAACTATAGGTAGTAAAAGATTGACGACGAATCTGCGAAATGACGAATTTTGAGGTATTCCTGTATATGGGAATAACAGGTAAAGCAGGGAAATGGATATATAATTTCCTCAGTGAATGGTAGCAAGTTATTACAGTACAAGGAGTATCTTCATCAGAATCAGAGGTCCTCAACTCAGTACCACAAGGAACAGTATTAGCTCCACTACTCTGCATAATCATGCTAACTGACACAGATGAGGACATTACCAGAGACAGTACAGTAACATCCTTTGCCAATGACAAGATCAGTAGAAAAACAAGAAACCCAGAAGATATACGATCTCTACAAACGGACATAAACAGAATCTACAAGTGGATGGAAGACAACAATATGAAGTTCAACACAAGAAATTTCTGCTGTTAAGGTAAGGAAAATGAGAAGACCTAAAATCCATGGAATATTATACCCCAAATAGACAGGAACTTCAGAGAAATTCTAGAGCAAAAGATTTAGGGGTTGTAATGACTGATGATGCAAAATTTGAAACACAAAATAAGATAGCAGTAAACAGAGGAGAGAGAATAACTGGGCATATACTGAGAACCTTCAAATGAAGGGATAGGAATATAATGATTCCTCTACTGAAAACACTGATTATACCCAAATTGGAATACTGCTCAGTCCTAACATCCCCATATAAAAAAGAAGACATTAGACAGTTATAAGGGATTCACAGAAGCTTCACAGCCAAGATCAAGGGGTGCAAAGAACTAAATTACTGGGAAAGGTTACATGAACTAAACCTATATTCACTGGAAAGGAGGAGGAGAGAGATATACATCATTATTTACACTTGGAAAATAATGGATAAACTAGTCCCTAATCTTACTCTGAACCCTGTAACTCCCCAAACAATGGTGGAAAGTAAAGGAAGACTGTGTCATGTTCCCAAATTAAAGGTGAGACAGGTAATATCCTTAACCCTGAAAGAAAATAGTTTTGTTGAGAGAGAACCAAAACTGTTTAATCAGCTGCCCAAAGACCTAAGGAACATGAATGGTGTTGCAGTGGACATCTTCAAAAGATTAGATTAGATGCCTGGCTCAGAACAATCCCCAATGAGCCTGGTGTACCTGGCTATGTGAGGTGGAGAGTACAAGAAACCAACTCACTACTTCACCAGGCCAACTCGAGAGGAGGGGCAACAAGCTTGACCTTCGTGAAATGAGGAATCATCACATGTAACCTTTGAAAGGTGTGCACACACACACACACACACACACACATATATATATATATAATTTTAGCACTCAAGATGACATTAGAATATGTCAAAAGCTTTGAATATTAAATGTTTGGCATATGGACTAGTCTTGTTGTTCCTTATATACAGTATATTAAAAGTGCACTGATAAACCTGTTTTGCCTTCTGGAAACAATTTTGGGTCATGTGGACATCAGCCAGCCAGTGTTGTTTTGGGTTGTATGCATCTTGCTAAGTAAAAAAAACATATAATTTTATAGATCTACAACCATTAGGAGTCATGACCACAGCTTTCCAAAGGTCACTGACCTGACCTTGAATTGGATTCTTCTGACCTCCGTATATCATGAACCACTTGCTGCATAAGGCTGAAAATTGTCTAGGTGAATTCACCACCAAAGATAAAAATTTTATTCTTTTGTTGCTGTATTTGGTAGATTGCTGTAGGTTTATTTTGCTTATATTGTACTGTGTACTATTGTACCATTTTTGGTGTATAAGGTTAACTATCATTGAATACTGTATTGACCTTACAAGTTGAAAGAGAGACTGAAATATTGTAGAAACAAGTTTTAAGTAGGGATGTGCCAGATAGCAAATTTGCTGTTTAGCCAGATACTGGATATCCAGCAACAGTCAAATATCTGGATGTGGCTGGATATCACTTTGATATCACTTCAAATAATTACTACTCTTAAATGGTTGAACTGATTTCAACAAGTGAGGCATCACTGAAAAGAGCTCATTATTGCACACTAAGTAATTGAGCATTTTTATCTAAATTCAAATTCCAGAATATTCTATGAATCTGAAAATACTACAAAAAATTCATAGGTGTCAACTTCAAATCATCATTTCTCCTAAACATCTACAGAAGCTAAGGCCAATGTTCCCTCTAAGGTGTGCGCGTGTGCGCACGCACACGCATTGTGAAACCCACGAACACAGCAAAATAAAATGCGCACAGGCTCAAGCGTATCATGAGTCACGACAGTAGATGAAGTAATTTCAAAAATATACCGTCACACAAGGTCTGACCATTTGCATCAACATACTCTATAGTCGCTATTTTAAGTATTAACCCCTTCCGCCCGACTTCGCCGACGTCCGCGCAATTACGCAATACAGATTTTTTTTCCTCTATGTATTTGCATTTTTTTTCTTTTATCCATTAACGCATTGAATATAAACCTTCTCTTTCTTATTTTTGCATAAAAACGAAGAGTAATTACCTCATAATTCATAAAAAATAAAATTATTTTTTATTTTATTCCTATTTTTTGAATGGATAAAATCATGTATTAATCTTGATAGTCTATTTTAAATTGCTAAATGCTAAAAAATGTTGAGAAATGATAACTAAAATAGTCATTTTCAATTAGTTATTTTTATTTTATTTCTTTATTTTGTTGAATTTTATTTTATTTTTATTTTATTCATATTTTTAGAATGGATAAAATGTTTTCTTTTTAAGATATAATATTGTAAACAGTTTTTTAATATCCATTTAATAGTACCGTAATGATCAAGCTATCACCTTATGGAAATAATATTTATTAAGTATTTAATATTTATATATATTTCATTTTGAAGATAATAGCGCTCAGAAAAGTTTGCACAATTTTTCACCATGACTCTAAATGTATGCACAATGAAAATTTCTTGCGCACACGACGGACTAAAAAAATTAGAGGGAACATAGGCTAAGGCTAACAAAGACCCAAGATCCACTCTAAAGTTAGCCTGAGAGAAATAAGATAACGGGGAGGGGGGTAGAGACGAGATAACGGGGGAGGGGGTAGAGACGAGATAACGGGGGAGGGGGGTAGAGACGAGATAACGGGGGAGGGGGGTAGAGACGAGATAACGGGGAGGGGGTAGAGACGAGATAACGGGGGAGGGGGGTAGAGACGAGATAACGGGGGAGGGGGGTAGAGACGAGATAACGGGGGAGGGGGGTAGAGACGAGATAACGGGGGGGGGGTAGAGACGAGATAACGGGGGAGGGGGGGTAGAGACGAGATAACGGGGGAGGGGGGTAGAGACGAGATAACGGGGGAGGGGGGTAGAGACGAGATAACGGGGAGGGGGGGGTAGAGACGAGATAACGGGGAGGGGGGGTAGAGACGAGATAACGGGGAGGGGGGGTAGAGACGAGATAACGGGGGGGGGGGGGTAGAGACGAGATAACGGGGGAGGGGGGGTAGAGACGAGATAACGGGGGAGGGGGGGTAGAGACGAGATAACGGGGAGGGGGGGGTAGAGAGATAACGGGGGAGGGGGGGTAGAGACGAGATAACGGGGGAGGGGGGGGGTAGAGACGAGATAACGGGGGAGGGGGGGTAGAGACGAGATAACGGGAGGGGGGGTAGAGACGAGATAACGGGAGGGGGGGGTGTAGACGAGATAACGGGGGGGGGGGTGTAGAGACGAGATAACGGGGGGGGGGGTGTAGAGACGAGATAACGGGGGGGGTAGAGACGAGATAACGGGGGGGGGGGTAGAGACGAGATAACGGGGGGGGTAGAGACGAGATAACGGGGGGGGTAGAGACGAGATAACGGGGGGGGGTAGTAGAGAGGAGATAACGGGGGGGGGGGGTAGAGAGGAGATAACGGGGGGGGTAGAGAGGAGATAACGGGGGGGGGGTAGAGAGGAGATAAGGGGGGGGAGATAACGGGGGGGTAGAGGAGATAACAGGGGGGGTAGAGAGGAGATAACAGGGGGGGGGGGTAGAGAGGAGATAACAGGGGGGGGGTAGAGAGGAGATAACAGGGGGGGGAGAGGAGATAACAGGGGGGGTAGAGAGGAGATAACAGGGGGGGGGTAGAGAGGAGATAACAGGGGGGGGGGGTAGAGAGGAGATAACAGGGGGGGGGTAGAGAGGAGATAACAGGGGGGGGTAGAGAGGAGATAACAGGGGGGGGTAGAGAGGAGATAACAGGGGGGGGGGTAGAGAGGAGATAACAGGGGGGGGGGGTAGAGAGGAGATAACGGGGGGGGGTAGAGAGGAGATAACAGGGGGGGGGGTAGAGAGGAGATAACAGGGGGGGGTAGAGAGGAGATAACAGGGGGGGTAGAGAGGAGATAACAAGGGGGGGGTAAAGGGGGGGAGAGGAGATAACAGGGGGGGGGGGGTAGAGAGAGATAACAGGGGGGGGTAGAGGAGATAACAGGGGGGGGTAGAGGAGATAACAGGGGGGGTAGAGGAGATAACAGGGGGGGGGTAGGAGATAACAGGGGGGGGGTAGAGAGGAGATAACATGGGGGGGGTAGAGAGGAGATAACATCAGGGGGGGGGGGGTAGAGAGGAGAGATATAAGAGGGTGGGGTAGAGAGGAGAGATATAAGAGGGGGGTAGAGAGGAGAGATATAAGAGGGTGGGGTAGAGAGGAGAGATATAAGAGGGTGGGGTTAGAGAGGAGAGATATAAGAGGGTGGGGTAGAGAGGAGAGATATAAGAGGGTGGGGTAGAGAGGAGAGATATAAGAGGGTGGGGTAGAGAGGAGAGAGATAAGAGGGTGGGGTAGAGAGGAGAGATAAAAGAGGGGGGTTTAATAACAGGGTGGGGTAGAGAGGAGAGATAAAAGAGGGGGGGTTTAATAACAGGGGGGGGTTAAAAGGAGAGAGAACAGGGGGGGGGTTAAAAGGAGAGAACATGGGGGGGGGTTAAAAGGAGAACATGGGGGGGGGGTAAAAGGAGAACATGGGGGGGGTAAAAGGAGAACATGGGGGGGGGTAAAAGGAGAACATGGGGGGGGGTAAAAGGAGAGAGAACATGGGGGGTTAAAAGGAGAGAACAGGGGGGGGGGGGGTAAAAGGAGAGAGAACAGAGGGGGGTAAAAGGAGAACAGGGGGGGTTTTAAAAGGAGAGAGAACAGGGGGGGGGGGTTAAAAGGAGAGAACAGGGGGGGGTTAAAAGGAAGAGAAAACAGGGGGGGGTTAAAAGGAGATAACAGGGGGGGGGTTAAAAGGAGAGAACAGGGGGGGGGTTAAAAGGAGAGAGAACAGGGGGGGGGGGTTAAAAGGAGAGAGAACAGGGGGGGGTTTAAAAGGAGAGAACAGGGGGGGGGTGTAAAAGGAGATAGAACAGGGGGGGGGGGGTTAAAAGGAGAGAACAGGGGGGGGTTAAAAGGAGAGAGAACAGGGGGGGGTTAAAAGGAGAGAGAACAGGGGGGGGTTAAAAGGAGAGAACAGGGGGGGGTTAAAAGGAGAGAACAGGGGGGGGGTAAAAGGAGAGAGAACAGGGGGGGGGGTAAAAGGAGAGAGAACAGGGGGGGGGGGGTTAAAAGGAGAGAGAACAGGGGGGGGTTAAAAGGAGAGAGAACAGGGGGGGGGGGGGGGGTAAAAGGAGAGAGGAACAGGGGGGGGGTAAAAGAGAGAGAACAGGGGGGGGGGTAAAGGAGAGAACAGGGGGGGGTTAAAAGGAGAGAGAACAGGGGGGGGGGTTTAAAAGGAGAGAGAACAGGGGGGGGGGGGTTAAAAGGAGAGAGAACAGGGGGGGGGGGGTTAAAAGGAGAGAACAGGGGGGGGGTTAAAAGGAGAGGTAACAGGGGGGGGTTAAAAGGAGAGAGAACAGGGGGGGGGGTTAAAAGGAGAGAGAACGGGGGGGGGGGGGGGTAAAAGGAGAGAGAACAGGGGGGGGTTAAAAGGAGAGAGAACAGGGGGGGGGGGTTAAAAGGAGAGAGAACAGGGGGGGGGGTTAAAAGGAGAGAGAACAGGGGGGGGGGGTAAAAGGAGAGAGAACAGGGGGGGGTAAAAGGAGAGAGAACAGGGGGGGGGTTAAAAGGAGAGAGAACAGGGGGGGGGGGGGTAAAAGGAGAGAGAACAGGGGGGGGGGTAAAAGGAGAGAGAACAGGGGGGGGGGTTAAAAGGAGAGAACAGGGGGGGGGTTAAAAGGAGAGAAACATGGGGGGGGGTTAAAAGGAGAGAGAACATGGGGGGGGGTTAAAAGGAGAGAGAACAGGGGGGGAGGTTAAAAGGAGAGAGAACAGGGGGGGAGGTTAAAAGGAGAGAGAACAGGGGGGGAGGTTAAAAGGAGAGAGAACAGGGGGGGAGGTTAAAAGGAGAGAGAACAGGGGGGAGGTTAAAAGGAGAGAGAACAGGGGGGAGGGTTTAAAAGGAGAGAGAACAGGGGGGGAGGTTAAAAGGAGAGAGAACAGGGGGGGAGGTTAAAAGGAGAGAGAACAGGGGGGGAGGTTAAAAGGAGAGAGAACAGGGGGGGGGTTAAAAGGAGAGAGAACAGGGGGAGGTTAAAAGGAGAGAGAACAGGGGGGAGGTTAAAAGGAGAGAGAACAGGGGGGGAGGTTAAAAGGAGAGAGAACAGGGGGGGGTTAAAAGGAGAGAGAACAGGGGGGGAGGTTAAAAGGAGAGAGAACAGGGGGGGAGGTTAAAAGGAGAGAGAACAGGGGGGAGGTTAAAAGGAGAGAGAACAGGGGGGGAGGTTAAAAGGAGAGAGAACAGGGGGGGAGGTTAAAAGGAGAGAGAACAGGGGGGGAGGTTAAAAGGAGAGAGAACAGGGGGGGAGGTTAAAAGGAGAGAGAACAGGGGGGGAGGTTAAAAGGAGAGAGAACAGGGGGGAGGTTAAAAGGAGAGAGAACAGGGGGGGAGGTTAAAAGGAGAGAGAACAGGGGGGAGGTTAAAAGGACAGAGAACAGGGGGGGAGGTTAAAAGGAGAGAGAACAGGGGGGGAGGTTAAAAGGAGAGAGAACAGGGGGGGAGGTTAAAAGGAGAGAGAACAGGGGGGAGGTTAAAAGGAGAGAGAACAGGGGGGGAGGTTAAAAGGAGAGAGAACAGGGGGAGGTTAAAAGGAGAGAGAACAGGGGGAGGGTTAAAAGGAGAGAGAACAGGGGGGGAGGTTAAAAGGAGAGAGAACAGGGGGAGGTTAAAAGGAGAGAGAACAGGGGGAGGTTAAAAGGAGAGAGAACAGGGGGAGGTTAAAAGGAGAGAGAACAGGGGGAGGTTAAAAGGAGAGAGAACAGGGGGAGGTTAAAAGGAGAGAGAACAGGGGGAGGTTAAAAGGAGAGAGAACAGGGGGAGGTTAAAAGGAGAGAGAACAGGGGGAGGTTAAAAGGAGAGAGAACAGGGGGAGGTTAAAAGGAGAGAGAGAACAGGGGGAGGTTAAAAGGAGAGAGAACAGGGGGGGTTAAAAGGAGAGAGAACAGGGGGGGTTAAAAGGAGAGAGAACAGGGGGGTTAAAAGGAGAGAGAACAGGGGGGGTTAAAAGGAGAGAGAACAGGGGGGGTTAAAAGGAGAGAGAACAGGGGGGGTTAAAAGGAGAGAGAACAGGGGAGTTAAAAGGAGAGAGAACAGAGGGAGTTAAAAGGAGAGAGAACAGAGGGAGTTAAAAGGAGAGAGAACAGAGGGAGTTAAAAGGAGAGAGAACAGAGGGAGTTAAAAGGAGAGAGAACAGAGGGAGTTAAAAGGAGAGAGAACAGAGGGAGTTAAAAGGAGAGAGAACAGAGGGAGTTAAAAGGAGAGAGAACAGAGGGAGTTAAAAGGAGAGAAGAGGGAGTTAAAAGGAGAGAAGAGGGAGTTAAAAGGAGAGAAGAGGGAGTTAAAAGGAGAGAAGAGGGAGTTAAAAGGAGAGAAGAGGGAGTTAAAAGGAGAGAAGAGGGAGTTAAGTAGCAAAACCTATCATACATGGGTTAAAATTCATTCAGAAAAAGAGACACCATTATTCACCAGCCACTGCTTACAAGTCAGAAAAATAGTCAGAGAAATAGGAAAGGAGTGAAAGATGAAAAGAAGTAAAATAAGAACGTTTACAAACCATGCAAACAGTCTTAACTCAAAGAAACACTGTCATACCACGCAAACTAACAGACATGCAAGTAGAGAGAGGATGAGAAAAAAAAAGTATGAAGAGTATAACTAAAAGTGTGTCAGTCAAATTTTTTTTTTAATTATATAAAATTAACACTGGCATATTACAAGCTAGCATCAATCGTCAACAGACTCAAACCCCGACTATCACCCCCAGAAGCTCCTGTTGCTAACTGTTTTGTTATTTTAAATGTTAATATTTTTAAAATGCCTATCTAAACAGTTTTTAAACATATTAAAGCTGGTAGAGTTCACGATGGATGTGGGAACATTATTCCATTTATGAATTACTTTAAACGTAAAAAAGTTTTACCGATCTTAGTAATGAAACATCTACCACATAATTTAAATCCATTATTATGAGTATGGCTATTATCGAAAATGAACAATGTCAAAATTTACGTTATCAATTTTATTAACAATTTTGAAAACTTCACTAAGCTCCCCGCTTAATCTCCTAGTTTTAAATGAATTTCAACAAATGATGCTTCAATGAAAAGAGCCATCATTGTGCACAAATAAATAAGGGTTTTTTTTGTCATACTAATTTTTGAAAACTTAGAAAGAAAACACTGCTCTAACCAATTGTCCATTCCCTGAGGAGTATCAGCACCAGGCAGTGTTAGTTTTCCATCTTTTCAAAAACTTAATAAATATCCAGCTATCCAGACAGATAATAAAAAGTGGCTGGATACTGGATATCTGCTGAATATCCAGCACACCCCTAGTTTTAAAAATAGCATTTACATCCAAATACCTGAAACAAGATGAAAATTAAAAGGTTACAGAAACCTCAAATTCCACTTGCTTGAAAAAGAACCTGAACAGTACAATACATAATAATATACTCTAATGCAAATGTCTCAAAAAATGTTTCAAATTCAAAAAAAAAATATGTAGGCTTGTGCATTCAAATTTTGCCTTCATATATTTTTTAAGCCTCTGAGTGACCCTGCATGAAATATGAAAATGAAAACACAATCATTGTTTAATTTAGGGAAAAAAACATTAGTAGCCTAACTTATGACACACAATTGCATATAAATCAAATGAACCACATGTTCATAAAAATAAAAAGCATCCTACATTTCAAATTAAAGTAAAATGCTTGAGGCACCTAAACTGAAAATACCTGGTAGCTATAACCTCTCTTTTAACTCATACAACTTACAATTTAGTTTTAACTTACCTTATCAGAATTGCTGCCATCATCTAAAATAGTTTGTCCAAGTATTTTGGGGTCATCATTCAAAAATCTTCCTCCATTAAAACCCTCCTCTTCATCATCAGAAAATTTTAGTTGCAAGCCCTTTGAGTTTTCAACACAGTTAAATTCACCAAATTCATCATCCTCATTATCAGCCATGGTAAATTCTAAATTCCCAAATCCATCATTATCTTCAGAAGAATT
The DNA here is from genome assembly GCA_023014485.1 of Bathynomus jamesi. Lineage (NCBI taxonomy): Eukaryota > Metazoa > Arthropoda > Malacostraca > Isopoda > Cirolanidae > Bathynomus > Bathynomus jamesi. Next base: position 1,089,495 of record JAJOZX010000530.1, read on the forward strand.
TTTGTTCTCTAAAGCTAGTTTACAATCAGTATTTGAACTAAAATCTCCAAACTCATCTTTACCATTGTTTTTAAAATCATTTTTAATTTGTGAAATGGGTGGAAAGTTTTCACTTGAATTAAAATCACCAAAGTCATCTTCACCAATCTCTGTAGCAGCAGTTCTTTTTTGTAGCTTTGGGGTAGAATTATTGTTATAACTAAACTCACCAAAGTCATCTTCATCAGTCTCTTTTGAGTCAATTTTTATTTGTGACACTAATGTAAAATCATTATTTGATGCAAAATCATCAAAGCTATTTTCATTATTGTCTTTCGGGTCAGTTTTTATTTGTAGCATTGATATAAAATTATCATCAGAATGAAACTCACCAAAGTCATCCTCATAACATTCTTCTATGTGTAACTTTGGTTTTAAGTTACTATTAGAAATAAAATCACCAAAGTCATCTTCACTACTCTGTTTGGGGTCAGATTTTACTTGTGACATTGGTATAAAGTCATGATCAGAACTGAAGTCACCAAATCCACCTTCATGACTTTCTTTTATTTCTAAGTTTGTTGTAAAGTTACTTTTAGAATTCAAACCAAGAAATTCATCTTCACTCCCTTCAGTGCCAGTTCTTGTTTGTGATACTAATGTGGAGTCATTATTAGAAATGACATCACCAAGGTCATCATTACCACTATCTTTAGAATCAGTTTTTATCCATGTAGTTGATGCAGGATTATTATGAGAGCTAAACTTACCAAGTTCATCTTTATTTATTTCTTCTTGTTTGTTTGTTTTTAAAACTGACAGCAAATTTAGAGTGGAATTAAATTCTCCAAATTCCTTATCAAAATTGCTGATTTCAAGATCTAAATTACCACTAGCATTAAAATCACCAAATTTGTTTTCAACATTATCACCCACCTCAAGTTTAATATCTGACGTAGGTTCAGACTCGGATTCATTATGTAAATTATAATCCTCCAAATTACAACCAATATTAATATGAGAATTTAATTTTGAAATTATGTCACCACCTGAATTAGTTTTTCCAACAAGAATCTTACTTTTTTGTTTCTTAAATTGTGATTTAGTACCATTCTTTTTTGAGTCAACTTGCGATATAATATGATGAGATGAACATCTTTCAAATTTATGTTTTTCTGGTTGGTTTTCTATGATATGAGGTTCTGAATTATCTCTGAGATTTTTATCAAGATCATAACTGATATAATTAATGTCTGGATCTTTTATTGAAGCTGACTCTTCATTTAATACTGTCCTTAAAGTGGTACCATGTTCCATTTTAGTGTTTAACCCCTTATTATCATTACCTTCAAATGTGGCTGAATTAAAATCACTATCTCCATTTGCATTAGGCCTTAGATTTTCTGATGATTTCCACTTTAAAGATGTGCTTACAACATCTGATTCATTATGATGATGTAATATTTTTGTTGAGAGTTCATCACTTCCCAGACTAGTATCACTAAATCCTCCTTTTAGATCAGCAATTTTAGTATTAAATTCAACACTGGAGTCGTATGTTGCAACATATTTTTCAGGAGGTTCTAAATCAGTTTGTCTGTTACCAGATATAAGGTACAATGGTTCTTCCTCAGTGGATGTAACAATACGATTTAAGGGAGGTGGGCTCATATCAGACAGATGTTTAACATCTCCCCAATGACTTCCAATATTTTCAACATTAGGTCCTAAAAATTCATCTGGAGCAGGAAAACTTATTTTGTTTTCCAAAACATAATTTGAGTTTGAACTGCAGTTATTAACTTCATCTATATTTGCTTCAACATTTTCTTTATACCCATCAGGAGGTGCTAACACTTTAGCTTTGAAGTTTTCTTCACAAATATTTAATTTTTGAGAAAGACCTGAAACAAAAAAAAAAGGGACTAGCTATTTTATAAATAAATTATTTAAGTACATACCTGCAGGGAGAGTATGTACTGTATTATAGTACTAAGTAGTCTAATTAAATTAGTTTTTAATCATGCATTAAAAGTAAATTCTTTTCAACAGGTCTATGGTACAATAATCTACCTCAAAATTCTTTCAAGTTTAACAAGTTACATGTTGCAGAGGGTCCAGGCTATCACTTATAAAATTTTAATGGTTAGCACATTCATGCCCCAGAGAAGCAATTTCCGCTCCATGAAGTTTCACTCCCAGGCCCAGAGTGGAAAATTCTGTCAATATTTTGTTTATTCTTTGGTCCAGAATGGAGAGAGAGAGATCAATATTTAAGTATTTTTCATTGAAGTTATTACACTAAGGACCTGTGGGTAGACTCTAATATATTCCTTCATATATTTGGAAGTTTCTGCAGTATATATTTATTGTACTTTTACAGACAATATTGAATATTTGAGGGTGATAATGCATTGATATTTTATAAAGAAATAAGATAAAAATACAGATAACTGATATTATGAAAGGACTCTGAAAGCATTTGGAATTATACTTGCATATGACCAAATTGTCAGTAAAATGCATTGCCCTAGGCAAATTCTCTCAGTTCAGTCGATTGTGCCTCATTGGAGTTTACCATTCTATATGCTTTCCATTCATTATCTTAATAATTATCAATAAACTACTAAAAAAATGAATAACAAAATACATCTCATAGACAAACAGCTTTTCCTCTCTGTGACAAATTGGTGGATGCACTCCACGAAATCATAACCTAATATAGCCTAATTACCAAATCTCATTCATGAGCTGTCATATTGAAGTGAATACATATTAATCTACAACTTACTATTTTTTTTATGCAGAAAGGAAGGGCCCCAAGGGTGAATGTCCAGAAAAATGGAGTGACTGTTGAGAGGGATGCTTTGTGAAGCAAGTGGAGAAGTGAAGGGTGGAATCATTGGCATAGAAGTGGATAGGAGAGGAAGTGCAACTTAAAAGGCTATTGATAAATAAAGGAGAGAGAATTGGTGGCAGGAGAGAACCCTGAAGAACACCACTATTAATAGCTTCAGGAGAAGAACAGTGGTTATCTACAACTGCAGCTGCAGAAAATGATGGAGGACAGTTTGGAAATTAGGGATTTGTGCCAGACACTATCAAAAGCTTTTGGTATGTCTAGCAGAATACCAAAAATGTCACCAAAATCCTAAAAGGAAGATGACCAAGAGTCAGAGATATGCAAGAAAATCACTAGTAGAGCATCCCTTGTGGAACCCATACTGTCAATTTGAAAGATTTTAAGTAGAGAGGTTTTTAAGAATTTTCCCATTAAGGATATCAAAAGCTTTAAAATGGCAAAAGATCAAGGCAATTGGATGATAGTTGGAGGGTTCAGAGTGGTTTCCCTCCTTTGGGACAGTTTGAATCAGAGTGAATTTTCATCAGGAAGGAAAAGTTACAGATGGAAGAGTTTGCTGATATAGGATGTCAGCACAGGAAGCACAGTTCTTGAGAATATGAGACCCCCCATCAGGACCATATAGGGCAAAAAAAAAAAAAAAACACCTTTGGAAGAGATCCTAATTTCAGACATAATTAAGTCAGAGGAGGGAGAAGATGGAGGAACATCACTGGAATCATCTATGGTTGAGTTGGAAGTAAAAGTTTGAGCAGAGAGTTGAGCTTTATCAAGAAGAGATGGCAATTGAACCATCAGAAAGGAAAAATGAAGGGAAAGAAGAAATAAAGTTGTTGAGAAAGTTTTTGGCTAGGTGCCAGAAAATGAAAAGAATCAGAATTTACATTTTTGTCTGATGGAATTTTTGACAGGTCAAAGAATAGATGTTGCATGATTCCAGGTAGAAATATAAACAGAGTGAGAGTCAGGAGATGGATGGTGATGGTACTTTCTGAAAGCCTCCTCTCTATTGCAGATAGCATTAGAACAAGCAAAGTTAAACCAAGCCTTTTTTTGCATGAGAAGTAGGAAAAAAAAAACAATGTATGGCTCCATGCCTGAGAGAATCACCTTTGATGCACTCAACACACTCAGCAGGACCCCAGCCACAGAAGCAATAATCATTCCATGGGTAGTCAAATAAGTACTACCATATTCTACATAACTTTTTCTCTCTCAGAAAGTAATGGAAAGTTACAATGGTCTTGGTTCTTCTTATCTGTAAGTTATTGCAACCATAAAAAGCACAATATGTAACAAATCCTGGGCCTAATCCAAAATTACCAGCTATATATTTATTCTCTCATCCCCCTAAAATAAATTCTAGTACAGGCAGGTCTCGTTATATGCTGTAGCACCTTATGCAGAATCACTATAACACACTAAATTATTTAGGGAACAAATTCATTTCACATACTATATGAACTACCGTATTTGACAGCTTACAAGACGCTGCACCGTGAAAGACGCGTGCACCTTAATTTTGGAAAGGTAAATTCAAGAAAAAAGTTTTTGATGCACTTTATTGTTAATACAATGGATATGTAAAATTCAATAAAAAGAAAACCCAAAAGCCAATAAAGAAAGATATGATTATTACTCTTATTATTTGTTATTAATCAGATGCAGGGCGATTTTTTAAGGTATTTATAAGGAAAAAAAGTGAATGTGAATGAACAAGTTTGAACATGTGCAAATGATTGTTAACTCCCTCCCCCCTTTTGGAACCTGTTCCCCCTTCTTTCCCTCCCAACCTCCTGTGCCCAGTAAGCTGACTTCAGGTCCTTTCTTAGGCAAGTACAGCAAAATATTAATTAGGATTAAATAGGATTGATTCTATGAGTATTATGATGCATGTTTATTACTATTTGACTTAGTTTTTATGGTTAAATTGACTTAGTATAATGTTTCCTGGGTGGCTACACACCACTCAGGAATGTAATACACATTTATAATATGGGGCTTATGGGAAATAAGGATTCATTTTGCGTTTTCCAGGAATGTAACCCACGCATAAAATGAGACCTACCTGTACTTAAAATAATGATTTAAATGAAAACTTAAAATTTATGGACCTGGCCCCAGGGATATTATTGGAAAATTTCCATTGGACTGCAAATGTGTTAAATTTAATCCATATAAGCAATTCCAATATACAGGGTGTCCCAGAAGTCTGGACTCATAGGGAAAATAGACATTATATTTTTAAAGTGAAACAAACATATTTCTAATGTCAGTTTTACATATTTCAGGAGAGAAAATACCGATGGCTCAGTATACCAATCAAGAGAAGGTGAAACTGGTATTGCTACACGTTTCCAGAAAAAGTCAGAGGAAGGCGTGTCAGTTATTTCATGAACATGATTGGTATACTGAGCCATCAATCAAGGGTATTTTCTTTTACTAACAGAGAAGTAATCATCAGTAAAAATTAGTGATGTCTGAAAAGTAAAGTATAAAGTAGAACTTACTTTTCTGGATTAATTATAATATAATTAATCCAGAGAAGTAATTTCTACTTTATACTTTGTTACTTTTCAGATGACAGTAATTTTTACTTGTAATCAATTACTTTCTGCCCACCACTGATATGCACCATGTGATGATACACAGGTAAAAGAGAGAATTCCTGGAATGATGTGGATAGAAGCATGGGGAGTGCATATACAGGGTGTCCCATAAGTCTGGAACCATAGGGTAAAATAAGTAATTCATGTTTTTCCACTTGTGCAAGTGCCTATGTCGTCTTTGAGTAAGGAAGAATGCATCCAGGTAATTCTGCTTATAGGAAATCAGAGTCAGAGGGAGGTTGCTGAGGAATTTAACAGATTGCATCCAGACTACGCGCCGATAACACACATCTGTGTCGGCAAACTTGTAGCAAAGTTCAGGGAAATGGGATCCATAGGAGATAAACCATGCAGCAGACCTCCAAGGACATCCACCGATGATGACACAGCCACTACCATCCTCGCTCATTTCACAAACAGTCCCCAAAAGTCTCTTCAGCATTTTTTACCACCATTTTTATCATTTTTCCCTATGGTTCCAGACTTACGGGACACCCTGTAGAATGATTGTAATGGGTGATCTGAATGGGAAAGTGGGTGTTGGCCTGAGCCTTGTAAGATAATAGCAACAAAGTATAAAAATTGTCTATAGAAAATCAGGAAATCACAAACATTGGGTCATGACATTCCAAATCAATCATGATTTTTACAAGATTTTTTTTTCACAAAACTTGGCACATTACTAAATATAGATTAAATAGGAATACATACCAAATTTCACCTTTGTATAACCTCTAGTTGTTGCCCAAAATGAGGTCATTAATTATTGACCCGACCTGAACAACCACACTCCTTTTTCAATGTCAAATCTTTCTTACCAGTTAACCTAGAAAAATGGTTTGGTAATCATTTTTAAGCTATTGAATAGTGCTATCTTTACTATTCTATAAATTTGAAAATAAAAGACAAAATAGTTATTCAAATTTTTTATTTCAAAATCATCAATCAGGTCTAAGACTTGCACCAAACATTGGTCATTCTATAAACTATAAGGACTAAAAATTTCATGATGGAATCTTGTATAGTCATTGAGAAATATTCTTCATTAGACCAAATGAAGTCTGATAAAGCTTCTATGCCACCCTTAAGTACCTTACCCATTGCATTTTTTTATATTTTGTGATGTGTTGCCAATAACTATAGTTACCACTCTGGATTAGTTTCTGTTTTACCTACCTCTAAATAGAAAATATTATGTGGCTATATGCTACATTTGAACCTAATCTTCCTGTCCTCCATGACTTTTGATGCCTTTGTTCTCTCTTTTGTAGATACAGTGTAAGTCCTGCCAGTGGCAGTGGTGAGGCAAACTGCAGTTATGATATCCCCTAAATCCACTTAGTTCATCAAGCTGGAGGAAATAAAAGAATGACCTGGAGGAAAGTCATTGTAACAGTTCTCTCATTTTAGTTTTAAGAACCATTGCTAGAAAGTAGTGACCATCATAAGTAGCAGTTATATAACCATTTAATCTAAGAGTATCATCAATTGTAACTCCCAACTCCCTGCTTTCTGATGAGCTTAAGAAACCCTCTTTTCAAATGGGGACAAAAGTGGATAATTTTGAATTCCAGGAATTGTTTGGTATTTCCAGTATCTGCCTTGAAGTAATTTGAATTATTCTTCCAATTGAGTTATTGTAAAATACTCAACAACCACTGTTGATATATAATAAAAAGCAAACGCAGAGCTGAAGGAGAGTCAGGATTTAATTACTTAGTGGTCCTTGTAGCGAGGCCTTCACATAAACCTCTTAAAGAGGCTCCAAAATCCATCACAAGGTCCCTTACCATGTAATGTGGGAAAAAAAAAATATAAAGGCATTCTGATGGAGTATCAGTGTCTTTTCACAAAGTGACATACATTTGAAAAGTTTTTAAAGTCTATGACTACTACTACTATTGGGTGTGTAGAGTAATGCAAGTGAAGAGACAAATCCAATTTGAATTATATTACCATAAGTAAACATGGACAAGTAATATTTATTACATGTACTGTATTTGAATTGAATAACTTTTATTAATAAAATAAATACAGTGGTCTTACAAGGACATAAATAATTATGAAGTTGGACTATTTATTTTATTTAATTTTGCCCTTAAGCTTTATGACTACTGCTTTATAATTGCTGTTCACAAGTTAAACAAGTTAAAACCAGTTTAAGCCAGTTCAAACTGGATTTCTCTTCACTTGCATTATAAACTAGTTTAAGCCAGTTCAAGCCAGATTTCTCTTCCACTTCATATATATTTATATATATATATATATATATATATATATATATATATATATATATATATATGGTGTTTCAGGAGGAAAGGTCAATACTTCAGGAGGTGATAGCATCAGTCATTGTGAGAAAAAAAGTTCATATGAACATGTGTCTAATTCTGAATGGTTACGGAGATAGAGCTGTTTGAATCTACAAATACAAAAGCATTGTTAATGGTAATCAAGAAAGAGAAACCACTGTTTCTAACATTTAATATTTAAACATTGGCATTTTGAACAGTATCAGATACAGAAATGACAAATTTGTTACAGTTTACAATACATTTTTGAAAATCCCACTGTCAACCTCAATATACTTTGCAACTCGTGTGCGAAGATCGCGTGTTGTTCGTTTGAGTTGATCTTGACATTCCTTTATGCGGGCAGCAGCATCCAAAATGCGTGCGAGCAATTCATCTCTTGTATCCACCTTTCTTTTGTAAACTTGACTTTTCATCCACCCCAACAAACAATAATCTAATGAAGAGAGTTCTGGAGACCTTGGTGGCCATTGAATGGGACCACTGCAGGGGGAGGAAGAGCTGCGCACGCATCAGATTCAAACAGCTCTATCTCCATAACCATTCAGAATTAGACATGTTCATATGAACTTTTTTTCTCACAATGACCGATACTATCAGCTCCTGAAGTATTGACCTTTCCTCCTGAAACACCGTGGTGTGTGTGTGTGTGCATATATATATATATATATATATATATTATTTCACAAAAGTAACACGTGAAAAATATTTATGATGAATAAAACCACAAAGGGAAAAGAAACACAGAGCGGTGCTCAAGTGCTTTTGTCTAATGACATCCTCAGGAACACTGGAGTGAAAAGGGAGTTCAAGTCTATATATAGGTTATATATATATATATATATATATATATATAATATATATATAGATATATATAGTAAGTATAGAAATAAAAATTGTGGGAGGGGCAAACACATTTGTACAGAAAACTAACAATTTTAGCACTTTGCACGAAATTCAACATAAGCTCAAATGGCTTGTTTACAACCAATTTTTTATAGTTATTGTCTGAATGATACATAGGTCACAAAAGAATAAATTAAAATAAATATAAATTAGAAACAAAAATAGATAAAAAAAAATTACAAAATGATGCCTAAATGATATATAGGTCACAAACAAAATAAACAAAGAAATAAACACAGATAAAAACAAAAATTGTAAGCGGAGCATACAAATTCAAGCTCAATTGGATAGTTTACAATCAATTTAATAGATAATGCTGAAATGATATATATGTCACAAAAAGATAAAGAAATAAACCTAAAAAAATAAATTGAAATATAAATTGTAAGAAAAGCATACAAATTTATAAGGGAAAAATTACCAAAGGTTTTTATAGTTATTGTCTGAATCATACATAGGTCACAAAAGAATAAAAAATACAAATAAATATAAATTGGAAAACAAAATACCTAAATGATGCAATATATAAGAAAATATATATAATATATATATATATATATATATATATTTATTAGGGTGTCTCTTATTGGGTAGTCAAAAATTGAAATGTTGAATTATTTTATCTGCGCCCCCTAAAATAGTTCCATTTAGCATAAAAACTAAAACTTGAAAGTTTGACACAAATTGGCTCATATTTAGGGGTCGCCCCCGGCTAATATAAATGGTGACCATGGCATAATAGCTCCTGACATATGATTATGCTCATTATACACATAATTCCTTCAGGACTTCTTTTTTTAGTTTGATTCGTTTTTATAAGTATAGGCCTTCTTATTTATCATTGATCCTTTTCTAACCTATCCTTGATGTTGTTATAATCCATCCTTTGGTCCTCAATCCTCCTTTATCCCAATCCTTTTTCTCCTATCCAAAATCCTTCCTGGCTCTTTTTTTATATACAATCAGCAATGAAGCATTGCTACAAAAAAAAACCATTAGTTTATTATATAGAGATAAATTCAAAATGCCAGTGCTATTTACATACTTCAATTACTTTAATTAGCATTATTTCCTTATACAACATTTATTTAATATACAATGATTATACAATATGGTGTATTTTAAGGTGCGACCTCATTGATGGTTATTTTTTGAGAAGAACAGTTTTTGATCGAACTGGGTGACTCTGGCGGTGTTTTGCAACAATTTGGAGCAGGAACTGGAGCTGCTCTTCCCCCACTGTCAATTTCTTATTCAGCTCTTGAACTAAAGCTACTGCACGTTCTGCCCGGTCATTTACAACAGATAGAGCTGCAACAATAGCTCTGGCCCTTAAATATTCACAGTTGGATGTCCAAGTGCTGGGTGCCTTGTTCAGAAATCCTTCTGGCAAATTCAGCTTAGTAAAGAATTCTCTAGTATTTCTTGTCACAAGTTGGTGTAGTCCTTCACCAGAGCAGAAGGTCGATTCAGGAATCCGAGGACGCTTGGGTGGTCTATCAGTGGACTCATCTTCTAATGCCTTTACCATGCGTTTCTTTACATCTGTAATAATTCGCTCATCAAAGAAAGCAAGACCAACTGCTTCTTCAGACAGGTACCATAAGTGGTTAGAGAGCTTTTTTTTAGTTGCATCAGAAATCTTTTTGTTAGGATAATTAATCAATGACCTCATAAGGAGCCAGTCATTAAATGGGGTTTCCTCGTTCTTCAGTCTTAGTCATCTTGAACTGGTTTCGAAAAAGCCACATCTTGATAGAATAGAGCGCTTTGGACATCCAGAGAGCTCGATGCATGGCACCTGGTGCACGAAACTTGATGCCTTTATTGGGGACACCTCCAAGAAAGATGATGGACAGATCCAAAAGTTCTTGATAGTCATCCCGTAGCATAGGTGCCTGGGATCTAGCAAACTGAATTAGTTCAGTTTTAGACTGGATAATTGCTTCTTTAGTAATCGTGTCTGTCTCACCTGTTTGGAACTGGCTTTGATCAACAGAAGTCCAATTGTCACGAAAACGCTTAAAGATCAATATCTCTGGACCAGTTGATGTAGATCCCAATGTTGCTTCAAATGCAGCTCCCAACAATAAATCTAAAACATGGTGTCTACAAGGCAAGTACAAAACATCATGTCCCAATTTTGCTTCGATGAGAGCACAGGCTCCACTATATTGACCCGTGTTTGAAGCTGTTGTATCGAAACAAATTGCTTTTACTCTCTCTGTAATTCCCCATTCATTCAGGCAGTTAAAGACGGCTTCAGCTTGTGCTTCTCCAGTTGAGTTTGGATTTTGGGGACACCAAGCAGCTGTTCAACACCAGGTCCTGACACAAGTACTGGGAGACGATCAATATGCTTGTGCGAGGTGAGGTCCTCCATCATCTTGCCATCCCAGTGGACTGTCATAGAACATTCTCCATGGAAATGCTCCTTAAGTTCTTTAGCATGACGAGCTCGGTTCTTATTTCGAAGGCGATGGATAGAATGTTGGTTTATGTTGTAATCTGAAGCGTCCAAACCAAAGCTTTTAGCTGCCTCTGCGAGGATAAATGTTGCCTTTCTAGAGGAAATTTGTGTACGATCCAGGGCAGCAGACATCTGAATAGTCATGATGTTTTTCATGCCTCGTTTTTTCTTAGAGTTTGGTAAGGCACAAGCTCCTTTGGGCTCCTCCTCCTCATTCTCACTTTCATCAGTGTTGCTGGAAGATGTGGAAGAAGCCAGTACAACTTGACTAGTAGACGCCTCCATCAAAGATTCTGACTTTCTTTTTCTCTCTGCCTCAGCTTCCAACAGTTTGACTGCATTTTTGTGCGGTGAAGATGTACAGTGTCCACACTGATAGAAACACAGATCATGAAAACATGTCAGGTAAAATTTCCATTGAACTAAATTAAATTCTTTGTGACAAATAGCAACATTGTTTAAAACTTCATAATATGTGTATAAGAGCATAAATTCTAATTTTTTCATTAAATTCATTAAATTTTTTTCAAACACTAATAACAAAATCAGTATAAATAATTGTGAAAAATATAAATAACAGTTTATTATCTGATAATAGCAAAAAAGAAGTATAGTGATACACAGTTACACACCTTTTACTTATGACAGCAGAACACTGAATGATGACAAATAAACAATTGCAACATAATCTGGAGCATTCTTGATGAAACATGTTTAAACAGGTTGATCTTGTCTTATCAAGCAATATTTTCAGCTACAAACTTGACAATTATCTCTAATATATTCATTTAATTGAATTCATCATAAATATGATGATTAATTAATTAAAAACATATGTTTAGTATACTTGACAACTGCTAGTAATTTCAAATATTAATTGCATAAATAATAGCTATATTTTATGAACTTTAATAAGCGGGGGCAACCTCTAAAAATTGTTCAATCCAAAAAAAATTTTATATGTGATGTTTTTTCAACCAATGGAACTGGTTGAGGGGGCGCAACCTAAAAAAATCAACACTTCGAAAATAAGAGACACCCTAATATATATATATATTAAGGGAAAAAATTACCAAAGGTTTTTATAGTTATTGTCTGAATGATACCTAGGTCACAAAAGAATAAAGAAATAAGAATAAATATAAATTGGAAAAAATTACAAAATGATGCCTAAATGATATAAAGAAGAAAATATAAGAAATATATAACATATATAGAAAATATTAGGAATATAAGAAATATATATAAATATATGCTTACACAAGAAACACATACATACACATTATATATACATTATATACATATATATATATATACATATATATATATATACATATATATATATATACATATATATATAATACATATATATATATATATATATATATCTATATAATATATATATATATATATAGTGTGTATATAAATTATATATATATATATATTATATATATATAAATTATATATATATTATATATAATATATATATATATATATATATATATATATATATATATTATACACAGTGATGGGCAGTATCTAGATACATGTATCGTCGATACGTATCGATCGATACTTTTGTATTGATATCGCTTTAGCTACTTGACAAAAGTATCAATTTATCGGTATCATTAAGGTCAATTTTCTTAAATGTATCAAAAAAAATCGATACTTCGTTACATCGATACATTAATAAGAATTTTTAAGTATTTAAATAGATGTTATAATATGACACTACTGAGTTATATTTATGAATATACATAAATAATAACTATTAAATATTTATTTAATGACAGTACTACTCTACTGGTCATGTCACACAGTACGGCGCAATGTTTAAACACGTTTGTACTTGTGTTATTGAGATTAATTAACCATAATATAGAAACGCTCATAATATAGAAACGCTCATATAATATAGAAACGCTCAATACTGGCATCATCTTCAAATCCTCTATTCAAGTTAAAGTGGATGACAATAAACGGCAAATTTAATACTAACATTGTCAAAAAGAGGGTTCAAGAAATGTTGGTTAATGCTGTTAAGAGCCTCAGTGAGCAGACCCCCCAGCAACAACTAAGTGATGCTGCATCTGACGGAAGTGCAGATGATTTCTTCTGTTATGAGTCTGCTTCCACTAATGTCTCTGCAACCCAAGATTCCACTGAGATGGAAGTTTTACAGTATCTGGGTGATGGAAGTCATTCTCTCCAATCTTTGAGGCAGTACCCAGGAATTCTTCGGGTCTTCCTGAAGTATAACACACCACTACCATCCTCTGCTCCTGTAGAACGTTGTTTAGTTTGGCTGGTCACATTCACGTTCCAAAAAGGAATAGACTGTCTGACCAGATGTTTAGCCAGCTGGTATTTTTGAAGGGTAATAGTAATTACTTTTAATTGTTAGTGTAATATTTTCAGTCATTCATGTATCCTACAAAATTAAAACATACTTTCATTAAATAAAGCAATTGTTTTTATTTACATCTATAAAACCCATTAAAATGTCGTTGATTTTACTTACAGTGCGTACAAATTACTAGTATAAACAATAATATCTAATACCTACATATTAAATAAATAATTATAAAAATGTACCGGCGATACATGTATCGGTATCGCTCAAGACATCTAGAAAGTATCGGCATCGCCTAAGACATTCTTCATGTATCAATGTATCAGTATCGCTTTAGCGATTTTCATGTATCGATGCCCATCTCACTCTCATCTTGCGCGGAATATTCTCCTATACAAGCGTCGTTCTTTACGTTAATTATACTGCGTGTTTGCAGTTTAAGTATATATATATATATATATATATATATATATATATATGAAAAATTATTTCACGAAAGTGACACATTTGAAAAGTATTTATGATGAATAAAACCACGAAGGAAAAAAGAAACACAAAGGGGTGCTCAAGCGCTTTCGTCTAATGACATCCTCAGGAACACTGGAGTGAAAGGACAGATCAAGGCAATATATAGGTTACAAAAATAACATACATACATACATATTCATATATATATATATACATTATATATATATATACATATACATATATATAGTAAGCATAGAAAAAATTGTGGGAGGAGCAAACATTTATATGGGAGATTGACACCTTTAGCACTTCAGCCAACATTCAATATAAATTCAAATGGCTTGTTTATGAAACAGGTCACAAAAGAATAAAGAAATAAAAATAAATATAAATATAAATTGAGAAAAAATTAATTACAAAATAGTGCCTTAGTGATATATATGTCACAGCCTAAATAATCATAAAGAAATAAACAGGCAAATAAAAAAACCACAAATATATATACATACATATATATATATATATATATATATATCCCCGCAAGGGGGTTCTAAGCTCGTGCTCTTGAGTGCTCTTTGTGCTCGTTTGTACATGCTTGTTCCTGGAGGTTTCACGTGCGCCCTCCCGGCCCTAGCACCCAAGGATGATGGGGCTCGACCCTGCAGTCCTTGGTCTTTTTCCACTTCGACTGTCCCCTCCACCCTTTCTTTTTCCTCTGTCTTTCCTCTCACTTTTTCTTTGTTTTTCCGCTGAGATATGCCCTTTAAATAGAGGCGAATCGGTTCTTCCTGAACTAAAAAAAAAAAAATAAAAAAAAATTATATATATATATATAGGGTGAACCAAATGTAGGTGGACAGTAAATGATAACGTTTATTTTGAGAATACATATTTAATTTTTTTGTATACTATAATACAAAATAAAATTTAAATAAATTTAGTTATAATATTTAATATAATAAAACACAAACACCATAGTTATAATATAATATAACACAAACCGTATTCAACCTACTGTCCACCTACTTTTGGTTCACCGTGTATATATATATTATATATAAAAAGACATTTTTAGCACTTTGGCCGACCTTCAATATAAATTCAAATGGCTTGTTTATGGAACAGGTCACAAAAGAATAAAGAAATAAAAATAAATATAAATATTGTAAGTGGAGTCTACAAATTCAAGCTCAAAAGGGAAGTTTTACAATCAATTTAATAGATGATGCCAAATTGATATATATGTCACAAAGAAATAAAGAAATAAACCAAAAAAAAAAAAAAATTAATTATTAAAAAATAATAAAAAATAATAATAATAAATTGAAAGATAAATTTTAAGAGAGGCACACCAATTTATAAGGGAAAAATTACCACATATGCATATTATAGTCACAAACGAATAAAAAGTACAAGTAAATATAAATTGGAAAACAGAATGATGCCTATGTGTGTGTGTGTGTTTGTATATTTGTGTGTATATGTATATATATTTGGTTATGCAGGTATACATGTGTACGTGTATTATTTGTAATTTTTTCAATTTATATTTATTTCTTTATTCTTTTGCGACCTACCGTTTTTTCAGACAATAATTATAAAAACAAATTTGGTAATTTTTTTCCCTTATGCATATATATATATATATATTCTGTGTATATTGCGTTTATATTTCGTATATATACCGTATATATGTTGTATATATATTTTATTGTTCTTTATATATCATCTAGGCATCATTCTGTTTTCCAATTTATATTTACTTGTACTTTTTTATTCGTTTGTGACTATAATATGCATATGTGGTAATTTTTCCCTTATAAATTGGTGTGCCTCTCTTAAAATTTATCTTTCAATTTATTATTATTATTTTTTATTATTTTTTTAATAATTAATTTTTTTTTTTTTTTGGTTTATTTCTTTATTCTTTGTGACATATATATCAATTTGGCATCATCTATTAAATTGATTGTAAAACTTCCCTTTTGAGCTTGAATTTGTAGACTCCACTTACAATATTTATATTTATTTTTATTTCTTTATTCTTTTGTGACCTGTTCCATAAACAAGCCATTTGAATTTATATTGAAGGTCGGCCAAAGTGCTAAAAGTGTCTTTTTATATATATATATATATATATATATATATATATATATATATATATATATATATATATATATGTGTATATATTTGTGGTTTTTTTATTTGCCTGTTTATTTCTTTATGATTATTTAGGCTGTGACATATATATCACTAAGGCACTATTTTGTAATTAATTTTTTCTCAATTTATATTTATTTTTATTTCTTTATTCTTTTGTGACCCGTTTCATAAACAAGCCATTTGAATTTATATTGAATGTCGGCTGAAGTGCTAAAGGTGTCAATCTCCCATATAAATGTTTGCTCCTCCCACAATTTTTTCTATGCTTACTATATATATGTATATGTATGTATATATATATATATATATATATATGTATATATATATGAATATGTATGTATGTATATTTATTTTTGTAACCTATATATTGCCTTGATCTGTCCTTTCACTCCAGTGTTCCTGAGGATGTCATTAGACGAAAGCGCTTGAGCACCCCTTTGTGTTTCTTTTTTCCTTCGTGGTTTTATTCATCATATATATACAGAGGAACCTTGCTTAATGAGTGCCTCGTATAACGAGCCAAAAGAATGGGGGAAAATTACCTTGCATAACGAGCGACACTTTGCTTAACGAACAAAATATTTTAAAAATAAAATAACATCTTTTCAACGCAAAAGCAAAATAAATACAGTAAGGTCGCAGAGTCCATCCGAGCGTCTTACTTACATTGACTCGCTTTCTTTATCCCCCAAGTCTCCTCCTGCATGTCCACCCCCAAGTTCAACGTGTGGGTGACTCACTGCCCAGTGCTGTTTCCCTCGTTTCTTGCCTCGCGGCTCTTAGTCTGTTTAGCTCTCTCTAGACAGTTTCCTCGTGAAAAAGGATCCAAAAGAAAGTGAAAGTGCCTCTAAAAAATTTAAAGCTAGTGACTGTGAGCTCGTCGAGAATGTTATTGCATTGAACGAAGACGATTCTCCTCCTTCCCCTCAATAACCCTCCTCCTCCTCCCCTGTCTCTTCATTTCCTTTGCGTGCGTCAGGAGAACCTTCTCTCTTCGTAAGTTATTTATAAATTTCACCGTTTACTAATTATTTACATTCTCTTTTGGGTTAATTTTTATTAATAATCTTTTCATTTCATGCAATAATAATTTAATTTAAAAAACGCCTTTAAATATCATTATAAATATTATTTTAAGTATTTTTTAAGCATGGAACGCATTATCATATTTTACATTGATTCCTATGGAAAAAATTGCCTTGTTTAACGAGCATTTTGCATAACGAGCACAATTCGGGAACGAATTATGCTCGTTAAGCAAGGTTCCACACTATATATATAATATATATTATATAATATATATTATATAATATATATATAATATTATATATATATTATATATATATATATATATATATATATATATATATATATATAAGGACCCAACTACAAAAGCCAAGAGTAAATATGGGGAAGGAATTATATGCAGGTATTATATAAAAGATAATTGCAGATTTAAAAGAGGACAATGTATATATGAACATCCCCCAATATGCAATTTCTTCTATAATAATGGTCATTGTAAATTCTACCACCTGGACATTTGCAGGACTTACGCAAAATATGGAACCAGCAAATTCAGGAAAAAATGCTACTATCAACATCTCCCGATGGACTCAACAAACAAAGGAAAAAGTTTAAATGACAATAGGAATAAAAACAATAGGAACAAAATAAATGAACACAAAAAATTTTTCAACATCGTGGACACATTACGGATGCTAAATGTCATCCACATGCAGTTGACACAGCTGGAAACCCCCGAGCCAAATCGCTACCTGGCAAGAAGCTACCATACAAGTAAGCGGAAATGGATCTCTTTTGGAGGATCATAGGGCAATGAATCAAGCGATATCGAAGGAAAACGAACTTGAAATGCATAAGGGGCAGCGAAAAACAGAGCATAAAAATTGTCCTGGCTAATATTCAAGGAATAAGACCAAACCAATCACTCAAAAAGGTTTCGTACCTGGAAGGATTTATGGATGAAACAAGGGCAGACATCGCATGCCTCACAAACTCTCTTAAAGATTGCCAAGGAAATTGTGAAAACTGTGAACATTGTATTGATAAGAAAGAGATAAATATAGAGGGCTTCAACTTACTAAGAGCGGATAGAATGACAAGATGGAAAGGTGGCTGTGCTATATATGTACAGGAAGGTCATATGACAGAGACAATAACAAGTAAATCAAACAGCTATGTGGAACTCCTAGCAGTGAAAATAGAAAAACTAAACTTGATAGTAATAGTCATCTATAGACCTCCAAGCACCCCAACCAAAAAATTCTCGGGGGCCATTGATGACATCAGAAAGCTAATAAAGGCCATAAACCCTCCATCCCCCAATATAATGATCTCCGGAGACTTTAACTACCCATTTATAAAATACAAAAAGGTGGATAGGAATATATATATATTCACCAGGACAAGGGGGGTACAAGAGAAGACCAGGAGCAAGCAAAAATGTTGATGGCTCTCACAAATGAGTTTATGCTGACACAGGAGATAACAGAAAATACCAGAAAAAATAACTGCCTGGATCTGGTATTCACGAATAACATGAACTTGATTGCTGATATAAAAATAACCCCAACCATTATCTCAGCTAGGGGTTGCAATTGATAAAATATTATCGATAAATGAAAGTCAACTATCGTATAATTATCGAGCAGATTTATCAATAATTTCAGATCACTTCCTGATTTTTTAAGTTTACACTAAATGAACAAATTTTCTCTTGCAAATGAGATTTATTAGAAATAAAAAACATAAGTAAGTCCTCTATGTTCAATGCAGGCAGTGAATTCGCATTGTACGAAGTAAAGAAAAAGAAGAGCGAAAATCTAGATCGATTGTACGATGCATTAAGGACCATCAAGCCTACAAGCTGTGAAGCAGAGCGTGCATTTTCTTCAGCGGGAATTTTCATAAGATTTGATGCACTCTCTCTCCAGCCACTATTAATGCCTTATGCTTTTTGAAATGTTACTTCCTTAATAAGGATAAAAAACTAAAATCTGTTTAAATAACTATGGCTGTCACAATGTAGAATGATCTCATTAAAATCTGTTCTTATAATTTTGCGTTTTTCTTCTATTAATGAGAGAGCTAATTTAATTAGAAAATTTATTGATAATTATCGATAATCCAAATTTTTTTCAATCATTTATCGATAAATGGACTTTCGATAATTTGCATCCTATAATCTCAGCCCACAACTTAATCGAGATATCAACAAATATGATGACAGCATTAAAAGACAACACACATTGTGGAAAGAAGTAAATTCAGGGTCTTTAACTTAAACGCCAAGACTATAAATTTGGAAGCAATCAGATCGCACATGGCCCAAATAGAATGGAGAACAATTTTTGAGAATAAAACAACTGAAGAAATGCTAACAACCTTGGAAGAAAAAATGCTGAGAATTTTAGAAAAATATGCTCCAAAATCACAGCCAAAAGGAAAGAGGAGCTGGCTAGAGAGGCAAAAAGAGAATGGAGAAGTAGTTACGTAACTGTGGAGATAATGACAGGAAAGCAATAAAAGAAAAACTGGAGGGTATCGATAGGGAAATACAAGCCCTGATTAAGGACCATACAGAGAGGGAAGAGGAAAAGGCAGTAGAAGCAATAAAGGAAAATTCAAAATACTTCTGTAGCTATTCAAAAAGGAAAACAAAAACGTGCGCCGCTATTGGGCCCTTAAAGACAGGAAATAATGAACTAACCAATGATCCTAAAGAAATATCTGATACATTGAGAGCTCAATATGAATCAGTTTGCAGTACCCCAAAAATTGACGAAGCGATACCTGACAAATGCTTTCTTTGAAGAGGAATTGCAAGGAGAGTATATAACAGACTTTGATTTTACACCAGAAGATGTAGCGAGAGCTATAGGACAAATGAAACCACATTCAGCTGACTGACGTCCAGACAATTGGGATGCATTATTGATTAAAAACTGTAAAAATTAAATAGCTACACCTTTATACTGGATATGGAGAAGATCCCTAGACACTGGGGAAATACCGAGCATCTTGAAAAGAGCAAACATTGTCCCTATATATAAAGGAGGGGACAGATCTCAAGCAAAGAACTATACACCAGTGTCATTGACGTCCCACCTCACCAAAGTACAGTGAGGCCTTGCATAACGAACGCCTTAAATAGCGAATTTTTGCTTAATGAATTACCTCCATAAGGCTCCATTGATTTAAATAATGATTTTACCTCGCAGAATGAATTTGGTAACGAAAAACGTAATAACACATTTTCTGTTCAGTTGGAGGTTGGTAGCTGTCATGAGCAGTTATGTACAATTGCTATCAATTTTTTTTTTAATTTTGCTTTACATTGATTTATCATTACGTATAATATCATTAATTAATATAGTAAATAAATAATAATTAATGCTTTTAAGCATTATTAGTGCTAAATAAAGTTAATTACAGTGCATATAATAAAGATAAAAAGTGAATTACAATGAACCAAGTGGGCTTACGATAACACGTGTTGTTACAATAATACAACACAATTGCTCACTATTAAATTTTAATTTATTAGCTTTATAAGTGTATAAAACGTGTAGTCATGGCCCCTAAAAGACCTTCATCTGCTAATGCTCCAAAGAAATCCAGGAAAAAATGGGTAAACAAGCGCAAAAAGGGTCAAAATTTGGGCTCTGGAATGAATTACTGAAAATCCCATTGAACTAATGCATTGCATAACGAATTTTTCAGTTAACAAATGACCTTTTGGAACGAATTAAATTCGTTATGCAAGGCCTCGCTGTATTTGAAAGAAGTTAGAGAAAATTTATGATTTCCTGGAGACAGGAAAGATTCAACGAAAATCAGCATGGATTCCAATCAGGTAGATCATGCCTATCACAACTAATAGAACACTACAACAATATCCTAGATGCATTGGAAGGCAATGACAACTACAATGTTATACACACAGATTTTGCTAAAGCTTTCGATGTGACCATCATACAATAGCACATAAAATTAAATATATGGGAATAACAGGCAAAGTGGGAAAATGGATCTACAACTTCCTTAGAGATCATCTGCAGGTCGTCAAAATTCAAGGTGTATCATCATCAGAATCGGAAGTACGCAGCTCAGTACCACAAGGGGCAGTACTGGCCCCACTCCTGTTCATTATCATGCTAACAGACATAGACAGTGGAGTAAACAGCAACAGTATAGTAACATCCTTTTACAGATGATACAAAGATCAGCAGAAAAATCAGCGATGTACATGATGTGGAGGCCTAGCAGAGGGACACGAACAAAATATACAAAGGTCAAAAGACAAACATGTCATTCAACATCAAGAAATTTCAGCTCTTGAGATATGGTAGAAAAGAAGAACTTAAACAGACTGCATATTATGCTCCAGATAGACAGGAAATTCAGAGAAGCATGAAAGTGATTGATCTTGGGATAATAATGACAGATGATGTGAAATTTGAAACACAAAATCAGATAGCAATAAATAAAACAAAAAGAGTCGTGGGACAGGTACTAAGAACGTTCAAGAGAAGGGACAGGACAGTAATGATTCCCCTGCTAAAAACACTGATCATACCAAAACTTGAATACTGCTCAGTTTTGATGTCCCCATATAAAAAGGAAGAAACTAATAAACTAGAAGAAATGCAAAGGCATTTCACTGCCAAGATTGATGGCTGCAAGGAACTCAACTACTGGGAAAGACTATGTAAACTAAATCTGTACTCACTGGGAAGAAGGAGAGGTACATCATAATCTACATATGGAAAATGATCGAAAAACTGGTACCAAACCTAAAACTAAACCCAATTACCATTCGAACACTGGAAAATAGGAAAGGCAGAATGTGTAATGTTCCCAAATTAAAGGCCTGACAAGGGACCTCCTCAACCCTGAAGGAAAATAGCTTGGTTGTCAGGGGGCCAAGACTTTTCAACCAGCTTCCTGAGGACCTCAGAAACGTAACGGGGATCAAAGTTGAAGTCTTCAAGAAAAGACTGGATGCCTGGCTCAGGACAGTACCAGACGAGCTGTGTGTGCCTGGCTATGTATGGTAGAGAGCGTAAGAAAGCAACTCGCTCCTCCACCAGGCCAGACCTAGAGGCGGGGCCACCAGCTTGACCTCCGTGCAAAGAGAGACCAACGCACGAAACAACATAAGGTTCACAAGGTGTGTGTGTGTGTGTGTATATATATATATATAATATATATATATATATACAGTAAACTTCCGAAATAACGGCACTCAAAATAACGGAATACTCGAGATAACGGCACTTTTAAAAATTGTCATCCAGTAAAGAAAACAGCAGCGCGCATGACTTTGTTTACATCCAGCACCATTTTGAAAGTGAACACTGTACCGACAACACATGGAACGCTCAGTGCTACATTTATAACGTTAAATTATAAGTGAATACACCCCCTCTCACAATGTCTCCGAAAGTTACTGAGAAGAAAACACAAAAATGAACAACTTGGGCCACCGCACAATCGTGCATGGACACAGTTCTCGTTTTTTTTTAACAAAATCCAAGCTTCAATATGCAAGAAGTAATGCAAGCACATATGCTTAAAAACATGATGTTAACAAAAAAACAAGCATCCGCGCAACAAGGTGACGTAAGAAAATTCTTTAAGAAATCAATTGAAGAAAATGCACCCTCTACAGATGAAGCACTCGTGGTGGAGAATTTAGAATTTTTTTTTCAATTTTAAAATGTTCTTTTTGCTTTAGTTACGTACTGTGCATTTACCAGTTAATAAAGTAGTATTCATTATCTCTCTATTTCTTATTTATCCCCCTTTATTTACGCATTACATACATTTAAAAAAAACTTCCGAGACAACGGAAAATTTGCAATAATGGCACCCTCAAATCCCCGAGGGTGCCATTATTTGGGAAGTTTACTGTATATATATATATATATATTAGGGTGTTTCATACCTATAGGGTAAAATAAAAATGAGCTTGGAGTTTTAATCCACACATTTCTCCGTATTCTAAAGAACAAGAAAACACGTTTGTGCAAGTTTGAACCAGATCGCGCTGCATTTAGAGGTCCCCAACTTTGACGCCTTTTTGTCAGTTCATTTCTCGCCTGCCTGCAGTGAAGACAGTTTTCTTCGTCACTTGAGCGGTTCGTGTTGTATAGCCTATTGGACAACTATGGAGGTAATTATATATGCTACTAATTATCTCATTTTACTGTGGTATTGAAATTTATTATTATTTAATTTCTGTCATTTTACTGTGGTAGTGATATTTATTATTAATATTACATGAAATTAATTAGTCTGTTGCATATTGGACAACTAAGCTGGTAATTATTTATGATACTAATTAATGTAATTTTACTGCGGTATTGAAATTTATTTAATTAATGAATTGTCAAAGAGAACGTAGTGTACACGTATCAGTTTTATAAATAAAGAAAAGCAGTAACTGGGACTCGAACCAGTGTCATAGCTGTTTGGCGGCATCGCTCAAGTCGGCGTACACAGCACCATCCACTCCCTAGATGGTGTAGTGGATAGCGTGCTGTGTACGCCGACTTGAGCGATGCCGCCAAATGGCTATGACACTGGTTCGAGTCCCAGTTACTGCTTTTCTTTATTTAATTAATGAAATTAATTACGATGTGAAATTATTTCTGTGGAATTATTTAGTTTGTTTTCTTTTCCAGGTGTCTACCAGAGCGAAAACAGAAGTGTTTCTTATTGGCCAGACGGATGCGAACATCATATCAAGTGGCCTTCCAACTCAGTTGCAAGTACTCAAAAAGTACTTTTACCACCAAAAGGAGCAAAAATTTGGACGTACTAAATGCCAGAACCTGTGCCTGGATGCCTGTCTCATATTTTGGGAGAGAGCGAGAATCCCCATGATGCGTCGAGATTCGGCCTTGAGGAAGATGGAATCCCTTCTCAAGGAATACGACCGGCTTGTGAAGCACAAGTCACATAAAGCAGAGTCCTTCCGAGTGAAGGAGGCGATGTTCAAGGAGGCAATAGCGAAGGAGATCATGGACATTGCTCATTCACAGGCTAAGGAAATGATGAAGAATCAGGACATCCACTTTCTCGACATGCAGCGTGAAGATCCAAATTCCTGCAGCATGGGCCCTGTTGACATGAAGCTTCACTATAAGGAGATTAGGAAAAGGAAGAGGCTGGACAAGATTAAGGAACAACAGGAGAAGGCCAGGAAGGAACAAGGAGCTGCAGAAGATACGGGGGCTTTAGTGATTTCAACTTCGTCAGAGTGACTCAGATGTCATTGACCCAACCGTGGAAGTTTTTCCATCCTCCTCCAAGGGAAATACCAAGAAGCGACGCAGGAATCTGATCTCACAGGATGTGACGACTACCTACGATCGGCTGAATATTTCGTACCGCGATTCAGCTATGTCGTACGCTGCAGCGGCTAAATCACTAGGTTTTGACTTGGATGAACTGTCCATTTCTGCCAGTACCATGTACTGCACACGCAAGGCTCTCAGGAAGGTGGCTGCTGAAAGTTATCAATCCGACGAAGTTTGTCCTGGTCAGCCTCTTGTCTTGCATTGGGACGGTAAGCTCCTACCTGACAATGAGCAATGGAAGGAGAGCGTTGACCGGATCGCCGTCCTCGTCTCTGGCGACGGCAAGAAGAAGTTGCTCGGCGTTCCTAAGGTGACGTCCGGAACCGGCGAGAAGATAGCGCGAGTTTGCTTGGATTTGGTCAAGGAACACAGGATGGAAGAGCGCGTGCGGGGACTGTCTTTCGACACGACAGCGTCGAACACTGGGATTCATATCGGGGCCTGCGTCCTGATTGAGAAAGGTCTTGGCAGAGAACTCATGTACTTCCCCTGTCGGCATCACATCTATGAAGTCATCCTCAGCTCCGTCTTCAAGCGTGCATACGGCCCTTCAAGTGGCCCCGATATACCCGTTTTCAAGAGGTTTCAAGCACAATGGAAGTTCATCGACCGGTTGGACGTGCGGCCGTACGATTTTGCTCAAGTCAATGACTCTATGAGGGAACTGAGGGAGAAGTCAGTCCTGCTGGTGAGAGGGATGGTGAGCACGTCGCATCAGCGCGATGACTACAAGGAACTGCTACAGTTGGTTCTCATCTTCCTGGGAGAAGCAAAAGTGGTGGATTTCCCTCTCAGAGCCCCTGGCGCTTACCATCACGCTCGATGGATGGCGATAGCCATCTACTCCTTGAAAGTAATTCTACTGAAGAAGCAGTTCAAGATGTCGAGTCACGAGTTGGAAGCTCTGACAGCCGTAGGTCTCTTCGTGTCCCTCATCTACATCCGAGGTTGGACTCGTGCTGCAACCTCAAGCAAGGCTGCCGCAGTTGATCTGGAATTTCTGCGTGACGCGGAAGCCTTTGCCATGTCGGGATATTCGTGTGTTAACGCTGCGCAAGAAGCCATGTCTCGACACCTATGGTACATCTCTGAGACTCTTATTGCCATGGCGTTCTTCGACGCAGATGTGGCAGATGAAGAAAAGGCTCAGATGGTCGTCAGTTTGGGTAAGCCCACATCGAAAAAGGAACTCAAGCGACCCCAAGGGAAGAACGTCAGGAATCTTGCCTCGAAACACCTGGCGGAGTTCGTGACAGGAAAGACGATGGCTTTCTTCCATGCATTCGACTTGGACACAGAATTCTTGAAAAAGCCAGTTGCCGAGTGGACTGAAGTAGAGGGCTTCAAGCAAGCAGCGGCAACTGTTAACAAAATCTCTGTCGTCAATGATCGGGCCGAAAGAGCCATCGCGCTCACCAAAGAGTTCAACTGTTCTCTGATGAAGAACGAAGAGCAGAAGCAGTATTTGCTCAAAACTGTGATGCAGCATAGGGCGAAATACCTGAATAAAACCAAGAAGGATTTCATGGACAAATGATTCGCAAGAAGTGGTTATGTTTTTTGTATCTTTGTGAAAATGTGTAGTGAAATGGTACTCGTTTGTTGAATAAAAATTCATTGACAGATTTTTGTTTAATTTTTTCCGTTTATGATCTGCCAGAGCATCAACTGGGGACCCGTAAACTTTAAACTATTGAATTAATACTTCGGTTTATCAGTCTCCTCAGCAAATGGAACAAGGGGATCCATGTGGATTAAAATTTTTCCAAACTTTTAATTTATGAAACACCCTAATATATATATATATATATATATATATATATATATTATATATATATACACAGGCATCCCCCGGTTAACGACCTACTCGATTATCGACCAACCGCAGATACGACCGCGAGTGATCGTACCAATTTTTGGAAATCATACAATGTTTTGCATTGTATAAAAAACATTGCAACTGCTTGGGAGCATGTTACTGCGAAGTGTATGAATGGCATTTGGAAGAAGTGCCTAAAACGATCTGTGGGTAATTTCGAAGGCTTCGATAAGTTTGAAAATGTTGATGAAATTAAGAGAAAAATAGTTACTCGCCAATACCCTCAATTTAGAAGTAGAAGTGGAAGATGTGGAAAACTTAGTGGAATACCAAGAGGGAGAGCTGACAAACGAAGAGCTGATAGAATTGGAAGAACAGCAGCATTTGGAGGAAGAAGAAAGAAAAGAAGAAAAAGAAGCAGCACCAAAGCCGTAAAACAAGGCTTTCATTTACCGACCTGGTCGTCGGAATGGATGGAACCCAGTTGTTAAACAGGGGATGGCTGTATATATATATATATATATATATATATATATATATATATATATATATATATATATATACAGGGTGGGCCGTAAGTTTCCATACATAGGAAAATTTAAATACGTGCGTCGGTATTTGGATCAGCAGTTTCCGGATGCTTGGATTGGTCGGTGTCATCCTGTGGAGTGGCCTCCCAGATCTCACCCCCCTTGATTTCTATCTTTGGGGGCACTTGAAGGCCATGGTGTATCAGGAAAAGATACGAGACATAAATCATCTAAAGGAACGTATCACCAACGCCATTACAAGCATAATGTCAACTGTGCTAATGCGTGTTCATCAACAGTGGGGAACACGTATTGAAATGTGTTTTCAAAACAATGGCAACCATGTAGAGCATATTATATAAATAAAAATGGTTGATAAAAAAATGTTTATTTTTCCTATGTATGGAAACTTACGGCCCACCCTGTATATATATATATATATATATATATATATATATATATATATATATATATATATGCAAATAACTGCAATGACCGCGCAGTATATAAATGAATAGAAACGACATAAGTATTAAGGAACGTTTCCGCACACAAGGAGGAGAGATAACGAAATAATGAAAAATGAGGCGAACCGCCAGGGCAATTGGAAGGCCCTGGGTTCGATTCCCAGGCGGTTCGCCTCATTTTTCATTATTTCGTTATCTCTCCTCCTTGTGTGCGGAAACGTTCCTTAATACTTATGTCGTTTCTATTCATATATATATATATATATACCAGGTGAACCAAAAGTAGGTGGACAGTAGGTTGAATAGGGTTTGTGTTATATTATATTATAACTATGGTGTTCATTATAACTATGGTGTAGTGAGGACATGCATTTAACATTAGAGCAGCAACTAAACCAGCCTGGTGTCACTGTTTGGGGTGGTATTTCAAGTTCTGGTGTTTTAGGACCAATTTTTGTTGATGGAACAGTCACAGGTGATAAGTATCTCGAAATTCTAATGAATGAAGTTGTTCCACACTTACAACAACAGCCTAATTCACATGACCTCTATTTCCAACAAGATGGGGCCCCTCCACATTATTCAAGAGCAGTCAGTGAGTATCTTGATGAAACATTTCCCGAGAAATGGATCGGCCGAAGAGGTCCAATTGAATGGCCTGCACGTTCACGTGA
>JAJOZX010000530.1:1122500-1375811 GCA_023014485.1 Bathynomus jamesi
GGAGGAACTGAGTTTTTGAGGTAGTGAAAGCCACAAGGTTTTCTCTGTCCCAATCAGAGATAGCAGAAAGATCAGAGGTCAGGCATTCCATAGTTGTACTAGATGAATCATGGAATGACTGTTGAGAGGGATGCTTTGGGAAGCAGGTGGAGAAGTAAAGAGTGGAATCATCAGCATAAGAATGAATACGACATGAAGTGTGAATTAAAAGATCATTAATAAATAAAAGGAAAAGAATGGGTTGACAGGACAGAACCACGAGGAACACCACTGTTGATAGCTTTTGGAGAAGAACAGTGGCCATCTACAATCGCAGTTATAGACTTGCCAGAAAGGAAATTAGAGATGAAGGCACAGATAGGAGGATAGAAACCAAAGGAGGGCAGTTTGGAAATTAAAGATTTGTGCCAGACTCTCAAAGGCTTTCAATATGTCTAGCGCAATAGCAAAAGTTCCACTGAAATCCCAAAAGGAGGATGACTAAGAATCAGAGAGATATGGAAAAAGACCAGTCAAGCATCCCTCCCAGCACCCATACTGATGATCTGAAAGTAGATTGTGAGAAGAGAGGTGTTTAAGAATCTTCCTATTAAGGACAGATTAAAAAACTTTTGAAAGGCAAGAAATCAAAGCAATTGGATGATAGTTGGATGGTTGAGAGGGGACACCCTGAATGAAAGTGAACTTCCAGTAGGAAGGAAAAGTACCAGATGAGAGAGAAAGACAAAAGAGTTTGCCTAGGCAGGGTGTCATCACAGAAGCACAGTTCTTAAGAACAACATCAGAAACACCATCAGGACTATGCCTTCCTAGAGTTGAGCCCAGATAAGGCAGAAAGAACATCTTTGGAAGAGATTCTAATTTCAGACAATAAAGTCAGAGGGAGGAGGAGATGGAGGAATAGCACCAGAATCATCCATAGTTGAGGTGGAAGCAAAGGTTTGAGTGAAGAGTTCAACTTTGTGAGAAGAGACAGCAAGTGAGCCATCAAAATGGAAAAAGAGGAGGGAAACAAGAGGAAGTAAAGTTGTTGAAGAGGTTCTTAACTAGATGCCAGAAAGAGCAAGAAGAATTAGAATTGGGTGGGTTTTCACATTTATGTCAGATGAAGGAATTTTTGGAGTCAAAGAACAGATTCTGCATGATTCTGGGCAGAAATATAAGCAGAGTGAGAGTCAGGAGTTGGATGGTGATGGTACCTTCCTCTCTGTTGCAGATAGCATTAGAACAAATGAAGTTAAACCAAGGTTTTTATGCATTAGTCATTGGAATAAAGTATGGAATGTACACCACCATGCCTGAGAGAATCACCTCCATGATGCACTCAGCATACTCTGAAGGGCCCTGGCCAGGGAAGCAGTACAATAATCATTCCATGGTAAATCACAGTATTGCCTAAGGGCCTCCCAATCAGTAGTGCCAAAGGTGCTTCTTCTTGGGAGGATCCAAAGGTCAGGTTGGAATGATCAGATAGGAAACAGATATAAGATTGTGGTCGGAGGAGTCCAACATAGAAAAAAGTTTTACAGAGTAAGAAGGATGAGAGGTAAGAAATAAATCCAGAATGTTGAGCCTATCTCCAAGGCAATCAGGGATATGAGTAGCAAGACTGGATTAAAGTCTTTGTAGGGCCTAGGCACTCTCATAATCGTAAGCCCACCAAGATAGATCTATAGATAAATATTTGCATTGTATACAATGTATAGTCCCATAATATAACCATAGATCTATATAATATATGTCTATTGTATGATACTTTGTCTATGATACTTTGTCTATGATACTTTGTCTATGATACTTTGTCTATGATACTTTGTCTATGATACTTTGTCTATGATACTTTGTCTATGATACTTTGTCTATGATACTTTGTCTATGATACTTTGTCTATGATACTTTGTCTATGATACTAGGGGCACTCAATATATTTTGCCCCACCCTTTTTTCTTACCTAATAATAGGCCATGGGGCTGAAATGTCTTTTGGGTTATACACTTGAACTTTCTGCACTTCACATCACCAAATTTTTCCAGTTTAAACCTCCCCTCCTTGTATAAAACCACTTTTAAATGCCCTTGTATAAAAGCAATGGTTAACGCAGTTTCCAAAATGGGTCTGACAGTGATGTGCATCATAAACAGAGAGCTGTTATCGCGTTCTTAACCATGGAGAAGGAAACAGTTGGAAATATTCACAAACATCTACAAAAAATTTACAGAGATGCTGTTGTTGATCAAAGCACAGTTGGACACTAGTCTAAATGTGTGAGATCATCAGAGAGAGGGAGAACCAACCTCAATGATGAGCCACATAGTAGTCACCCGGCATTGGCTGTGACATTTCACACTGTCCAACATGCTAACAGCATCATTCAATCAAATCGGCATGTCACATACAAGGAGCTATCACTGGAGCTAGGATTAGTGAAGGAAGTGTGAATATGATAATTCAGCAACTGAGATACTCAAAAGTGTGTTCACAGTTTGTTGTTCCTCACAAACTGACTGACAAGATCACAAAGCCCAAAGAAAAGCAATTACTTCCGAGTCATTGGTTCGATACGAAACAGAAGGGGATGACTTCCTTCACGAACTGTGACTAGGGATGAGACTTAGGTATACCACTTTGAACCTGAAACAAAATGCCAATTCATTGAGTGGCATCACACAGACTCCCTACACAAGAAAAAGTTAAAAATGGCTCCCTCTGCAAGAAAGGTTATGGCCACCATCTTCTGGGACATGAAATGGGTGATTCTGGTGGACATTATGAAGAAAGGACAAACAATCAACTCAAAGGCATATATTGCTACCCTACAGAGACTCCAGAGATGTATAAAGTGAGTTTCACCAGCGAGAAAACTGGAAGATGTCCTTCTTTTGCACAATAATGCAAGACCACACAACAGTTTGCAAACAAGAGAGGCCCTCACAAAAATGCACTTGACTATTACCCAACCCTCCATACAGCCCAGATCTGGCACTGTCAGACTTTCATTTGTTTGGGTCAATGAAGGATGCTATTCGTGGAATAAAGTTTCAGTGTGACGATGAGGAGGTTAAGAGGTGGCTCCAGCGGAACTCAGTAGACTTTTACCAGGAAGGAATAAAGGCCCTTGTTTCAAGGTGGAGGAAAGCCGTAGAAAAGGATGGAGACTATGTGGAAAAATAAAAACTTGTAAAAAAGGTATGTAACTACTTATGTACAAAATTTCTGGACCTTACAAGCAAACTTGGAAAGAAAAAACAAAAGGTGGAGCAAAATATATTGAGTGGCCCTCGTACATACTTTGATACTATAATTCTTTGACTATAATACTATCCCTGATATAAATAAGCATATCAAAATGGATGAAATATGATGAAATTAAAGGATCAAACTTTGAAATTGACACACAAAATATCTTTAATCGCTTTTGATATGACCAAATTTTTCATAATTTCTAAAAAGTTTAGTTGGAGGTTGTGTTACGCAACTTGCCTTTTTGATACAATATAAATTATAGGCTTTGCATTATCTGTTAATTCAAGCATATATTATTATTCATTATGAAATGCTCAGTGTGTATTTTTCTTTATAATTTTAGTTATTATTTTGTTTGAGGAAGTTTTAGTAGAACATTCAGCTCATTTTTGCTATTTATAAGGCTACATTTGATGAATTAGTTATTTCTATTTGTACCTGGTTTGACAGCTGCAAAGAACGCAACACACACAGTTATGACTCAATAAAGTAACTTCTACGGTGGTGATTCGTTATGTACTCAGTAATGGAAATGTAGTTGTGTGATTTCTTCAGTTCATTCCCATTGAACAGCATGATCGAAAATACTTATTCACTCTTTTGCAGGGTACTCTCAAATTTCATGGCATTAATATAGCAAGCTGCAAGTCACAATCATATGATAACATCAGCAATATGAGTGGCATTTATTCAGGGGTGCAAGCTAGGTTTCGTGAAGTTAACAGTTTGGCTGAATGGGTTCCATGTGCTGACCATAGTCTGAATTTGGTTGGATCAGCTGCTGTGGAGTGTTGCCCTGTAGCAGTCAGTTTTTTTAGAATTTTGAAGTCACTCTATACATTCTTCTCAGCTTCACCCCAGAGATGGTCTAAATTGGTAGAGAACATGAAGAAAAATACCTATGTTGTACAAAGTGTATCAGAAACAAGATGGTCAGCATGGAACAATACTACCAGAGCCCTTTATATGAATTATTCAGAAATTCATCAAACTTTGACTGACATAGCTGAAAGTGATCGACAACCACTAGCAGTTGTCCATGAGACAAAGTCACTCATTAAGAAGCTTGATCAGTTTGAGACAGTGTTGGTGTGTCATTTAGAATGATATACTCCAAAATACTAATATTGTAAATAAAGCTCTAGAGGAGGCTGGCATTGAGTTGTTAAAGGATTTGTATCATAGTCTTTTAGCGCACTTTCGTGATACCCACAAACTTCATGTGTTTGAGGCCATGGCAAAAGAACTCGTACCATCTGACTACAAGGAGATTACACAATGCAAATGACTGAGAACCCAATTTTTTTATGAAGTTGGCATGGATAATACTGACAGGTTTGAGTGCCAATGACAAATTTTGCACACAGTGCTTTTATCCTATAATGGATAAACTTATCATTGAGATGGGCAGATGATGAGTAGCATACACCACACTGAATGAAAGGTTTAGTTTTCTTGTCGATAGATTTATGTCCAGTGATAAAGTGGCCTCTAGAGGAAAGGCATTAACCCTTTCATGCCTGATTTTTGTTTACCAAAAAAGAAACTTGTGTTATATCTCCAGAATGACTGAAATCTCATAAAAGTTGATGGTCTCATTTGCGTCCCTATGGCATGAAAGGGTTAATATCCATCAGATCTCGATCACATATTCACAAATGAATTTCTGTTGTTCTCATGTATGTATACAGACAAGAAATATGTGGCAGAAATGATCAGTGCACAGTGGTCAAGTTGGTAAAGTTTTCTAATTTTTAACATTGCTTTTAGAATGTATCTTGTCATTTTTGGAACAAACTGTGAAGGGAAGTGCTCTTTTTCAAAGCTGAAACATATAAAGAACTGTCTCAGGTCAGCCATGGGACAGAAATGACTATCTCCACTTGCACTACTCTCAGTTGAGAATGAGCTTTTGCAAAAAATTAAATTTGAAGATGTAATCTGTGATTTTGCTAACAAAAAGAGCCGCAAAGTTAATGTTTAATGTACATTTACTCAAGTCATATTATACCTGTATGTTGTTTATTGACTAAAGATTTAATCAAATAAACCTGTATGTGTGTATATATACTTCAACATTTGAAGCTGTATTATAATAAGTTTTTGGAAAGTAATTCAATTAAAGCAAATTATTAAATTTGATTTAGCAGTTTCCTTTCCTCATTTTTGAGTCAGCTAAGATTTTTTTTGGCCCAAAACTTTTTTGTAGGCCCTAGGCACTGTGCCTATTGTGCCTATTGGATAATCCAGCCCTGATGAGTAGGGTGCTGTACAATCTGTTCTGGGTCATTTAGGAAGAAAAGTTCATCAAGGATGCTAGTGAAATGGAAGGAAAGCCAAAGGTGGTGGTGAACATTGAAATCTAAAATGGAGATTTCAGAATAGGGAGTGGGAGATAGAATGTATTCCACTTTGGGAGTGAGGTAGTCGAAGAATTTTGGATAATCAGTAGAATTAGAAGAAAGGTAAACAGCACAGATGTATTTAGTTTCAGATTGGCATGTAAGCCATAGTTAGAGGGTATAGAATTTGGAAGATTTGAGTTCGGGAATACAAGAACAAGTGAAGTCATTGCACACATACAAAACATCCACCTCTAGAGTGAAATTGAGTATAGAGAAACTACACTGCATTCCAAATTATTAAGCAGATTACATTTTCTCCAATGTTTTCAAAAGTTTTTCCCCGATTTCAATGAAATTTGTAGCAAATAATCACTATATATAGCAGCATTGATGTTATTCATTTTGATAAAATATTTTGATAATTAAAATAATTATCTCATTTTATTGAAAAATATGTAAAATATTGTGTTCCGAATTATTAAGTAAGTATTCTAGGTGGGGGTGGGGGTTGAAAATTAAGGCTCTCAGAAACGCATTTTAAAGCAATTTGTGGGGTGTTTGTTCGAGTTTATTAGCTTTTACAACATCTAAGTTATGTACTGATATGCAAGAAAATTACAGAAGCAAAGGCAAAATTCATGATACAGGGGGTCCTTATTACCTGAGTATTCATTATCTGAGTCCCCACATTTACATGGCCAAATAGTTGTAGACAAAGCTGGGCATAAACCATT
This sequence comes from Bathynomus jamesi, assembly GCA_023014485.1. Lineage (NCBI taxonomy): Eukaryota > Metazoa > Arthropoda > Malacostraca > Isopoda > Cirolanidae > Bathynomus > Bathynomus jamesi. Next base: position 1,128,823 of record JAJOZX010000530.1, read on the forward strand.
AATCCGTTAATCGTTAATTAACGAAGTTAACTTTTTCATTAACGATTTAACTTTTAAGTTAACTTTGAAAATCATTATCGGACTAATTAACTTCCGTTACATTTAACTTCCGTTAACTCAAGTCCGTTAACCAAAAAAATTCATAAATAAACGTTTAAAAGTTTCTATTATTTTCAGTGCTGAGCAGGTGCGCAATTAATCCGCCACTGTTAATAGTGATGAACGAATTTCCATTTCCACAGTGCAAAATCAGGCGATATATTTGTTTCCGTTGCCACAATTTGTGTCTTACCAAATATGGTAGTTATTTATGGCATTGGTTTGAGCAAAACATGGTCAACTGTAAAATCAAGCGGAAAGATTTGCCATTTGAGTTGAATGTTTCAACTTCTTTCAAGAAATATCATGAGCATTTTAAGGCACTTTCAATAATATATATGTAACAATTACAACAAATAACTACATTCGTTTCATTTGCAGTCTGTCTCTTGCGCAACATGTTTGTGCTAGTGAATATTTAAAAATAATCGTTGTCAAGTAAGTCATATATATTTATAATATGTCTGTGAGTACCTTATTACTAGTCTCCTTGATACATTTCAAGAATCATAAAACTGATCAGGTAAGACTTCAATTCTCATGTCACTTTGATGACATAAATTAAGTCAATTGATGTCTTACAATGGGAGCGTTTTCACCTTAACCCTTTATGTCCTGGCGGTACTTCTAGGTACCACATCTTTAAAATCTCCATAATTATTTTTCTACCCGGTTGATCCTGCCGGTACTTTCAAGTCCCAATGTGAATTAGTTTATGAGATAATAGATGGCGTTGAGAAGTAAATGTGAGCATGTGGCGCCAGAGGCTGTTTACTCTTTAGTATCTCTGCCATCCCCTCCAGTGCTGCAGTGGAGCGTTTGTTCTCTATGGGCAAGGACATCCTGAGGGCCAAGAGATCATCCCTGTCTGATGAAAACTTTGATATACTAATTTTCATGAAGGGCAACATGCATCTCATGGACAAAATGGAGAACGAGAAGAGGAGGGAAAATTAAATTATATATATATTGTGTTTTTCATTTTTTTTATAATAAAAGTTAATGTTAATGGTTTATCGGTAACTTCCGTTACATGTTTAACGGATTAACGGTTAACTTTTTGGTTAATGGATTAGCGGTTAACTTTTTGGTTAATGGTGCCCACCACTGGTTGTAGAACCATACAGATAAATTCCCCCCCACTTAAGAGGTTTCCATGGATAATGTACGTGAAATGTGGAAGCACAACAGAAAACCATTTAAATTTCCCTCAGACTCACTGTCTTACTCGCTTTCTCCTATCTCCAACATTCCACCCCCAATACCATGCAATCTCAGTCTCTCGCTAACCGTTGCCAGTGCTGAACCCATCCACGGTTTTCTGGTATTTTTGTTCTGATTTTATCAATTTTTTATGCTATTGTTGCAGCCATGACTTCAAAGTGTACTGCTAGTGGTTTAAAAGTGTATTTTAGGGTTTAAAAGTGTATTTTACAAATGTTTCACCATAATTTTGAGTGTCATTTATTGTGTTAAGGTCCCAATTAAACCTTATTCTCATTATTTCTTATGGGTTTTAGGTCCCCACTAAGTGGATTCACTTAAAGTGGTGATTTCTTGGTCCCCATTATCCTTAGATAATGAGGACCCCCTGTTAAGTCTTAAAGAAACTGTTTACAAAAAAATCACCATATCAAAACCTAAATTTCTTTTGAAAATCATACTTTACCATTCTAAATTTGTTCATTAATATAACTGAAGTTATTATATTTCTTGACAAAGTTTTGTGTTGATTGAGATATCAGTTAATTTCCTGAATCTCAAAGACTGGATCAACGAGTGCAATTCGTCAGGGTTGCTGTTTAGCGAACCATTGAACTACAACTTCATAATCCACAGGCTTGTTGTAATGAATGCTCATCAACACCAAGCCTGACAATCTCTCCATGGACATAGTAGTTCTAAGGTACCCCTTCACAAGTTTCAAGGTACTGTTGGCACATTCATTGTCAGCAGAAGTGACAAGTATGGTGCAAGCAATTTGCAACAATCTAATTGATCCAACAGGAATTTTCTGATGCAACAGGGCACGAATGTCAATATCATGTACCAATGCATGGCAAGCAGGGTTACCTGCAATAAAAGCAAAATGTGGACCTATTATAATTATATTAATAAGATTAAATAAGATTTAGCTTACTTTAGTTTTTAGTCTTAACCATAAAATATATCAAAACAAGAAAAATGGTTTTCTGTGAGTCAGCTTGTCATACAACACTTGTTCCTACCAGTATCACTGGCGCTACTACGAATCCTCTTTGCAGTTGGAGTAGATTGTCCTTCTTCATCACTGTCAAAACGAGAGAGAATGAATTTAATATGAGCAATCAATCAGTAACTGTAAGTAGTTTTTAAAGTCATTGTTTTAGTTTACAATACAGTTACTAACCTTGCCAATGACGTAGGATGAACCAAACTTGATGGACCAAAAAATCGATCAATTCTTGGTTGCTGTTTAACCCTTTGAGGACCATGGGACATATTTGTCCCAATGGAAATAATAATATAAATTGTACAATGATGCAACGTTTCTACAAATACATCTACATGTTTATACAGGTATCGTTTAGTTGTCGGAAAATTAACCCAAAAATGGATCATTTAAGTGACTATAGTTACTAATATCTAATTGTAAATAACAATGAAACTTGAACTTTTAAGTTCAAAGAAACGTATACTGGTCATCAAAGGGTTAACTCTTCTTGACATTGTAAACCAAAAATTCTATTGAATAAATACTTTGAATGAATATTGCTTTTTAGACTTTTGAGTATTAAAATAAGATGCAGGGTTGACTAACAATCTGAAACAAATGAAACAAAAGGGTATATTACATGCTTTTAGTGTTGTTTGTAAAATAACTTTTATGTTCAGTCAGTTTTGGGAGTGGGGACTTTCTGGTTTAGTGTGGTTCTGGTTTAGTGTGGTTCTGGTTTAGGGGGATTCAAATGAACCCCCTCCCAAACGCCCCCTAGATCCACCAGTCAAGAAATCTACTTGTATCAGACCAGAAATAGATCAAAGCATGCGATACTTCAATTTTGATTGTCTTCATCTTGAAAACTACCCACTTTCATTGGATTAAAACTATGGAATGATTTAAATGCTGATATAAAAAATAGTGAATGTAAATTTGGTCAACACCAAGTTGAAATCCTGATTAATAATGGCATACTAATAAAAATCTAAGATTAATGTACATTGCTATTGTTTATTCATTTCTCATGTGTAATCTAGGATTAAAGACATTTCTTGCAATTGTTCAGTTCTTATCTCTTATGTATAATATTGATTGTTTGTATGGTATGACCTTCAATAATGACCTTACATTTGTCATATCAATAATGATAATTTAAGATTAATACATACATTAACTATTAATAATACAGTGGTCCCTCAGTTAACAATATTAGTTGGTTCCATGAAAACCATCATTAATCAAAATTAACATTAATCGAATATAGGAAATACACGTTAAAGGCTTAATTCACTCCAAAGATGATTGGAAGTTGACCTTATTCACCCTAAAAACATACCAGTAGTTTATAATATTTAAACACAATTTTAATAAATAAACATTATAAGAACATATTAGAGCATTAATATTAACCCTTTAAGTCCTGAATTTTTTGTAGGGTTGTTATAAATGCATGTATTTGAAACATTAGCAATTTGTACCTTTTGTCCTTAAAGGGTTAATAGAAACATGGATAAATAATGAATAAATAGAGCATAAAATAAAAATTCTTACCTTCAGCTAAGATGGATGGATGGGTTAAGGGGTTGATGGCTCCAATCTTATTCTCTTTCTGAAGAAACTGTCAAGAGTTGTCTGTTGTGCCAACTTCCTCCTTGCCATTAACACTTAGAAATGTCCCAATTGGCCGAAATTGGCAGCCGGGTGATATTGTAAACATTGTTAATCAAAAATTTATTGTTAATAGAAACAATGGGACCCCTATGAGGCTGATCATTAATCGAAATATCATTAATCAATGGCATCATAAACCAAGGGACCACTGTACTTATTTCTTAATTATTAATTAATAATAACTTTATATTTAATAAGAGCCCAGTAAAGCCAAAAGCTTAAGGGTCAAATTAAATAATATCGTGTCCGGAAATTTCATCCCCGCAATTTCATCATGGCAAATTTCATCGTGACAATTTCATCGCCGGGAATTTTCATCCCTGCGCAATAGAAAATAATTTTAAAAAAATTTTAAAAATGTTCTAAATATATATATATTAGGGTGTGACCATTGCCCTCCAAAAATCAAAAAATGGTCCTACAATGCTGTTCAAAGTTTTAGTGTTGTGTATTTATCTAGGAAACACCCCTGTAAATTTTCTTGGAGATCGGTGCATGTTTGAGCTAGCACCGTGTACCAGCAAGTATTGCTATTTCAGCTTATGAACTTCATAAATAAGTGTGAAAATAGCACATTTTATCAGATTTTCATTTCCGGGTCTGGAACACTGACCCACAAATTTTCCACGTATTATTTTATTGCATTTAATTTTAATGATGCTCTTTTCTTTTCCCTTGACAGTGATTTGATTTGTGAATAGAGAATTTAATCATGGATACACAGCAAGATGATGAGTATGTCAGAATGTTATTGGGCACCGTACCCCGAGAAGAAGAAAAGGAAATAAAGGGCTGCAAACTGCCAACTAATAGGCAGGTCTTACTATGTCTGTTAGCAAACCTTCAGGATATGCATTGGGACCAGGCTTTATCTGCCACCATTGACAATGTGCTTTTGCATTACCAGAAGGCGAATGTCCCGACCATCACAGGCAGGAACAATATTGGCCAAGTGATTAAAACTTACTATGACAAAGACTACATGATGCTTATGAAAAAGAATGAGGATAGAAGATGGGCTGATGATCCTGGAATTATGAAGTTTAAATCAGAATTGAGCCTGACGATGAAATTTTATAAGAACACAGTGTTGAAAGACATGGCAGCTGCGAAAAAGGGGAAAACTCAGGCCGAACAAGATGCCATCGATACTGACATACTCTTTATGAAAAGCATGCTAAGTGACAGAGTAGCTACCTACTCTGGGGTAAACAAAGTACTCACAGAAAAGGTTCAGAAGCGACAGAAAAGGCAGATGCGAGAAGAGAAGCGACAAGAGAGAGAGCAATGTGATCATGCTGAGAATGTACAGGCTGATATTGATTCACCTATTAGCTCTGATGAGGATGATGACATTGATGAGGCCAGCACTGCTGAACCAAAGAGAAAACATCAGAGAACAGTGAAAGAGGGAGTTTCAATTTTTGTGCCCCATGATATTCTGAAGTCGGCAGAACTTGTTTCATGCAGTGTTCGAAACAACATCTCGCGGACCCAGCTGAGTGCAATTGTGTACTCCCTTGTATCTGCATGTGGTGGAGATACATCAAAGCTGAGTCTAAATGCAAGGACGGCCCACTGATACCGAGCTTCCATCGTGTCAGAAATAAGTTTAAAAATCATGGATGAATGGCAACCATCAGACAAAGTACTGGTGCACTGGGATGGTAAACTTATGGACACGCTGGATTCCAAAGGCACTGATGACCGCCTGCCCATTCTTGTGTCTGGTGTCAATGGCACAAAGCTTCTTGGAGTCCCACCTCTTCCGCATTTGACTCAAAAAGCTAGCCTGGTTCAAGGAGACTTGATATCAACAGCAACCAAACAACTTCTGGTCGATTGGGAGTGTGAACAGAATGTCATTGGTATGGTTTTCGACAACTTCATCCAATACAGGTAAACCTATTTCAAACATCAGCGTGAATTTATCACGACATTAATACCAAAATACAGTGAATGATTTAACAGAAATCTGCAAAAAGCACGTGCCTGAAATGGTGGCCTTAAACTACAATTACATTTTTCTTTTAGGACAAAAAACAGCTGCTTGCGTCTCCCTCCAAAAGGAATTAGAGTGTGCCGTATTCTTGTGCGCCTGTCGCAGGCATGTGGGCGAAGTCATCCTAGGTGTTTGCTGGGATTGCTTGAAAGTGGAGGGCTCTTCAAGTCCAAACATAATGGTTTTCCAGAGGTGAGTCATAAGCTTTACAAAATAACAAGGAATATTATTATCTAATGAACAAATTTAGTGGAATTTCTTTTATTAGACTTATAAGATACACTAACACCAAGCAAATGATCGATCATATCAATCTTAATACCCCTAAAACAATATTATAGATTAGTACGAAATACAATAATCCCAATAATTGCATTTCTAGGTTCAAGAACCATTTCTCTCAACTGGCGTACAATGAAAAAAAGAAATACTACTACCCCGCAATGCCTGGTGTGTTTGAGGAGCGCCAGCAGGAGATGGCTGACTTCTTCCGTGAATCTCTAGCCCAACCATTTACACGTGGCAACTACAAGGAGCTGGTAGAGCTTTGTCTGCTGCTTGTAACTAAAGGATCCGAGCCAGTGAACTTCACAATGGTCTACCCCGGCACACTTCACAAAGCAAAGTGGATGGCTAAACTGCTCTATACCCTCAAGATTGTTCTTTTGTCAGGCCAGATCAAAGAGCAGTTTCCCAAAACAAAGCACGTGTGGCACTCGGTAGACAAACTTGGTACCTAACTGAGGAGTTGGCTCCACTGGCTTTGTTCTCGTCCCAAGTACAAGAAAGGACAAAAGAGGAGATGAGGAAGGCCCTTCTTTGCCATGAAGGCACTGAAGTTACTAAGAGAGTGGGGCTCAATCATGGGGGCTATGGAAAGCCATATCTTCCCCCTGTCCCAGAAAGTGGCACTGCCCTGGTGGACCTAATTGGGCCTGACTCAAGCTGGTTCTTCACCATTTTAGACATGCCCTATCAGTTTCTCCACAGTCCAGCCAGTGAATGGGTGGATCATGATGACTACCTGAACATGAAACAGGTTGTGGACAAGCTTCAGGTCGTCAATGAGGCTGCAGAGCGTGGTGTAAAACTTTGCCATGACTTTCTTAATGTTGCCAGGGATGAGGAGCGCTTTCAAGAAGTCCTTCAAGTAGTTGAAAATGACAGACTCCGCGTTCCTAATCAGCGCAAATGATCATCTGTTTCCAAACAGAAATCATGGTTTCTTGCTCTAGAGAAATAATACCTTGTGAATATATGATAAAACCCCTTAATGTACCATGAGAGAATAAGAATGATTAACTTTTTTGTGTTAGTGATAACAGCTTTTAATTAAGACAGGCAAATGATTTGTGTTAATATCCCTTATGATGGTTGTGTAATCTCATATATAGGCGCGTATGCCGTATAAGCAAAATCGCTATTTTTCAAATTGCTGGTGCTCACTCGAATATGCATGAATCTTCAAAAAATTGCACGTGGGTATTTTTTATGTCAATATGCAATACCAAAATTTTGAACAGCATTGTAGGACAAAGTTGGGGCAACTGTCACACCCTAATATATATATATATATATTTTTTTTTTTTTAAAGTTCGGGAAGAACCGATTCGCCTCTATTTAAAAGGGCATATCTCAGCGAAAAACAAAGAAAAAGTGAGAGGAAAGACAGAGGAAAAAGAAAGGGTGGAGGGTACAGTCGAAGTGGAAAAAGACCAAGGATGACAAGGATAGGATCCATGTCCCAAAGCTGGATCCTATCTGCTTTGCAGATAGCTGGTGAGGGAAGCTATATTTATGGGATCTCTTTGCGAGAGACCCGTTGCCCACGTCGGGCTAAAATCATGAAAAAGAAAAACTATGGTATTTGTCATTTACCATTACTTATTCGGACTATAGTGGATTTAATTTTCCCAGAAGAGTTCCTTGTTCCATGCACGGTCTGTGTTTAACATATAATGTCTCAGGGAACCATTCTGAATTTGTGTATATTAAACGGACGTGTTACGTGCCTTGAAAAGTGGACGCTCAATGTCCCGGTTGAGGTTTAAGTTTTGGTTTTTTTTTTGGCTAAAATACAATAGTTACCCCCTTTTTCTTTGATTTATTCAACCCGACGTGAATGCAACGAGTCTTTTACTTATATAGAGGTTCTGAAGGTAGGGATCTAGGCTTGCTTTAAACCCTAGATCCATGTCCCAAAGCTGGATCCTATCTGCTTTGCAGATAGCTGGTGAGGGAAGCTATATTTATGGGATCTCTTTGCGAGAGACCCGTTGCCCACATCGGGCTAAAATCATGAAAAAGAAAAACTATGGTATTTGTCATTTACCATTACTTATTCGGACTATAGTGGATTTAATTTTCCCAGAAGAGTTCCTTGTTCCATGCACGGTCTGTGTTTAACATATAATTGTCTCAGGGAACCATTCTGAATTTGTGTATATTAAACGGACGTGTTACGTGCCTTGAAAAGTGGATGCTCAATGTCCCAGTTGAGGTTTAAGTTTTGTTTTTTTTTTTTGGCTAAAAATACAATAGTTACCCCCTTTTTCTTTGATTTATTCAACCCGACGTGAATGCAACGAGTCTTTTACTTATATAGAGGTTCTGAAGGTAGGGATCTAGGCTTGCTTTAAACCCTAGATCCATGTCCCAAAGCTGGATCCTATCTGCTTTGCAGATAGCTGGTGAGGGAAGCTATATTTATGGGATCTCTTTGCGAGAGACCCGTTGCCCACGTCGGGCTAAAATCATGAAAAGAAAAACTATGGTATTTGTCATTTACCATTACTTATTCGGACTATAGTGGATTTAATTTTCCCAGAAGAGTTCCTTGTTCCATGCACGGTCTGTGTTTAACATATTGTCTCAGGGAACCATTCTGAATTTGTGTATATATATATATAATATATAATATATATATATATATATATATATATATATATATAATATATATATATATATTATATGTGTGTGTGTATATATATATAAATATATATATATATATATATATATATATATATATATATATATATACCCCGCAAGGGGGTTCTAAGCTCGTGCTCTTGAGTGCTCTTTGTGCTCGTTTGTACGTGCTTGTTCCTGGAGGTTTCACGTGCGCCCTCCCGGCCCTAGCACCCAAGGATGATGGGGCTTGTCCCTGCAGTCCTTGGTCTTTTTCCACTTCGACTGTCCCCTCCACCCTTTCTTTTTCCTCTGTCTTTCCTCTCACTTTTTCTTTGTTTTTCCGCTGAGATATGCGCTTTAAATAGAGGCGAATCGATTCTTCCTGAACTAAAAAAAAAATATATATATATATATATTATATATATATTAGGGTGGTCCATAAAATTGAAGTTTTGATTTTTGTTATTGCCGGGCGGTAACTTGTGAGGATGAATGAGAAAACACCTCTGGCCAATTTTTTCCCAAATCAATCACTTTTTAGGGTAGCAACAGTACTTCATTTTTGCAATTTTGCACTACCTAGTAGATTTACTTGTATATTATGTTCCAGTTCCAGTAATACATTTTCCTTGACAGATTATTGGTGTAGTGTTCATTGGTTGTGTTAGTGGTTGGATATATGATGACTCAAGTTCGAAGCTCTTGCTTTTATCTCCTTGAAGGAGATAAAGTGAAGGACAAGCTTCTTGGAAGCAAATTACCATCACGTGGAGAAGTATTGTCATGCTTCCTTCATCACCACACTAATCTCAAGAAGGAGTTGAAGGAAAGTGCTCAAGTAGTGTGGGGTCAACTTGAAATATTTTGGAACAAAGCTCGAATCCCGACAAGGGAAAAATACAAAGGAATCCAAAAGATCTTGGACCTTCACCAAGATTGGATCAAAATAAAAAAAGGACAAATGAGGAGGAGCCAGAAGCAGGTGAGTTGGATGATCAATGATAAATAAAATGTTTCTCGAGAGTATGACATATTATACTGTACAATAGTCAATACATTTATCATATATATATTATATATATTTATTATTTATATTTAGGTGTACAACGAAGAGGATTCAAGGAGACACTTCGGAACCTATTTGATATGGCACATGCTGATGCCTTGTCTCTAATCAAAAACCCAGAAGACAAGGCCTTCTTGCTGGCCCAGCGAGAGCCTGGAAGACGGGGATGCATGGTGGGAGTAGACAGAAAAACAGCAGAAAAGAAAAACAAGCTGCCCACAGGAGATGAGAGGAGATGCGAAAGAGAAAGGTGAGATTGTTCTTCAAATTCCTACTTTCATTTGATTGCAATGATTAGGTTTTCGTTAACACTAATTGTCCATTTTCTTCGATTGTATTGCAGGCAGTCAATGAAGGTGCATCACGTCGGGTACAGCAGTATTGGTGTCCTCAACAGAATCCTCAGTCACTGACGAGTCATCCTCCACTCGAAGATGAATGGGCAAAAGGTGGAAAGCGACCTCCAAACAGGTGAAAAGAGTCAAGAATGTGATAACATCAAATCTAGCTGCTGCCCTAGATCGGACACACACTATGGACAGGATGGCAACCTACATAATAGCAGAGACTGCATTGAGCCTTGGCCACAGCCCAATGAATTTTAACATCACCTGGACCTCCATCAAATGGCAGAGAGAACGACATCGGATCATGATCTGCAGTAGCCTAAAAGCTTCCTTTCAGTTCGGTCCTGCAATCATCCACTGGGATGGAAAACTTATTCCAGACCTCCTCAACACCAGAGACCATGCCGCCGCGTAGTGATGTGAGTCGTTTTTTATTGTCGTTTTTTTTGTTTTTTTTTGTCATTTTTTTTGTTTAAAACGAAGATAGTCTGTTTTTTTTTTTGTTTTTTTTGTTTTTATTGTTTTAAACTTATTCCATATTTTTCTTCCTTTAATCTAATAAGTATATTAGTATTACCTATAATTTACTATACTACCATGCTTATACGGTTATACCTAGTATATGTATATAGTCATCTTTTAGAAAACTGAATCACACAAAAAGTATATAATAGAAAGGAAAAAACAACCCTCATTTTTATATATATATACCTATATTTTTTAACTAGAACATAAACATTCTTCCTCATTTCAACAATATACATAATTGTGATTGGCAAGAGTACCAGTATATATATTCCAGATCAAAAAAAAAATATTCACCATTTTTTGAACCTTTTTTTAACCTAATGTTGGTTAACCTTCATTTCCATGGAAGAATCATCACTAGATTGGGTAGAGCATATATGCTAGTTTCAATATCACAGGTACTGGTATAATATCCATAATACTGTATAAAACAATAGATATAATTGTGATTGGCAAGAATACCAGTGTGTGTATATATATATATATATTCCAAATAGAAAAATTAAAAAATATAAATATTCATCTTTCTTTAACCTTTGTGTTAACCTAATGCTGTTTAACTTTCATTATCTGATTCTATTTCATTGAAGAATCATTATCACTAGATTGATTAAGCAAATAGTTTCAATATCACAGGTACTGGTATTTATTGCAGATTTGGATGTTGACGAAGCCAATGTAGCACCATGTTTTACTTCACTTTCTTGGAATTTTGCATTTTGGGATATAAATACTAGCTTTGCTGCTCTGTCTGTGCTTAATTGGTTTCTTTTGGCTGTATGGATATTACTGTATGTGCTAAATGATCTCGGAGGTAATGAAAGGCCGAAATAGAGGTGTATGAGTTTGTGTAGGTATATATGTGAGTATGCATGCGTATGTATCTGGAATTCTGGATGTATGCATGTGTATGGGGTATACAATAGATATAAATGTGTATATAAGTATTTATGTATATATTGGTATATATGTATATGGGTGTATGTGTATGTATATATATATGGATGGTCTCGTGGGGGGGGGGGGGAATATGTCATCGCGGGTCTAAAGGATAGTTAAGTGGGAGATTCAAAATCCAAGGAATGGATGGGAGAGTCCTGGAAAGGTTGGACAATGGGCAGTCAGCTCCCAGCCAGTGTTCTCGCAAGTTTAATGGATCTCAAGATACAAGACTTTCAGTGCAAGAAAGAGGCCAGTTTTTTCTGTAAATAGGCTGAAAAGGACATTCTATACTGGTACCATATGGCCTATTTTATTATTTATTTATTTATTTTTATAATATATATCATTGCAAAAGTATACCTTATAATTAAATTGGCAATATCTATATTATTAAAAAAAACAAAAAAAAACAAAAAAAAACAAAAAAACAAAAAATGACAAAAAAAAACAAAAAAAACAACAAAATTAAAAAAACGTTTTTTTTTACATCACTAAGTCCATGCGCATGTGGATCGGCTGCCTGTGCTCATTTCCTCCTTTTTGGGTCAATCTCAGCTCCTTGGAGTCCCCAAAATACCAACTGGATCAGAACACCAAGCCAGCGCAGTTTTTGAATTATTGACTGATTGGGGCCTCGAAGAATCTATCGTGGGGATGTGTTTCGACACCACTGCCTCCAATGCTGGTCATTTGAATGGAGCGTGTGTGTTGTTGGAGCAGAAGTTGAAGAAAGACCTTCTCCATTTTGCCTGCCGTCATCACATCATGGAAGTGATGATCGGTGGAGTTTTCACTGCTTCCTATGGCCCAACGAGTGGACCTGATGTTCCATTGTTCAGCAGGTTTCAGAGCAAATGGACCTTCATCAACACAGGAACATACGGCACCGGATGGAATGATGAAGAGATGCATCTACTCTTGGCCCCCATTAGAGATTGGATTCTCCGTTTTGCTGAGGAAAAACACTCCTCAAAATCCTTTCGAGATGACTATCAGGAATTCCTCGATCTGTCCATCATTTTCTTGGGAGGGAGCATTGACAACTACACCTTCAAGCGACCTGGCCCCATGCACCAAGCCAGATGGTTATCTAAGGTGATCTATTCATTGAAGATGTGGCTGTTCAGGGGACAAATCCCAGCCCTCACTCCACGAGAGCAAAAGTGTCTTAAGGATGTCAGTGTCTTCGCTGTTTCCATCTACCTGCAGGCATGGATGACAGCGCCAATAGCTGCTGCTGCGCCTCGCAGCGACCTCAGTCTTCTGCGGAGTCTTCAGGAATACCATGACCCCAAAATTTCGGAAGTGGCATTAAAAAAACTCAGCGGTCATCTTTGGTATCTTTCGGAGGAGATGGTGGGCCTCGCAATTTTCGATCCTGAGGTGTCTGAAGAGACTAAAACAGCAATGGTGAAGGCGATGGAGGAAGTTGAAGGAAAGCCTGATTGCCAGAAGAGAAGGAAAGGTGTTGCTGAGGGGGCTTCAATCGAGTCACTAGCAACAGCAAACTCAAAAAGACTGCTGTTGTCTCTGGGGTCAGGTGTGGGATACCTGAGGAAGGAGGTGCGGGATTGGGACAGTGATCCTGATTACCAAATAGCGAAGAAATCAGTGGCAAACCTCTCTGTCGTGAACAATCATGCAGAAAGGGGGGTTGCTCTCATTAATGAATACAACGGCTGCCATACCAGGAATGAGGAACAACTGCAGTATCTCCTGCAAGTTGTTGCTAACTACAGGAAGCAGTTTCCTCAACCACTGAAGTCAGCCTGGCAACTGGGCGAGAAAACAAAGATCAAATGAGGTGCAGACGGAATTGTTAGTCAATTCATTTCGGAATTGTTAGTTACCCTAATAGTCATGTACTGTCACCAAGATTAACTTTGCTGTGATTTTCAGATTATACCAAAACTTCGTGTCATGTGCTACCCCTACAAATTAACTGATTCAAATAAAACTTTCCCAGAGGTGTTTTCTCATCCATCCTCATAAGTTACAACCCAGCAATAAAAACAAATCAAAAAAAAATTCCACCCCTATAAGAGTGGACCACCCTAATATATATATATATATATATATATATATATATAATATATATATATATATATATATATATATATATATATATATAAACAAGATTTGCATTGAATGAATTTTTCTTAATAATTTTATGTTCTTAACTTTTGTTATGCAAATTTGTTTATACAAATAAAAATGATTGTTATTGTCAAGTGTAAACATATATATAAGTTATACATACAAAGCTTTAAATGATCATGGGACTGATAATTATAAAATTATGATTAAGTGTCTCATTTTTGGCCCTTTTTTGATGTAAATGCAGGTGACTGTTTTAAGAAGCTAAGATGGGAGAAAGGTTACCAGATTAAAATGGTTAGGTTTAGCATGCAGGTGCCTGTTTTAAGATAAGATGGGAGAAAGGTTACAAGATTAAAATGGTTAGTTTTAGCCCATTTGTCATGCCCCGCATAAAAGCCCCACCCCTGTAGTCATTAAAATAGACCTTTAAGATTTTGGAGTCTATATTATTTGAAATTATAATACGAATTTAATCATTATACTTATAGACTTGGTATTGTCGGTGCGTGGTTGTGTTATTTCTATATAAGAAAAGGCAGTATATTCAATATGCCCCTCAACTATGTTTCAAGCACAAGGAATCAGCGGAAACTGATTGATAATGGTCATCTATTTGTTAGAGAGAAGGCAAGTGGACAAAAAGTATTTTGGAAATGTGATTAATTTTACAAAAACGTTGTCGGGCACGCCTTCATTCAGAAAATTGCTCAATTACCAAACGAGTTGGAAAATCATGCAGGCAATAGTGCTCGTGTTGAAGTAACCAAGGTTCTCAATGCAGTGAAAGAGAAAGCTCGCACGACTCAAGATGGGACTCATTGTATTGTAACAAGCCTACATTGGGTTATCTCGAGCAGTCGTTGGCCAGATGCCCCCTACAGAATCTTTAAAGAAGACAATCCAAAACACTTGAAATCAAGCAGGACAAGTGCCTCCCAATCCAACAACTTTAAATGATTTGAACATTCCTCCTGAGTACCGAGTGACACATTCAAATGAACCTTTTCTTTTGTTCGACAGCAACGATGGCCCAAATAGAATCTTGATATTTTCTACTCAGCAAAATCTACAGTTATTGTCTAATTCAAGATGTTGGTATGCAGATGGAACTTTTAAGACTGTTCCACCTTTATTCAAACAACTCTATACAATACATGGAGTCATAAATGGTGATATTATTCCTGTTATTTATGCATTATTGACTCGAAGAAATGAAAATACTTACAGCAGACTTTTAGTGGAACTAAAAAATTTGGAACCAAACTTGTCACCTACAACGATTATGACAGATTTCGAGCTTGCAGCGATCAATGCCTTTAGTGCAGCCTTTCCAGACTGTCAACAAAAAGGTTGCTTTTTTCATTTCTCCCAATGTATTTTTCGAAATCTTCAGACAAACGGACTGCAGCAATTGTATGAAAATGATGCAGAATTTGCATTGAAAATGCGCATGATCCCAGCCATCGCATTCGTGCCACTTAATGACGTAGTTCGTTGTTTTGAAGATTTGTGTGATAATAATAATTTTCCAGAGGAAGCTCAGCCAGTTTTAGATTATATGGAAGATATGTGGATTGGCCGCCCTGATCGTCGTTTAATTCGCCAACCTCCTCGCTTTGCCCATGCATTATGGAACTGCTTTGATACAGCCCTACAAGGTGCTCCTAAAACAAATAACTCATGCAAAGGTTGGCACCGAGCATTCAGCGAATTAATTGGGGCTTCTCATCCAATGATATGGAAATTCATAAAAACCATAAAAGACGAACAAAGCAGAAATGAAGGAAAAATAGAACAATATGTCGCCGGTGCAGAAATTCCTCCTCCTAAGAAGAAATATAATGTTGCAGCAAGAATCCAGCGCATCGTAAATGATTATGAAAATCGCGAAGTACTCGATTATTTACGAGGTATTGCTCACAATTTTGGTTTCTAAATTTTACAAGTTCTGCATTTAATTAATTTTTCTTATTTTTATATTTCTATTATTCGTTATTTTTATTCATTTACTAATAGTAATGATTAATAATAAGTAACAAAATTTTATATATTATTAATATAAATAAATGTAAATAAAAATAATTGCTATTTACTTTTTATATCTTATTTTTTTTATTTATTAATATAACTGAATGCAAATAAAAATAAATGCTATTTACTTTTTTTTTCCTTCAAATAAAATATTATACATTAACTAAAATAATATATATTTCTATGGTGTGGCGATGTATTTTCCTTGCGATCAAAATTCCTAGCGATTAAAATTCTTTACGATGTAATTTCCCAGCGATAAAATTTCTGGCGATGAGATTTCTGGTGATGAAATTTCCATGAATCAAATAATATAAGTACTCAAGCTTCACAATTATTTGTTATTGTAAAATGTAAACCAATGTATTTATTTTATTATCAATAAACATTATTCATTTTAAAAATACACCAGCAGTTCCCAAACTTTTTGTGATTACCAAAATTACCCCCCACCCCCCACCCGGAAAAGAGCGTAGGAAACTTCATTTTACTGAGCATGAGAATAATTATTCAAATTTTATAAACATAATACTCATATATTTCTAAATATACAGTGCCTCATGCACAAGTTAAACACACATGATATTGGTCAAAGCATGGCTATAACATTACATAGGAAGCAAGCAAAATGCATCACCACCAACTACTAGTCTAATGTGAGGGATGCAGCTGTTTCTGCTGAATTAACACCTGAATTCTATGTTCAGTTTTGCTCAAGGTGCAGCGTAAATCACCTTCAATGTGAAGCTAATTTTGCAGTTTGTTCTTTATGAACATCATTGCTGAAAAGTCTGCCTCACAATGATAACTTGTCACAAAAGCCACCTGCAGTTTCTTTGCCTCTTCAGTAAGCAAAGGATACTCCTCTTCCACTTTTACTCAAAATGTCTACTTTTTCTCTGCAAACTCAAACTTCAGAATAAGATCTTGCTGCATCTTCAGGAATTCTGCTTTCAGTTCAGGTGAGTCACTGCTTTCCAGGGTGTAATAAGTGAATGGCCTCTTTTTTTAGATACGGTACCATGGCTGCATATTAAATATGCTTCTGTACCATATCGACTGCAGGAAGTCATGGACAACAATGGTGACTGAACAACATATTAAATTTGTGCTGTTCATGTATAAAATCTCTCAAATACAATGGTAATTATGAATGTGTAACACCCTTGCAAAATTGTCAAATATCATCATTTAAATGGTGCTATGTTTATTGATATGAATCACACTAAGTTTTATTTTCTGTAATTCTCTTCTTTGAGGTGAAAGACCACCAAGTGTCACAGCTGCAGTGAATCAACATTTAAGTTGTAACATGGAACTTATTAATACAAAACAATTTTATGCCTTTATGATGCTGCTTCAATACAAAACATTCTTTGTTTCTAAATGATATTTATCTCAGTGACTCTTTATTACTATATCAGTGTTGCTGATCTAGAAATAGCATTTGCTCTGGATATAACAATGCCATACCAGTAGTATCCATTCAGCTATCATCCATTTGCCAATTGGAAGATATTCTAAGCAGTGACATATGAAACCTACAGATACCCATGAAACCTACAGATACCCATCAATCTGGTAATGTTATGTTATTAAAATTTAAGTTTTTTCATTCATAAACCACCTCTATATGTATTTATATATATATCAGGTTTTTACTCTGTCTTTGTTACAACACAAAATAATATCTAAATCTATGTTCAATATTAAATGTAAATAAATAAATAAATGAATTGATTTGGAATTTGCTCAGGGTGCAATAATGCATACCAATGGCTCTGTTTTTATACATTGAAACTTCAGTTTGTTCAGGCTTGCCAATACCATGAATACTGTCATCACGTCCAAAGGTTTTTTAAGTTTCTACAAGACCATTTTTTATTCACACTTCATTTAATTATTCATTTATGTTTCCTTAGTAATATGTAAACCAGTGATGAATGGAATTAATTATGTTCTGAAGACATTTGGCAATGAGTCCACCAATCAATCAGCGCTCACTCACTAAACATTCATTCATAAAATGTAACCACCATTTGTAGTACACACAACAAATATATGCTAGGTGTTGCTATCTGTTCTCAAGAATGTCCTAAGAATAATGAGCGCAACTGTACATATTGTATTTTTCAGGCTACCACTGCGTGCTATATATAATGTGTATACATTGTATTTCTCAGGCTAATTTCCAATCTTTGTCAAAAAGGTCAAAACACTTTTAGCATTTTAGTTGATAATGGCAGCAATGACTTCTACATAAAAAATGGATGAAGTGGCACTGAATTTAAAGTTCGTTAAAAAAAAAGAATGTAAATAGCAATCATTATAATAAATAAAATGATGGACTATAATCACCATTTTTATACCTGGCAAATGATTATCATGATTCTCACCCAACCCTACAATAGTGTACATATAAGAGAAACTAAAATCCCCCAATTATTTGAGCTGGCTGACCTTTGGTTGCTGAAATATAAGGTCACAAAGTTGTGAACTTTGACCTTTTTTTTTTTTAGCCACCAACTAATTTCAAATTGCCATTGCTACATAACTAATGAAGCTGGAGTACTGAGTTTGGTGTCATTTGAGTGTTTGAGTACCCCTTTCTGCTACCTTCCATATCAAAAATCTCTAAAATGAAAAGTTCTCACTAACCTTGACCTTCGACCTTGAATAAAAAAAATATACCATCTCAATTTTATTCAAGATTTTGTACATAAGTACTCAAGCTGGTGGAACATATGTTGAAAAGTTTATGAGTGGCTGCAAGTTCTTCTTAGAGATTATTTATTAAGTGTGCACCTGGAGGAAAAAAAAAAAAAAAAAAAAAAAAAAAAAAAAAATTTAAGTTTCAATCAATTGTTTTTGTAGACAGTATCACAGTACTTCAGCTACCAGTATGTATATTATATAGCAGTATGTAGTTAGCTATATTTATTACATTTCTATGCAGTTTTAACCCTGTAAATTTATATCCTATACATTAGGGTGGTCCACTCTTATAGGGGTGGAATTTTTTTTTGTGATTTGTTTTTATTGCTGGCTTGTAACTTATGAGGATGGATGAGAAAACACCTCTGGGAAAGTTTTATTTGAATCGGTTAATTTGTAGGGGTAGCACATGACACTTGAAGTTTTGGTATAATCTGAAAATCACAGCAAAGTTAATCTTGGTGACAGTACATGACTATTAGGGTAACTAACAATTCCGAAATGAATTGACTAACAATTCCCTCTGCACCTCATTTGATCTTTGTTTTCTCGCCCAGTTGCCAGGCTGACTTCAGTGGTTGAGGAAACTGCTTCCTGTAGTTAGCAACAACTTGCAGGAGATACTGCAGTTGTTCCTCATTCCCGGTGTGGCAGCCGTTGTATTCATTAATGAGAGCAACCCCCCCCTCTGCATGATCGTTCATGACAGAGAGGTTTGCCACTGATTTCTTCGCTATTTGGTAATCAGGATCACTGTCCCAATCCCGCACCTCCTTCCTCAGGTATCCCACACCTGACCCCAGAGACAACAGCAGTCTTTTTGAGTTTGCTGTTGCTAGTGACTCATTGAAGCCCCCTCAGCAACACCTTTCCTTCTCTTCTGGCAATCAGGCTTTCCTTCAACTTCCTCCATCGCCTTCACCATTGCTGTTTTAGTCTCTTCAGACACCTCAGGATCGAAAATCGCGAGGCCCACCATCTCCTCCGAAAGATACCAAAGATGACCGCTGAGTTTTTTTAATGCCACTTCCGAAATTTTGGGGTCATGGTATTCCCGAAGACTCTGCAGAAGACTGAGGTTGCTGCGAGGCGCAGCAGCAGCTATTGGCACTGTCATCCATGCCTGCAGGTAGATGGAAACAGCGAAGACACTGACATCCTTAAGACACTTTTGCTCTCGTGGAGTGAGGGCTGGGATTTGTCCCCTGAACAGCCACATCTTCAATGAATAGATCACCTTAGATAACCATCTGGCTTGGTGCATGGGGCCAGGTCGCTTGAAGGTGTAGTTGTCAATGCTCCCTCCCAAGAAAATGATGGACAGATCGAGGAATTCCTGATAGTCATCTCGAAAGGATTTTGAGGAGTGTTTTTCCTGAGCAAAGTGGAGAATCCAATCTCTAATGGGGGCCAAGAGTCGATGCACCTCTTCATCATCCCATCCGGTGCCGTATGTTCCTGTGTCGATGAAGGTCCATTTGCTCTGAAACCTGCTGAACAATGGAACATCAGGTCCACTCGTTGGGCCATAGCAAGCAGTGAAAACCACCGATCATCACTTCCATGATGTGATGACGGCAGGCAAAATGGAGAAGGTCTTTCTTCAACTTCTGCTCCAACAACACACACGCTCCATTCAAACGACCAGCATTGGAGGCAGTGGTGTCGAAACACATCCCCACGACAGATTCTTCGAGGCCCCAATCAGTCAATAATTCAAAAACTGCGCTGGCTTGGTGTTCTCCTGATCCAGTTGGTATTTTGGGGACTCCAAGGAGCTGAGATTGACCCGAAAAGGAGGAAATGAGCACAGGCAGCCGATCCACATGCATGGTCTCTGGTGTTGAGGAGGTCTGGAATAAGTTTTCCATCCCAGTGGATGATTGCAGGACCGGACTGAAAGGAAGCTTTTAGGCTACTGCAGATCATGATCCGATGTCGTTCTCTCTGCCATTTGATGGAGGTCCGGGTGATGTTAAAATTCATTGGGCTGTGGCCAAGGCTCAATGCAGTCTCTGCTATTATGTAGGTTGCCATCCTGTCCGTAGTGTGTGTCCGATCTAGGGCAGCAGCTAGATTTGATGTTATCACATTCTTGACTCTTTTCACCTGTTTTGGAGGTCGCTTTCCACCTTTTGCCCATTCATCTTCGGTGGAGGATGATTCGTCAGTGACTGAGGATTCTGTTGAGGACACCAATACTGCTGTACCCGACGTTGATGCACCTTCATTGACTGCCTGCAATACAATCGAAGAAAATGGACAATTAGTGTTGAACAACCTAATCATTGCAATCAAATGAAAGTAGGAATTTGAAGAACAATCTCACCTTTCTCTTTCGCATCTCCTCCTCCATCTTCCTGTGGGCAGCTTGTTTTTCTTTTTCTGCTGTTTTTCTGTCTACTCCCACCATGCATCCCCGTCTTCCAGGCTCTCGCTGGGCCAGCAAGAAGGCCTTGTCTTCTGGGTTTTTGATTAGAGACAAGGCATCAGCATGTGCCATATCAAATAGGTTCCGAAGTGTCTCCTTGAATCCCTCTTCGTTGTACACCTAAATATAAATAATAAATATATATAATATATATATGATAAATGTATTGACTATTGTACAGTATAATATGTCATACTCTCGAGAAACTATTTTATTTATCATTGATCATCCAACTCACCTGCTTCTGGCTCCTCATTCGTCCTTTTTTTATTTTGATCCAATCTTGGTGAAGGTCCAAGATCTTTTGGATTCCTTTGTATTTTTCCCTTGTCGGGATTCGAGCTTTGTTCCAAAATATTTCAAGTTGACCCCACACTACTTGAGCACTTTCCTTCAACTCCTTCTTGAGATTAGTGTGGTGATGAAGGAAGCATGACAATACTTCTCCATGTGATGGTAATTTGCTTCCAAGAAGCTTGTCCTTCACTTTATCTCCTTCAAGGAGATAAAAGCAAGAGCTTCGAACTTATCATATATCCAACCACTAAACACAACCAATGAACACTACACCAATAATCTGTCAAGGAAAAGATGTATTACTGGAACTGGAACATAATATACAAGTAAATCTACTAGGTAGTGCAAAAGTGCAAAAATGAAGTACTGTGTGCTACCCCTAAAAAGTGATTGATGTGGGAAAAAATTGGCCAGAGGTGTTTTCTCATTCATCCTCACAAGTTACCGCCCGGCAATAACAAAAAATCAAAACTTCAATTTTATGGACCACCCTACTATACATTCATATATGCAGAAATGGGCAGTAATGCATTACATGTAATGACATTACGTAATGAACGTTACAAAAGTAACAAGTAATGGTAACGCCTGAAAGATTTTCAAATGTATCAATGTAACAGTAACGCTTTGCAAATTTTTTATCACTAACAGATTTTTTCGTTACTTGTTACTCGATACTTGAATTTGATAACATTGCCATTCCATTCATGAGGACTATTAAATGCAATTCACTATTCCGTGTTAGTGGCAACAACTAAATTTATATTTTCTGTCTCTTCATCTTTCCCAAAAATCATTGGGTGCAAATTATTGTGCAATATACTGTTCTTAAAAGAAGAACATTTATATAGTCAATAATAGTAGCTATTAGAATTTATGTGGTATGGCTGCCATTTGCAAGTTTATCTGTAGTTTCAAAATATGTGTGAAGGCACATAAACAAATATCAAATGTAACTAGTTACTTGTAACATCATTACCTGTATCGAGTAACAGTAACGCTTTTAGGATTTTCAAAAGTAACAATGTAACAGTAATGCTGAGTACATTTCTGACATGCAATGAGTAATGGTAATGCTGCCCAATTTAATGTAACGGTGCCCATCACTGTATATATGCACAACTTATAAGTGTAACTTACTTTTCTCTGCTGTAATTCTGTCAGGGCTTTGGAGGCTTTTGGAGCATCTTCCTTGGTTTGGTGGTATGTTCTTCCAGTTACAGTAGATGCTGCAACCTTTGTCAAAACATCAGAGTAAGTAATTGTAAGCACATCTAGGTGTGATGAGGGAAGAAAAATGGTGGGTTGGGGCCATGTGGATAAAGAAAGGATGATAGATTTACTTCTCTCTCCTCAGATGTCTTATCCAAAACATGTGAAAACATATGACAACCACCAAAAGTCATCATATGCAACAGTGACAAAATCATGTATTCTTTCCTCAGGCAGAAGCTCTTCCTCTTCACTGACCTTCTCAACACATGAACATCCTGATGAGGAAAAATGCTTAACCTCAAGAGAAGTTAATGAAACTGGCTTTAAATGGTGTATTGTTCTTGCTTTTGAATGTCTTGCTTAAAGGAGCAAATTTAATTTTCATAATCTTCATTGGTTGAAAGGTGACACCTGATATTACTAATATTATCTTTTGTAAATGTATACAACTGCTGTGCAGGAAGGATCTGGCCATTGCAGACTAGCTTCAGCAGCTATTCTCTTAACATCTTAACAGTACCTCCTACACCATCACAGGGTCCCTTCCCATGACTTGCTCTAAAAAAAAATTCCACTGTGCATCAATTCCAAAGTCATCTCTGTGATAAAGATTTAAAAAGTTCTTCCAGTTTTTATATTGTCCTGCACACTGCACAACCATTTGAAAAGTATATGATTTTGTTGATGGATGGGATGTTCTCTTTTATGAAGCATATTAAATGCTTTTGAAACAAATGTAGCTATTGCAACTGTGTTATGGATGTTGCTCTGATATGACAACAAAACTCAGATGAGCAATCTCATCTTGTTATAATACAAAAAAAAATGGATAAATAGTTGCCATCTGATTGTTCCAGTGAAAGCTCTGTACCTCATCTTGGAGGACAAGAGAGTAATTTTCTGCAAAGTCACACGCTACAAGGACTTCACCAGCTTTCAGACATTTTAGTTTCACAGTAATAAGTTCCTTGCATCCTGGTCATGAATTCATGCATTTGGTAGGTACTCTTGGAGTTTGCTACAGAAATGTTCAATATATTCATCTGAACTAAGGTGAATTGATTCAAGATTGGACCTGTCTGTATTGGTCCACTTCTTGAATTGTATTGAATCAATGCAATTTCCATCAAAAATATTTTGGGCTCTCTTTTTCAGCATTGCTGTGAAGGAGGATTGCAGTCCATCAAAGTAAGACAATGCTCTATACATGCTTGATAGGGTTTTCATCATTTTCTATTAGCTTATCATCATCTTTGACATTATCAGAGGTTAAGTTAGAGTTGTGGGAAAGATGTTAGAAAGTGGGGGGAAAGGGAAATATAGGGGAAGGGTTGATAGGGCCTTGGGCTCACCAAGGATGAACAGAGGTTTTTTTTTTGTTTTTTACATGGGTAAGGTGAGGTGATAGGTGGGTCACCTCCCTTGTGCATTCAAGCTTTTGTGACATGCTTGGTTTGTTTGCTTAGAGTTTGGGTCTTCTGACTTCTTTTTTTTGTACATTTATTTATTTATTTTTATTTATAGGGATGTACTGATATAATTGTATCAGTGATATTGGTAGATTTTTTAAAATATTGGTATTGGCCGATATTTCAAAAGTAAGATTTTTCCAAAATTATGAATAAAAGACTACAGTATTTAGAGGATGAAATTTCCAACATTTTATTATTTTGTCACTTCACGTAACTCATTATTTTTTCACAAGGGTTAAGTTCTCATATAAAAATAGCAGCTGCTCTGTATGTTCAGGAGTGAGCTGATTTCTAGCAACACTGGCAATGTTTCCTCCAATACTGAACATGTGTTCAATTGCAACTGTTGTTGATGGTGCTCCCAAATATCTCGGCTAATTTCCCCAAAAAACACATTTACTAAGCCCAACATAGGCCCACAGTCCAATTGTATAACAAACAAAGCTATGATATCTAATACAGTGTTGCCATCTTTAATGAAAAGGATTACTGCTTTGTTGCCAAATTTTCTGCTGCAGAGTAGACTTCTCTTGAAGAAGGGGTATTCTCTCCTGCAGCATGGTCCAATATCAAGTTCTGCATAGGTCTGTGATGATGTGTTTCAGACCTTGCTCCAAATTTTCCCCACCCTGTTGTGTAGGAGCACATTTAAAGCAGGTAATTTGGGTTGTCAGTGCAGGACCTCAGATGAAAATCCATCACTGATTTGCTTATCCAGGATGAATCTTGTACCAACATTTTGTATTTTTTTTTTTGTAGCACCATCAAATTTGTATCGCTTGTTGTATGTAGCGGTATTGCTGGGTATTTGAGAACTGACTGGATGAGTGCTGTATAGAGTAATTTCTTGTTTTTGGTCAAAAGTCCTCTGAAGTGGTAGAGTTTGTTGAACATCACTTTTGCCTTGTTTGATCTTGATATAGTGTGGTTTTTGTAAATTTTTGTGAATTTTTGTTGGTTTGTCTAAATTTTCCATTGTCTTTTGAATTCGTTGATTCTATCAATTTGTCGCCTCAGCCAGTTGGTGTGGTGCTCTTCACCTAGATTTGATGTTACTATTTGCATGATGTCATCCGTGTAGATGACATCTTGGGTGTGAGGAGGGGGTAGAGGAATTTCAGTGATGTAAAGGTTGTAAAGAGTGGGTAAAAGTATTGCACCCTGGGGCACTCCTGCCCAGATGTCAAAAAATGGGTTAGTGTAGGTCTTATATGATGGATGTAAGCTTTTCAGTCTTTCAGGAAGTTACATAGCATTTTTTCTAGGTTTGCATACAAATTTTGTTTGAGGATGTGATATTGTAATCCTTGGTGCCACACTTTGTCAAAGGCAACCTTCACATCTCTTAGTACTAGCGAGACTCTTCTGCTGAATGCTAGTTTGTTTGCAATGGTTTAATGCAGTATTGCCAGGGCTGTGGCTGTGCCTCTCTTTTTCCTGAATCCATGTTGGGCATCTGACAGTGCACCATTGCCCATGAGGTGGAAGTTGTGTTTCTGAAGGAGTATTTTTTCCAGGGCTTTGCTGAGTACCTCTAACAGGCTGATAAGTCTATAATTCTCAATGAGCTCTGCAGATTTTCCTCCTTTGGGAACCATGATGAGTTTTGCAGTTTTTAGTGCTTTAGGGAAGTATCTGATGGAGAGACTCTAAATATGTTTGCTATTTCTTCATGGATGTTGGGGGGCAACTTTTGGAGCAGTGTTTTCATAATTCTGGAGGGACCAGGTGCCTTTTCTTTGAAGAGGTTGACTGTGTCTGTGACCTCTCTCACCATGATTCTGAAGTTGGCATTTAGGGGTTCTGCCCTATCCATCGGGAGAAGCCTGTCATAGCTGTCTTCCAGCCATTAGTTGACCCTTGTTTCATTGTTTTTGTCAAATAGGTCATTTTCTTCATCACTTACCAGTATGTTGAATGTTCTGCATAGTTGGCAAAAACCCAAAAACTCAAAAACCCAGCAAAAAACCAGTTGGGTTTTTGCTGGGTTTTTGCCAACCCTGATGTTCCGAGACAAATTCAGAAGCTTTCCACTATTTCTTGATCTGAGTTGAGATGTCTTCCATTTTTATTTTGTAGTGTCTTGAATTTTTCTGCTTTAGGAGTTCCTTTTAGCTTCCTGATGTGGGACCAGAAGGTTTTAGGGTCTCTTTCTACATCAATTTTGTTGATGAGCACACTCCACATGTCATGTTCTTTTTCAATCCACAATCTTCATAGTCAAGCCCTTAGGATGTTACATTGTAGTTTGTTGGGCAGGTAGTTTATGCCATTATCCATCTGGTTTCTGATGTCATTCAGTTGGCATATGATGGTGTCAGTTTCTTCATTGGAGGAGGGGTGGGGCGGAATGCAGTGGGTGATGATAGGGATGCATTTCTCCTTTGCTGCCTTCAGCACCTTTAGGAGGTTTGCCAAGGTAGCATCAATTACTGCAGTTCCACCACCACTCAGTTCTGAGGGCTCGTGTTGGACAAGTTCAGCCTGGTATTCTTCTCAGTTCATCGTGTGGATGGAATGGCATTGGAACTTGTAAAGGGGAGCAGGCAATCTTCATTATGATGGGGAAGTAGTTGCTGGGTGTGGTAGGGCTTGGATAATGATGGGTGTTGAGGTAAGCCAGATTACTGGCAATGATTTTGTTGGGTGCCATACTGGAAGTTCAACTGTAAAAAGTTGGAAAATGGAACCCAAGCCACTTTAGCTTATCTAATTTAACTCCTACAAACATAAGTGTAGCATACTGATGAATGGTCCATACACACACTTAGTGTGTTCCTGATACTCCAGCAATAACACACTGCTTTGGACACAGCTCTGCAAATTTGCTGAAGCCCACCTTTACTAAAGGATTTCTTTCTTTGAAAAGCTGATAAGCTTCTTTTAAATTGCAAAGCAGATGCTTCCGAAAATGCTTCCTCTCTCCTCTGTCAACAATGCTAAGGTAGTCCTTTTTAACAGGCATTATTCTACTGATGTCTTCTGAAAGATAAAATACTTTGGTATTATCTTCAGTGTTTTGTTCAATTAACTTTTCCAGCCTTTGGACTTAGATCTGAAAGGACACCCAGTTCTTTAAGTTTTTTGCCAACTGATACTGTGTGCCTTGTGTTGAATTCTGCAGCTACTTTTCTCTCTCCAACTTTTGGGTAATACAGTTATGACCTTTATCTTTTCACTTCTCTTGGCCTCTTTATTGAATTTCTCTTTTAACTGATTTATTAGTTCATCATAATCTTTTTCTGACTGAGTTTGCTTTTCCTCTATTAACATATCTTTTCCAGCAATTTCTCCCAACTTTCTCTTAACTGTGTCTAACTTTGGCTAGTTTGAGATGCACAACACTTTCCCTCCTGAAGCTTCCTTTTCTTTATGGGAGTTTCTCCTAATGAACATAAGGAAGTATTGAAAATTGACATTTCATGTTCTTGTGCTGTGCTTGTTGATGCCATATCTTTTTCTTCACATTCAGATACACTCTTTTCAATTACAGATTTTTCAGAGCAAGAACTGTTTTCATCTCCATCTTCTAAAGTTTTTTTCAGGCAATGATTCTAGCTTTTCCCTACACTGCTTACAAAGTCAGTGATACTGGAGTCTGTGTTAACTGGAGTTCAGGCACTTTAACTACACTGTGTTCAAACTTATTAAGCAGATTACATTTTCTCGAATGTTTTCAAAAGTTTTTCCCCGATTTCAATGAAATTTGTAGCAAATAATCACTATATATAGCAGCATTGATGGTATTCATTTCGATAAAATATTTTGATAATTAAAATAATTATCTCATTTTATTGAAAAATATGTAAAATATTGTGTTCTGAATTATTAAGCAAGTATTCTATTTACGCAAGAAGAAAGATTTAACATTAACTGAGAAAAGAAAAACAATCAAGTTACTCGCTGAAAATATAAAATCTATTGAAATTGCGAAGCAGTTTCGCAGAGCTTATCAAACTGTAAACAAGTTTGTAGCGGAGGGTACCAAACTGAGGCAGCTTTGTGATAAAGGAGCTATAAGAAAAGTGACAAGGAGGCAGATGTCTGTAATCAAGCGCAAACTGCAAAGCATCCATTGTCCTTAAGTAAAGAGGTTTTTGAGCAGGCTGGCTTACATAATGAACCAAGAACATCTCGATGTAGAATCCTCCAAACAATTGGCAAGACCTGTAAACCTACGATTCAGTCACCATTAACACCCAGGTACAAGAAGCAGCGTGTTGAATGGGCGCGTCAGTACGTGAACAGAGATTTTAATACTGTATTGTTAACCGATGAATGAAGAGCAACCCTTGAGGGATCTGATGGTTGGTCAAGAAGATGGATTGCTAAGGGTCAATCTCTACCATGGAATGAGGTTTTCTTTTAGAAAGTTTGTGTAAGAATGGGCATTCATTTTTTACACTATCAGGCACTCTGTATGGGACAGCTACTTTAATGCCTATCAATCCTGCCCAAAACATGACACTACCTCCACCTTGTTGGCGTCTTAATCTCGATGGTAGAAATTGGCTCTCAGCAATCCATCTTCTTGACCAAATATCAAGTCCCTCAAGAGTTGCTTTTCATTCATCGGTGAACAATACAGTATTAAAATCTGTTTTCACATACTGACACACCCATTCAACACGCTGCTTCTTGTACCTGGGTGTTAATGGTGACTGAATCATAGGTTTACACGTCTTGCCAATTGTTTGGAGGATTCCACAGAGATGTTCTTGGTACATTATGTATGCCAGCCTGCTCAAAAACCTCTTTACTTGAGGATAATGGATGCTTTGCAATTTGCGCTTGATTACAAATATCTGCCGCCTTGTCACTTTTCTTATAGCTCCTTTATCACTTCGCTGCCTCAGTTTGGTACCCTCCGCTACAAATTTGTTTACAGTTCGATAAGCTCTGCCAAACTGCTTCGCAATTTCAATAGATTTTATATTTTCAGCGAGTAACTTAACGGTTTTTCTTTTCTCAATTAATGTTAAATCGTTCTTCTTACCCATTTTCACCATTTAGATCCGTAAATAGAATACTTGCTTAATAATTCGGAACACAATATTTTACATATTTTTCAATAAAATGAGATAATTATTTTAATTATCAAAATATTTTATTGAACTGAATACCATCAATGCTACTATATATAGTGATTATTTGCTACAAATTTCATTGAAATCGGGAAAAACTTTTGAAAACATTGGAGAAAATGTAATCTGCTTAATAAGTGTGAACGCAGTGTAGGGACTGAGGTACAATTCATAGACTCTTTGTTCGATGCTGTCCTTTGTGAGATTGAAGAGGATCAGCACACTGCTGTTTTTGTTTAAGTTGATCCATAATTATTGTATCATAATTAATTTCTGAAAAGACAAAAAAGAACAAATTATTATTAATTATTCTTCAGCATATTTTGAATTGTATGCACACACTCTTATTTACAACACAGACTGTCACAACAGAAAGGACAACATGCAACTGGCAATTTGCCAGGATGCAGCTTACAAGCTGGTCACAATTAATGTTTTTTAGGAAATGTGGCTGTTGAATCAGCATATGCAGCCAGGTGGGAATATATGGCTTTTGAGTCAGACTGGAACATATGTATATGGTCCTCTGCAATAATAATGAAGTGTTAATATTGATATAACTAGGTATATAACAATGGTGGCCAAACCCTGGCTCGTGAGCCACATGCGGCTCTCGAGGTTGTTAACTGCAGCTCGCGAGACAATTTTGATTTTTATTTTATTTATCATAAAAGACAAAATTCATAATATAATTTTTTCACAAAAAAAATATGAAAACCAAATAAGGAAAAATTTAATTGACAATAAAATGTGTCATGCGTACAACAATTTCTTTTGCGTGACCGGCACTAAGCGGGATAATTTCGTAATTAACACCAATCACCACTCACCAGTGTCCAGTACCCCTCAAGCTACCCTGCAGGCCGCGTGTAGTAACGAGTGAGTGTGTTTTAAAATTGGCTTATTAGATCAAATAGTGGTTATTTTTCTCAGCTATACAAGTGAAAGTTATACAACCCCTTAGTTGATTAAAATGACTGAGCAGACAAAGTGTAAGAAATGGAAGTAGGAAAAAGAAAATAGAGTTTTTAAACAGGAGTGGGAGGAGAGCTTTGCCTTTACTATTAAGGGTGGGAAACCTGTGTCTCTTATCTGCCACGTGGCACTCAATCACTTTAAAGCCAGTAACTTAAAGCGTCATCATGAAACTAACCATAAAAATTTTATTACAGAATTTCCTCCCAAATCAGAATTGTGGAAGACTAAGTTAACAATATTGAAATCTAGCCTAGTTGCCCAACAAACTGTACTTTCATCATTGTGTAAGACAGCTGACTTAACTACTGCAGCTAGTTTTGTTATGGCATGGAATATTGCTTGTGCTCAACTTCCCTACAGTAATGGATTTGTGAAGAAGAATATTGCCAATGTTACTGCAATTCTCACTCCAGACAACACAAAGTTTCGAGAACAAATAGCAAGTATTTCTACAGGGTGGGCCGTAAGTTTCCATACATAGGAAAAATTAAACGTTTGTTTTTATGTTTCAGATACCCTAAGAATATGCGTTTGACGTAAGATCTTGTTTACTGATGAAGCAAATTTTTACGTCAATGGAGAGGTTAATCGGCAAAACATACGTTATTGGAGTAATGCTAACCCTAACTGGCTGAGTCCGACAAAGATGCAAGGTGCCGGTAAAGTGATGGTGTGGGCCGGGATATGGGGTGACAGAATTATTGGACCAATTTTTGTCAGTGGAAATCTTAATGCCGAAAGGTATCTTAACATGTTGCAAGAAGAGATTTTCCCATCCCTGCTAAACGAGGAAGGTAACTTCCCAGTTTACTTCCAGCAAGATGGAGCTCCACCTCATTATGGTCTTCACGTGCGGCGGTATTTGGATCAGCAGTTTCCGGATGCTTGGATTGGTCGCCGTGGTCCTGTGGAGTGGCCTCCCAGATCCCCAGATCTCACCCCCCTTGATTTCTATCTTTGGGGGCACTTGAAGGCCATGGTGTATCAGGAAAAGATATGAGACATAAATCATCTAAAGGAACGTATCACCAACGCCATTACAAGCATAACGTCAACTGTGCTAATGCGTGTTCATCAACAGTGGGGAACACGTATTGAAATGTGTGTTCAAAACAATGGCAACCATGTAGAGCATATTATATAAATAAAAATGGTTGTCCATAAAAAAATGTTTATTTTTCCTATGTATGGAAACTTACGGCCCACCCTGTATTTCCTGCCACACTACAGACACGTATTTCCCAGATCAGTGCTGAAATTACATGCTCACTGCAGTGTGATTTCAAGAATTCTGTTGCATTCAATTTGGCCCTCGATGAATCCACATATATTAAAGATAACCCTCAACTGGCGATATTTGTTCATTATGTTACTGGCGATGGAAATGTGAAAGAAGAACTCTTAGACTTAATGACCCTAAGAGAAACCACCAGAGGGGTTGACAAAGAACGCACTTGATGAGGCATTATCAAATGCTCAAGTATCATTGAATAAACTTGTCAGTGTTGCAACAGATGGAGCACCAGCTATGGTAGGACAAAATGTAGGCCTAGTTGGGCTCTTGACAAGTATCCTGTCTCTCTTTATTCACTGTATCATTCACCATGGTCATTTGATAAGCAAGTACTTTAGGTATGACAGTGTTATAAATGGTGTTCTAAAAATTGTGAATTTCATTCGTTCAAATGCAAAAATGCACCGAGCATTTAGAAACTTTATCGAGGAGCTGGATCTTCAAGATAAGCCAGATGACCTTTCATTCTACTGTATTGTAAGGTGGTTATCAACTAGTAATCTCCTAAATAGGTTTGTTGCACTGTTGGAGCCTATCATTGATTTCTTGAAAGAAAAGGGAAAGTCATACCCACAACTAGATCATCATGAATGGGTGCAGGACCTAATTTTTTTACTGATGTAATACAACACCTTCAAAATCTAAATTTAGCACTTCAGGGAAAGGATAAGGTCATTTCTGACCTTACACAGACAGTTTTCAGTTTCCAGAATAAAATAAAGCTCTTCCAAAAAGATCTAGTAACAAAAAAATTTGACCACTTTCCCCACCCGAAAAACAGAGCAAACACTTTTCCTGATATTGAAATAAAAGATAGTACATTGGAGGAATACAAATGTAAATTAGAAGGACTAATTGATGATTTTCAGTTCAGGTTTGATGAATTAAAGAAGCTAAAACCATGCTTCAAATTTCTTGTAAATCCTTTCCTGATTGATGTCGTCAACGATGGCTGTCCTGTTACCACACCTTTTCTTACGGAAGCTGCTTCAATACAAACAGAACTTTTGGAACTACAGGAGATCATGGGTTTAAAGTTGATACACAAAAGCTTATCTGCAGTCAAGTTTTGGAAGCAAGTACCAGAGACAAGTATCCTCACCTCAGGAAAACCAGTTTCCAACTTCAGTTTTTGGGACAACTTATTGCTGTGAAGCACTCTTCTCAGTAATGAAGTTTGTAAAGTCAAAACATCGTGCTGCCCTCACTAACAAACACCTGACTGAGCTTCTTCATACCGCCTTAACATCGCATCAGCCAGACTTTACAGCATTAACAGCCAAAATGAAGACCCAAACTAAGCCTTCTACAAGCAGTAATTAAACAATTTAATAATGTGAGTATAACTATATGTATATGTTTTTAATAATTAAATTCTTTTTAAAATATTTTGCGGCTCTCATACATCTGAAAAACATTGTATGTGGCTCTTGGGTCCAGGAAATTTGGCCACCCCTAACTATATAACATTACTAGGTATGGTACCTAGAAATTAAATTAATTTGATATTTCAGTAAAACAAAAAATTTTCAACATAACATTAGGTAAAATAACTTCATCATACCACTCACTAGCCACTCAAACTTTTCAACATATATTCCACCTGGCTGAGAGTATGTATGTACAAAATCTTGAATAAAATTGAAATGGTAGCTTGCTTGCTGCTGCTGCTGCTGCTGCTTTGCTTTTTTTTTTTTTTAAGGTCAAAAGGTCAAAGTGATAGAGAACATTTTTATTTGAGAGATTTTCTAATATATATATATATGAGAGAGAGAGAGAGAGAGAGAGAGAGAGAGAGAGAGAGAGAGAGAGAAGGACTAAGAAGGTAGAAGAAAAGGCTACTCATGAGCTTTCAAATGACACCAAAATCAGTACTCTAGCTTTATTAGTTATGTAGCAATGGCAATTTGAAATTAGCCAGTTGCTCAAAAAATGTCAAAGTTTACAACTTTGTGACCTTGTATCTTAACAACCAAAGGTCAGCCAGCTCTAATAATTGGGTGATTGCAGTTTCTCCTATATGTACACTAATATGCCAAATATCATTAAAATCTAATATGGTGAGTGTGAAAATTACCATTTCGTGGCTGAGTTTACATGGAATGACCCAATGCACACATGTTACAAAAACCCAAAGACCATTTACCAATTAATCAGCATCAGCACTGGCAGAATTGGCCATTTTTTTGGCATTGGCATAAGCCAAGTTTAGCCAATTCTCTCACCAATTCTTTGAAATTTTAAAATTTTCATTACAAAAAAAATCTACATTTATAAAAAAGTGAAGTCAAAAAACACTGATAATTAATTTATACTCATTTCAAAGTGTAATTATATAAAAATATTTTACATTCATGAAAAAGGCATTTAGCTTAATAAGTTAAGTTGTCCATAAATTTACATTTTCTCTAACTCACTAATCTCTAAATATTATAAACTATCGTAATCTCTTACTCTATATTAATAATACTGACATACAACCAAAATGCTTCGGAAATAAAAGTAGTCAATCTTTACTAATTTTGGGTCACTGAATATGAAAATGATGCCTAAAATTACCAATTGGCTCTATTTAATAAAGATATCAGGCAACCCTGCACCCTACTAACTGGACTGCC
This sequence comes from Bathynomus jamesi, assembly GCA_023014485.1. Lineage (NCBI taxonomy): Eukaryota > Metazoa > Arthropoda > Malacostraca > Isopoda > Cirolanidae > Bathynomus > Bathynomus jamesi. The sequence goes on from JAJOZX010000530.1 coordinate 1,162,823, forward strand.
TCTGTCGCGTAATATGTAGGTGCCTGTGACACATTGACGCATTGACTCTACTGCGCATGCGTGTAGTTATATTTTTTTTATTTTAATAAATTTATGTATATGCATATATATACAATAAAATGTAATTTTAAATTTATCTATTACATTATGTATTTGTAAATTATTTATTAAGAAATAGATTGGATCATTTTAACATATTGCTTCCCATAATGTTTTTGATATTAATATAAATGGAATACTAACCTAACTTAACCTTACCTAATTTAAAATTATTAAAATGCATTGTAATTACATTAATTTATTAAAATAAAAAAAAATATAACTACACACATGTGCAGTAGAGTCAAGGAGTCGATATGTTACAGGCACAAAAGCGTGCTATAACCGCCGTGATTAGGAAAGCCTATCACCTTTACTTTGGCTGTAAGATTGGAGATCAGGACAAGAGCTGGGCCCCACACATATGCTGCAATACTTGTGCAACAAACCTTCGCCAGTGGTTGAATTGGAAAAGGAAATCTATGCCTTTTGCAGTGCCAATGGTGTGGAGGGAACCAACAGATCATGTCAGCAATTGTTACTTCTGCATGGTGCCTCCAGTCAAGAAGGGTATTTGCAAGAAGAAAAAGTGGATTTTACAACATCCAAATATACCCTCTGCTATACGCCTGGTACCTCACAGCGAAGGACTACCCATTCCTGAGCCCCCACACTCATTCTCCCTGGAGTCAGAGGATGAGGAGAATGAAGGAACCTGCAAAACTTGTGAGCCTTCAACTTCACAAGACCCTGAATTTGTTTATAACTTGACATCTTCTAAACTGCACATGATAACTCAAAATGAATTAAATGACCTTATCAGAGATTTAGAAATACCAAAGAGTAAGGCAGAGCTGTTGGGCTCCAGATTGCAGCAGTGGAATCTCCTCACTGAAAATGTTAGTGTAAGTTTCGTGACCATCAAAAAGATTTTGTCCCATTCTTCATCATGGAAGGTGACCTTGTAGCTTGCAACAACATCGATGGTCTGATGGCAGCTCTCAACATTATTCACAATCCTGATGAGTGGAGACTGTTCATTGATTCATCGAAGTTGAGTGTAAAAGCAGTTTTGTTGCATGTTGACAACGTATTGCCATCAATTCCAGTTGGTCATGCAGTCCACATGAAGGAAACATATGACATGAAGCAACTTGTGAACTGCATAAACTATGACAAACATCAGTGGCAGGTTTGTGGTGACTTGAAAGTTGTTGCTATCGTGCTTAGACTGCAGCCGGGGTACACTAAGTATTGCTGTTTTCTGTGTGAATGGGATAGTAGGGCTAGGACTTCTCATTACATCAAGGAGGATTGGCCACTCCGACACTCATTGGAACCTGTAACAAAAAATGTTCAGTATCCTCCACTTGTAGAATTGAGCAAGATTTTGTTACCACCCTTACACATCAAACTGGGCATCATGAAAAATTTTGAAAATAAAAACCCACTTTAATAGACAGTGTTTATTTCCACGACAGTGTCGATGCCCACTGGCATCCTCCTCAGGTGGATACAGAAACACGAAACACCCGAGGAGGATGCCAGTGGGCGTCGAAACTGTCGTGGAAATAAACTCTGTCTATTAGAGTGGGTTTTTATTTTCATATTTTGACCTTCACATAGAAAAAAGAAGTTTTTTGCATTTATGAAAAATTTTGTTAAGGCTATGGATAAAACAGGGGCAGCTTTTAAGTACCTCGGTGGTAAATTCCCAAAGCTCAGTGAAGCAAAAATCAAGGAGGGTGTATTTGTTGGTCCACAGATCCATGAGCTTCTTAGAGATGAGGAGTTTGACCATATCCTAGGTGGTGAGAAGACAGCGTAGAATGCTTTCCAGTTAGTAGCAACCAATTTTCTCAGAAATACCAAAGCTGACAATTACAGGGAGCTGATGGAAAACCTGCTGTTGTCCTATCAAAAAAGAGGCTGCAATATGTCTTTAAAGATACATTTCCTCCATTTGCACCTGGAATTTTTTCCAGCCAACTGCGGAGCAGTCAGCGATGAACATGGTGAATGTTTCCACCAGGATATCTCAGCAATAGAGAAATGCTACCAGGGGAAATGGAGTCCATCATTGTTAGCAGACTACTGCTGGACAATAACAAGAGATGCTCCAGAAGTTGAATACAAGAGACAAGCAAAGAAGCGACGGGTTGAATCAATATGTGACTGCATTATACAGGTATGTTACTAATATATGGTATACATATACACAAAATGTGTAACTTAAATTTTCTTGGAAACTAGCCAATCAACTGTTTTTATGGTCATATTCGTTTTCAGCACCCCAAAAATCCACATAGGAAACACATTTTATCTCCAAAGCACAAACTTTTTCAAAATTTGTAGACCAGTGTAATAATTCTATATTAAGTTGTACTTTATAATTTATATATTAAATCATCTTATTGTGTTGATTTTAAGTATTTTTAAAATTTTATAAACCCAAATTATATATCCATTTTTTTTATTCAAACTGTCCACCACAGACTCACATTTTAATGAAAAATTTTGTTGCTGTGGACATTGTTCAAGAAAGAAAATACCTTCAACATAAGGAAAACAATTACTTTAAATATTGGTATTCAATTTATGAAACATTTTTTTTTAGCATTTTACTGAATAAAAAAACTTTTTAACATCATTTTAGCTATAGTATACGAGTAACATATTCTGGTGCTGTATATTGTGGAGTGAGCTAGAGAAAAACATTTAAACAAACTTAAAATGTAAAAATATGAAAATTCAAAGTTCTCATATTAGATTAGTGAAATTTATGAAGGGAACTAATTTTTCTTAAAATATTGGCAAAGAATCAGCATTAGCTGAATTTTGGAATCAGTACATCACTAATTGTAATGTGTCTTTATAATTACTAGTTAGACCTCAACTGAAATATTGAGTGTAGTTTTGGTCTCCATCCTTAGGAAGGATATGGAAAGATTGAAGGGTATGAGCGAGGGTTACAAAATTGATCCCTTCAATGAGAATGCAAAACTACCAACAGAGATTGGAGCATGTAATTCTGTTTACCTTAGAGACCAGGAGGTTGTGCAGTCAGCTTATTCAAGTTTCCAAAATGCTCAATGGAATAGACAGGGTAGACTACAGGAATTTATTCTCATTTAATACCAATCCAACAAGAAATAATGGTTTAAACTGGAACTAAAGGCATTTACTATATCTATTTGTGACAATTTTTTCTCCTATAAAATATAGCCAGTCTCAAATATACAAACATTCACACTCACAAATGAACCCCCATAAAATAGTATCAATTTTTCCTGTCCAACATGCGAATTAAAAGTGCTTCTTTTTCATTCCATGTTACTTTATTTTGTTTTATTAACTATATTTACTCCAGAAAACAATATTTATTACATTACAGGTAGGTACAGGTGTTTACTATAATTTCATGCAAATTTACAATATTTCTTTATAATTTGATTTACAAACAGTTCAACTTACAAGCAGGGTTTAAGAACATAACCCATTCATAAGTGGGGGACTGCCCATAGTTAATATCTGGAACAAACTTCCCTCAGTGGTCATTTCAAGCCAAAGTGTAAATATGTTTAAAACTAGGCTAGACAAAGTTCTGAATAGTCTCATGGTTTAAAACTAAAATAAAATGTAACCCTGCAGGAGTTCATTTGCATAATTTCTGTGTGCATTGCGTAATTATAGAGCTAGCTTATATATTCTCCACTTTCCTGTAAAATTTCCTTGGCTACTTTTCCAAGGTAAAGGTATTTTCTTCAACCTTTTTCTGTACAGGGAGAGAGTGGAGGGTGGGGAGAGAGCCTTATACTTTTCTATCCAGCTTTGTACTACTGCTAGAAGAGTTAAAAGAAAAATGAACTAGTTTCATAACAAGAACCTCTCAGTGTGGACCTAAATGTCTTTGAGGTTTCCTCTTGTACTTGTAACACTCTCCAAACAAAAGGGAGTTGTGGTTAAATTGGGTTTTGAAAGTTAGAGAGAAGCAACTTGTTAATTTTTTTACTGTAATGAATAGTTGGTATGGTATTCTAAAATTGAAAATTTGAATGGTTTCACTTTTCTATAAAGAAACAGAATTGCACACTTTTCTTACTTCACTGAAAATTTCCCCTTAGGGCTTACCCTACAATTCTTCCAAGTACAGTGTAGGTACAAACAAAACCAAGCTTGTAAAAGCTACAGTACTATACCCTATAGCTTAAGTATGTTAGTCTGTCAGGTCAACTCAGTTCCAGTACCCGAGTCCAAAGCTTTGCTAAGCATTCAAACTTCAGGGGTTTGTCTCTTCACTTCACAAGTTAGAATTATTCCAAAGCATCCTCTGGGCCCTTTTGAATAGGAGTGGTACCCTCATAATGAAAAGGCAATAGGCTAAATGGCCTAAGCCTTCCATTAAGAATCCTTAAAACCTATTACTTCCATGGTATGAGCCTAATTTTCATCTTGCTACACATTAGCTCTCTAAAATTAGGCCTATATATACTACTGTACAGTAGGTCAACTAAAACACATAACTAGCTAATTTTAGGGACATTTTTGCCTACTATTACATTAGTCCTAAATCCATAACAGACTAAATACTGGACAAGGATAAAGGCCTGAAAGGCCTATATTTTTTACCTGTAATGTCATACATATCATCAGCACCACAAACTTCTCCAAAGCCATCTTCATAGCCTATTTGTGTGGGAATGGAGTCTACAGGAGGTGGGGAAGAGGAAGAGATATAAGGCACGCTCTTTATGCCAGATGATATCATCTCTGAATCCATAGTTTCATTTCTTGAAGTAAGTGAAGATGGTACATCTAATTAGCTGTAATAATTTAAATAAAATACGGTGAGTAAATTTATCCTAACTGTTGCCTATTTTTTATTAACTTAGCAAATATTAACTTTAACCTCAACAGGAATGTCTCATTTTATGTAAATATATATTGCCAATAATTTCTTTGTAGGAGCTTGTTAAAAAACCTAATTTAATAGGCTAGCTCATGGAAACACCTCTATTTCTTTAAGTGTAAGAAGTGAACAGGGCAGACCAGAGGTCTAATAAAAAGCCCAATACAGTACTCTATAATTTCAAAGTAAAGAATCATATCACCATATTGGAAAGACAATCTGAGCTAAAATTACTGAGCTAAATTGCCATTCAAAACTGACTAAGAAAATATATATCTTATGTTGTGCAAATTTGTTCAAATATACTTTTTTTAATAAAATATATTTCCTATTTTGGCTATAATATAATTTTTTTTTCATAAAATATTTCTCCTGATTAGGCTATTTTTTCGCTACTCTGACTTAATTAGTTGGTTGGTTATGGTTAATATTCGTTTTAATGCTCCCTTCACTTTCGATAGGAGAGATTCTATGACAATTTAACATATAAATTCATATTCAGGACACCTTGAAACCTTGGGGAAACTGATAAAAAACAAGGAAATGTAATAATTATTTTTTATGAAAAAAAAAAAAAAATCTAGACATCAATAACCAGCTATTACAAGCTATTGACCCAGTGTTTCTCTCTTTCCTTGGTTAAAATTTTGCCACTCAACATCCTCCTCCAGGTTTTATGGGGAGACATCTCATGGCAACATTTGGAAACATAGGTCAAATCAGCCAATTAAATCTGGTTTTTGTTTCATGTGACCTTATCCAACCAATCAGAGATGTGCATTTTGAATCTCCCATAATGCATACTCATTTCAAAATGCTCCTTCAGTTCGCTTTTTGCTATGGCTTGTAAAGGTTGTGATTTGGATTACTATCAATTAATACAAAATATAGGTTAGGTTAGTTAAAACATTTTTCTGGCATTTTTTGGTGTTTTTTGTTTAAATTTAGCCTTCATAAGAAATTTTAAAATTGAAAATTTCTCAAAAATGGCTCATTTCCCAAAGAAACAAAGTTCAGATTTGAACAAATCACACCAAAAAACACCAGAAAAATGTGTTTTGGTCCAGAAAGGAGAGGGGGCACTAAAACAAATAATTACCCATTTTTGTTCTAGCTATTTTTTTTTCCTAATTGAATTCAGTTTAATGGTTTGTGATAGAATTATGACATGCCAGTCATGTGATTTTGACTGAGAACTTGATTTGTATTGTGCCCTAGATGAAGACAAGAGATTGAATGTTTTTATCAATTATGGCATTATTCTCTCATCCTTAACTTGCCTGAAATGTGACAGTGAGTGCCTAACACGAAAAGATCAGAAGATATTTAGGTGAAATACCCAGTTAGGTTAATTGAATACCCAGTTAGGTCAACTATACACCATTGATGATTGGTTAGGTTGTCGTGATATTTTTGGTAAATATTTAATAGGTTAAAATTCGTCTTTTAACCCACTCACACGCGGTTAAAATGGTACAATATATTGAATTACCACTCAAAACTAAGAAAATACAGTGGACCCCCGATTTGAGTACGCTCGTCCATAGGCTCCTATTGACTCAACTTGAGTAGAAAACTCGATTTGAGTACACCAGCCAGCGACGCCGAACACGTTTCAGTTTGTCTAGAGTGTTCATTGCGGGAACATTTGGGGTCTAATGTTTTGAATAGTACAGGTGTTCTTAGGGATTTCTGTTAGAATTTCGTACATTTTGTTTTCTGACTTTGTACTTAGTGTTTATTTATGTTAGTTTCTGTTGACTACAGCATAAAATAGTGAAAATATAGCATAAATTTGGTGATTCGTACATGCAGTGACTTTGATACTGTATTTTATATTGTGGCATAGTGACATAGTGTACAGTTATAGTGAGTTACCAGACATCATCATGGAAGGAGACTCTCCCTCCAAGCAATAATTCCTCCCCTCCATTCCTCATCTGGAACTTCCAGCACATCAAGCAAGACTCCTACAGGATTATTCTATTTTGTCTATATTGTACAGTATGTATTTTGTATTCTATTCTGTCTAATTTTTAATACAATTACTAAATTTCGTAGGCCAATTTCTATAGAAAAAGTAGGGGTGGGGTGAAATTTTTGGGTTTTGGAACGAATTAATTAATTCCCATAGGTTATTAAGTTCGATTTGAGTACATTTCAAATTGAGTACGCCATGCTGGAATAGATTACGTACTCAAATCGGGGGTCCACTGTATATATCTTATGTTGTGCAAATTTGTTGAAATATACTTTTTTTAATAAATATATTTCCTATTTTGGCTATAATGTACTTTTTTCATAAAATATTTTTCCTGATTGGGCTATTTTTTCGCTACTCTGCGACTAAATTAGTTGGTTAGGTTTTGTTCTGGCTATTATGATGTGCCATTCGTGTGATTTTGACTGAGAACTTGATTTGTGATGTGCCCTAGATAAAGACAAAGTATTGGATATTTTTATCAATTTCGGCGTTATTCTCTCATCCTTAACTTCCCCAAAATGTGACAGAGTGCCTAATACGAAAAGATCAGAAGATATTTAGGTGAAATAACCAATATTAACCTGTTAGGTTAATTTTGTGATATTTTGTACAAAATGGCTATCCATTTCCTGTGCAAATGCGTAGTTTTCAAGATTATGATATCTCAAAAACTATGCATTTCGCAAAGGAAACTGGTGGCAGATTCATGCAAAACACCTCAAAATTAACCAGAAAAGTTTGTTCTCATCATAAAAACAGACTGGGTATAAAAATGAATAATTACCATTTACTATTACACCAGTTTCCAGTAGAAAGTTTTAAAAGCTGGTTTTCAATGTTTCTCAATGTGCTGAATTAAAAAATGATACTCATTTCCATCGCAAATGATTTGTTAAAGTTATTGAAGCTTAAAGGCTTTTAAAACTTTCTACCCTTTTTTACCTGGGGGACCTCCAGTGAGAACCGGGAGTTTTTGGGTGGGAAGAATCACAAAAATGAGTGGTTTCCAAAGATTTTGAAAGTCAGATTAATAAAACATCAACAATAATAGGAAAAATAAATTTCATCTTCAAAATTGGCCAAACTTAAAACAACCTAAGCAAACCTAACCTAAAACAACAGTCAACCTAATCTAACTAGTAAATTTATAGTTTCAACCACAACTCATTTTGAAAAATAAAAATTAGGTTTTCCGGTGGTTTCTGATGTGATTCATCCGAAAATGACATTCATTTCCATCACAAATTACTCATTTTTGTGATTCCCCCCCCCTACACACACACAATATGGGGGAATGCATGGGAAAGCGGGATTTTTTTTTTTGGGGAGGATCAAAAATGAGTGATTTGCGACAGAAATAAATGTCATTTTCAGATGAATCACATCAGAAACCAACGGAAAACCTAGAAACTAAACCTGATAAACCTGCAGTTTCAGCCCCAATTCATTTTGAACATGAAACTTATGTTTTTCCTATATTTTTTGATGCGATTCATTCGAATTTGGCATCCATTTCCATCACAAATCACTCATTTTTTAGATCCCCCTCCCAATATCAAAAGCCAAAAATGAGTGATTTGCAGTGGAAATGGATGTCAAATTTGAGTGAATCACCTCAAAAAACATAGGAAAAACATAAGTTTCATAACCCAACCTAACTCAATCCAATCCAGTGGATTGAGTTGGGTTGGGTTATGACGGAGTGATAAGATAAATAATTCCTTCAGAATCAGTTCCACAAAACAATTCCTTCAGAATCTAGCTGTAAATTAATTTAAAAAATAAATCATTAAACTAAGGAAAATATCATGACTTAACCTAACCAATCATCAAGGGTGTACAGTTACCCTAACCAGGCATTCAATTAACCTCACTGGGCATTCAGTTGACCTAACCAGGCATTCAATTAACCTAACGAGTCAATGTTATTCTTAAAAAATTTATGAATCACTTCAAACGGAGTAAGAGCATAACTTTCACACACTGTACCCATGGCTAGACTGAGACAATATAGCGGACCAAAAATTATTATATTTATTATCTCTGTTATTATCCATTTGCGACTGAAGTGGTATTAGAAAAAGTTGTCCAAAATGAAGAGATACAGCTAAACAATACATCAAATATGCAGTAATCAAGTTGTGGTTGAAACTATAATAATACCACCTACCTAACCCCTAACGTTATCCAAAACTATAAAAAAAAATTAAAAAATACCTTAATCACGTGAATTGCCAGGCTGAGGCTCGTCCTCTTCTGAGGGTAAAAAAAGGTAGAAAGTTTTAAAAGCTTTAAGCTTCAATAACTCTTAACAAATCATTTGCAACTGAAATTAGTATAATTTTTTTGGTTCTTTTGCATTATCCTCCCAACACTAATTTTTTTATATAATGTTGGTTTGGTTATGGTACTTTATTTTCCTTCCATTATAAAAAAAATTAGTGTTGGTATTAGGTTAGGTTGTTACGATAAAAACAGCCGCTGCAGGCGTTAGCCGTTATAAAAAAAAATTAGTGTTGGGAGGATAATGCAAAAGTACCAATTTTTTAATTCAGCACATTGAAAAACATTGAAAACCAGCTTTTAAAACTTTCTACCATAGACTGGTGTAATAGTAAAGAAATACCATATTTTCGTTAGTTTAAATGAAAATGATGAAAGTAAACTTTTCTGGTTAATTTTGGTGTTTTGTACGAAACTGCCATCCGTTTCCAATCCAAATGCGTAGCTTTCAAGATGATATCTCGAAAACTACGCATATGCACCTGAAACGGATGGCAGATTTGTGCAAAACACCTCAAAATTGACCAGAAAAGTTTGTTTTCATCATAACAGATTGGTGTAAAAACGAATAATTACCCCAAATCGACCTGCAGGGGTAAAACGAATTATTATTATGGTAGGCCTACCACCATACGATTTCAATCGATTTCAACCGATCCAAAGGTTGTTTATACCTCCGTTAATATCAATTTGCACAAAAAATACCATAGAAAGTAGATTCAAATTTAAATTCTACATACGAAAAACTTATTGTCATCCCAAAGTCCTGGTCGTGCTAAAACGAATATTAACCTATTGCTCTGCCAGACCAGCCCTCACAAATTCGATAGTGGGGCAAATCTTATGGCAAGAGAAAAGAAGGGTGGTGACTACGTTGTGGCCCAGCCTCGGGAGGCACTGAGCGAACTCTGGTAGAGCAGCGGCATCCTTGAGGTAGAAGCACTCCAAGGTAAAAAGACTAATAGTTGTCACCACAACTTAGGCTATGTGATGTGATGAAATGTTGGAGGTCTAGCCTTTTCAACGGCACCTCCTGATGTCTTCACCCTCTGTGTTGTGCTTTAATCGTTTGATATCATATTTTTCAGAATTTATATATTGTCTGTTTTTTCTTATCTATATTTTCCTTCCTAAAGATAAACCCCCAAATGATCTCCTCTTTGTCTGCCATAAAAGGCTGCTGTACGACACCAAATAGTCCATTTAATGAAAGAGATAATACCATTACTTATGAAATTGATGGCTATGAACTTTTTTATTATGAACGTAAATATTCAGAGGGTGGCGGAGTATTTATTTATGCCAAGACAAATCTGAATCCAGTTGAAGTTACCTCCATTAAAGAGAAAATAGTTGAATCTGTATGGATAGATATTGGGCATAAAAATGCCAGCAAAATCAGGATAGGGGGTATCTATAGACCACCTGAGGGATGTTCAGTTGGAGGAATCCCCAAAAGTAGAAAAGAAAATAAGTATGTAGAAAATAAACTTATTGATGAAATAAATAAAGCAATGACAAGCAATATTATTATTGTTGGAGATTTCAATTATAGGCATATAGACTGGGAAATATTACAAACACCAGAAAGTAATGAGAGATTCTTAGACTGTATAATTGAGAATGGTTTAACCCAGTTAATAAGGCGCCAACCAGGGCCGATGCCATTCTAGATTTAATTCTAACAAATAATCCAGATACCTTCCAGGATATCTCAGTTTCAGAAACACTAGGTTCAGGTGATCATTGTATCCTTCGGTTTAATATTGTTTGTAATTCAAGACCTAGCGAAAATAAAGTAGAAGTCCCAGATTTTAAAAGAGGAAATATAAATGGACTAGTAAATGATCTGTGTCTAATAAATTGGACAGATATTCTACAGCCTGAACAGACAGTAACTAGTATGTGGGAAAAATTTAAAAGTACAATAATGAACATACAAAGGAAGCATATCTCACAGTGTAAAATCAGGACTGGAAAAAATAAAAAACAACCTTGGATAAACTGCAATGTAAAAAGAGCAATCAGAGAAAAAACAAAAGCATTTCATAAATTCAAAAGAACTAAAAATGGGACAGATTCCGAAATATATAAAAGTAAAAGAAACACTTGCAAGAAAGCAATCAGAGATAGCAAACGAGACCTGGAAAAAAGCCTAGCCAAGAATTCAAAAAACAATCCTAAGAAGTTTTTTCAGTCACTTCAATTTGAAAAGTAGAGTGAAGAAGAAAATTGTCCCCCTCCATATAAATGATAAAACTATAGATGATGATCTTGAAATAACTGAAGAACTAACAAAACGAGATATCCGAAAAGCAATAGATAAATTGAAAGTGGAAAAAATCTCCAGGGCCAGATGAAATGCATCCAATAGTCATAAAAGCTGCCAAAAAGAATATGGCACAGGCACTAGAAATTATGTTTAATAAATCATTGATATGTATTGAAATTCCAGAGGATTGGAAGAAAGCAACTGTGGCTCCAATCTTTAAAAAAGGAAATCGAAAATTGGCAAAAAACTACAGACCCATCAGCCTCACCTCAATTATTTCCAAATTACTCGAAAATATCATTAGAGGTAAAGTTACTGAGTTCCTTGAAGAGTGCAACCTTATAAATGATAGCCAGCATGGCTTTCGAAATGGTAGGTCCTGTCTAACCAACTTCATTGAATTTTATGATGGAGACCTATTGCATTTGGACAATAAAGAGCCAGTAGATATCGTATACTTAGATTTTGCAAAGGCATTTGATACTGTTCCTCATTCAAGATTGTTGGTAAAAGTTAGAGCCCATGGTGTAAGTCTTGTAAGAGGTCATATAGCTGACAGGATAGAAGAATGGCTGAGAAACAGAAAACAGAGAGTTCATCTAAATGGAAATAAGTCTACTTGGAGACCCGTATAGAGCGGAGTCCCACAGGGGTCTGTGCTGGAATCTCTGTTTTTTGTTGTCTATATAAATGATCTAGAGAAGGGCTTACCACGTAAAACCTCAAAATTTGCTGATGATACAAAATTAGGCCATAATGGGTGTTAATTAAGTAGGGTGTGTCAATTTTGTCAACTTTTTTCAAATCAATTTTGGTACTGAAAATATAGTGTCTTTTCATGTCGAAACTTGAAATTGGCCAACCAAAATGAAATAAAATAACCCTTACCAACATCAATTTTACTTTAAAGTTTCAGAAATTGACTCTTTTACTAAATAATAGGACATAAATTGATTAACTATTCCTCTGTCACAGAATTATCCCACTGATCGCATATGGAGTGTTTTCAAGGTCATGTAGTTGTTGTACAATGTACAAGTCACAACATGAATAGAATTGTCCCTCACGCTCAGTCCTCAGTTGCCTCTTAGATGTCAGAGACGGTGGTTTGCTGTTATTGATCTTGTACCTACTTCATAGTTATTCTACTAGACGAATACTACAGTTTAACTGTAAGTATGGATTACTGATTATTACAATTATTTATTATTATCATATTCTTCTGTCTAATTACGTTGTAATCCCATGAAATATTTTTTTATTGAATTTTAGAACATCGAATGACTAAACTTTGAAACATCGTAATTGATATAAAATACTTAAATGTTTTTCTTTCTTTTCAGATATTCCTAAGATGCCAAAATTGAAGACAAGAGGTCAGTCGTCATGCCACTTGAGCCTGTTAGTCGGTACAGGCAAGGAGCTTCCCATATCAGAACTACCAACAGTGCGAGACATGCTGAGACTAGGGTTACTCCTTCATGAACAAAATACAAAGGATAAAAGGAACTACACAGAGAAAGAGCTCATAAGGGACATGATTCTCCCTCTTCTGCATCAGTGGAAAAAAGCTAATGTGTTATTCAAACCACCTGTACTCAATCAGTATAGAACTATTGAGCTAAAATTAACAAAGCTGTGGCACAAAGCAGTTGAGACATCACTTGGTAAAGGAAAACTAGCAAAGAAAAATAAATTTCTGCACACACTTGATACTCTTCTTGACATTTTTAACTGCCAATGTCCCATAGAGTTGTGTTCTGAAGCCAATTGTTCTCCCTCATGCAGAAGAGAACCTCACCCTCACATTGATTGTCGCTGTCCTCGTGAGAAGAAGATCCCTGTTTTGGAGCTGGCTTTCATAAAGGCGCAGAGAACAAAGGCAGGAGGCCAAGGAAATATGCAGATTGGTTCGGCAGATTATTCAGAAACCAAAAAACAGATTGTTATTGCTAAGAAAAAAGAGAAAATCCGAGAGAGAAGGAAGAAAGGAAGAAAAAGAAGAGTGAAGAAGCCACCCAAAGAGATGAAGAGCTCTATCAAGAGGTTTCTCACTTCTTTGAAAGCTCTTCAGATGAACAGAAAGAAGCAACATCAGATGATAGCTCCAAAATGCCATCTGAACCTTCGCCAAAAAGAATGAAATACAACACTAAAGACATCTCAAACATTGCCCTTGCCAGTATTCGCCACCATACGGGGCTACGAGAGACTGCAGAGATTGCCACTGCCGCTTGGATAGATGCAGGCCTCATCAGCCGAGAGGATACATCCTTAGTGATAGATCATAATAAGATAAGAAGAGCACAAGAAAAAATAATGAAGGAAATATCTGATCAGCATGAAGAAGATTTGAAGGAGGAAGGTCTCTCTTGCCCTTTGTTTGATGGAAGAAGAGATGACACAAAAGTTCTCCTAGAGGTAGAGGGAATGGACAGAAAGTTTCTCGGTCTCATCAAAGAAGAACACTACTCTGTGTGTTCCGAACCTGGTGGCCGCTATTTGTTTCACTTTGTTCCTGAAGCAGAAGTAGAAGGCAAGAAACATGCAGAGGCAATTGCTGATCAAATAATATGTTGGCTTCAAGAAAGAAGACTTGACAGTTCACTGCAGGCCGTTGGTGGAGACTCAACTGCGGTGAACACTGGATGGTAGGGCGGTGTTATGACACATTTAGAGAAAAAATTTGGAAGAAGGCTTGTTTGGATTGTATGTGATTTGCACACAGTGGAACTACCTCTTTGTCGTCTCATCCAGGAACTTGATGGTCCTACAAAGAGCAACAACAAGTGGTCAGGCCCCCTTGGCAACATGCTAGATGAAGCAACGGAATTAGAAATAAATACAAAATTTCCAAAGGTCAACGTAGGCCCTCCCCTTCCAGTGTTGTCTGAAGAAGTTATCAAAGACCTCAGCACGGATCAATCTTACGCTTATCGTATTGTTCAAGCAATCAGATCAGGAGAGTTGCCTCAAAACCTGGCTCTCTTGGAGATTGGACCCGTAAGTCACAGTCGTTCGTTAACTACAGCGATTCGTTTCTGCAGGATTTGGGTTTCCAAACATGCACTGAAGGGCAAAATGCTACAGAATTTGATGTTGATTGTTGAATTTATTATTGGGTTTTATCTTCCTCACTGGTTCAATGTAAAACTTAATCCAATGTGGATGGAGGGTCCCAACCACATCTTGTTTCAATTACAGCTACTGAGAACCCAAAGGAAAGTAGTGGTGGACATCGTGTTACCTGTGGTGAGAAAGTCCGCTTGGTATGCTAGGCCAGAGGCAGTTTTGCAAGCAATACTCTGCAGCCAATGTACCAAAGAGCGAACTGAGGCTGTGGAAATCATTCTAAAGCTTAGAGGAACATCACTAGATGATGACCAGCTGGGAGACTGCTCTGTCCAGACAAGGAAGGTACCTCCGATAAACGTCAATGCCACGAAATTGTCAGAATTAGTTAACTTGAGTTCGGAAGTTTTGGAGCCACCACTGACAACATGTATAACAAACAAAGATTTAACACAACTTAAAGAGGCCCCAATGCAAGTGCCAAAGTGGCCTTCTCACACTCAGAGTGTGGAGAGATGTGTGAAAATGGTCACAGAAGCAGCTAGTCAAGTTTACAGTCACGAGAGGCGAGAAGGCTACATCAAAGCGCAAGTAGCAAGCCGAATGCTGATGTCAAGGAACCACAGCAAAAAGGACATGACTGCATTGGTTACTTTCAAATAAAGACTGAATTATATCTTATTGCCATTTTAAATGTTGATAGGATGTTTGCACACATTTGTTATTTTGTTACGAATTTACGGAAAAATGGAATTTTTTAATTAAAATTGATGTAGGTAGGAATTATTTTTTATTGTTTTTGAAGCAAGGATATTATTTTGTATGCCAAATGATTACATTAAATTGCTACCAAATCACATGATTTTCAATTTAGTCATTTCACCCCCAAAATTGACACACCCTAGTGTTAAGTCAGTAGCAGGAGCAATGACAATACAAAAAGACTTAGACAGAGTAACAGCCTGGGCAGATAAGTGGGAGATGAAATTTAATGTCGATAAGTGCAAGGTTATGCATATTGGGCCAAAAAATCCAGAATTTGAATACAATATGAATGGAATTTGGATTAAAAATGATGATAAAGAGAAAGACTTGGATGTCACTGTGACTAATGAATTTAAACCCTCAAATCACTGTATGGTAATCAGAAATAAAGCAAATGCTAGACTCAATCTCATGCAGAGACACACTGAATACAAATCACCCAATATTATAAAGCAACTATACATTTCATATGTGAGACCCCTCTTCGAATACTGTATTCAATTTAATAGTCCCTATTTAATACAAGATATTGAAAAACTGGAAAAAGTACAGAAACGAGCAACAAGAATGATCCCATCTCTAAGACAATTGACATATAAGGAAAGACTGGCGTATCTAAGCATGTTCTCATTAAAATGGAGGAGGTTAAGGGGTGATATGATAGAGGTGTATAAAATGATAAAAGGGTTGGATAAGATAGATTTTGAGTCTCTTTTCATTAAAGATCACAATAACCAGACTAGAGGTCATAGTATGAAATTATTTAAGCCAAGATGTAGAACAAATTTAAGAAAACATAGTTTTACAAACAGAGTAATTAAGTTTTGGAACAGTCTGACAGAAGAAGTGGTGACTTCAGATACACTTGATTCTTTCAAAAGAAGGTTGGATAGTTTGATGTCTGCAAGGGGACATCTGGTGATAGTCTTTAAGCCCATTTTTATTGCATGAATGGTACTAGTTTATTTCACATATATTATGTGCATTTAGGTGATAGATCCCACAGCTCAACACAAGTGTTGTGGGATATAGTGAGGCAGCATCTTGGGTTGGGGGATACTCTCTGTCCTTACATACCCCATTTAAAGAGATTCCTCTGCCGAGCGGTGCCCCCCATAGTACTGTGAGGTATTGAAAAACTCATGATCTTCACTTGCCCGACAAACACCTTTAAATGGGAGACCCAAAATGGGTGCACACACATTTCTACATTACTGTACAGTCTTTACAGCCACACCTACACTTTTCCTCCTAAGTATATATATTGTAATGTATATGGATGTAAATTGTGACTTGGTCCGCAATTGATATGGACCGTGACTTATTTTTGGTTGGCAAGGTACTGGTATTGATGGGTACCGTAATGAAATTGACTGGATTCTTTGGATCTGATATATTTGCATGTCAGTTATAGATATAGAGTGTAACATATTTGTGGATAGTAGCCTATTATGACTTTGATCCTCTGGATCCAGAGATTCTATCTTTAGTTTTAAATTGATAATTAATTAGTTTTAAATTGATAATAATTAATTAGTTGTAAAAATTGGTTGTTGCCAATGTACAGGCAGTTTTTACATAGTGGAGCCACCTCGATGGGCCGAAGTGGCCCCTAGTGTGCCCACAATCAAAATTTCTTATGTTCTTATGTTCTAATTCGATGGCCTTTACTCTCTCCTCCCGGTAGGAACTACAGTCCAACAAGAAATGCTCTAAATCTTTTTCATATGCACACATGGGACATTTGGTGTCCCCTGTTAGAAAATCTAGAAGAGGAAGAGCCATTGCTGTCCCAAGGCAATATGATGACAGCTGATTGATGCAGCATTGCTTGTATATATTAAGTTAAGGTATATATATATATATATATATATATATATATATATATATATATATATATATATATATATCATAATTGTAAGGTTAGTGAAAAATTCACTTAATTTAGAGCTAGCATTTTTGGGCTCTTGTACCATCATTGTTTGGGCCAGTAGCGGATTATAATGGGGGCAAAGGGGGCATTTGCCCCCTGCCCCAGATGCTGACCGACCCCAAGAAACTATGTAAACGCTATAATCTACCGTTGAAATAATTGGTCGACCGTGAGGAAGAAAAAAAATTCTACATTCAGCTTCTACAAAACTTAGTTTAGTATCCCATTTATGTGAACAAAGTATACATTTTCTGTAATCACATCTTTGTTTTTGTTTCGTTTTCTGTTGATCGATCCCAGTCCTGATCACATCACTCATGTATGATGTATCAGGTAAAGAATTGTGTTTTTCTAGTGACACCGGCCCGAAAATATTGCATGGGAAAGCGGTTTTTTTTGGGGGGGGTCAAAATGAGTAATTTGCGACAGAAATGAATGATACCGACTTGGACATATATAATCAGTTTGCTTGTTATGTACTCAAAAGACATTCATAATAAAATACTGAGTAAACAGGGGGGGTAGGCCCATATACCAATCCTTTCCTGGGGCCCGTAGCGGCTCTCGGCGGCCCTGGCCATATGTCCTCCCTATTTGTATTACTTTCTTGATATTATCACTTGCCTCATCTATTGACATTGATAGCTGTAATCCATCATAAGCAAAAAAAATAATGTATGTATTTTAAATTTATCATCTTTATATCCTATATCTTCGTTATCCAACTGCTCCAGAATTTGGTATGTCACCAAATTCAATAGAGCTGCTGATAGAGTACATCCTTGTCTTATTCCACTGTGACTGCAATGTTCCCTCTAATTTTTTTTAGTCCGTGTGCGCAAGAAATTTTCGTTGTGCAGACATTTAGATTCATGGTGAAAAATTGTGCAAACTTTTCTGAGCGCTATTATCTTCAAAATTAAATATATATAAATATTAAATACTTAATAAATATTATTTCCATAAGGTGATAGCTTGATTATTACGGTACTATTAAATGGATATTAAAAAATTGTTTACAATATTATATATTCTTAAAAAAGAAAACATTTTATCCATTCTAAAAATATGAATAAAATAAAAAATAGTAAAATAAAATTCAACAAAATAAAGAAACAAAATAAAAATAACATTAATTGAAAATGACTATTTTAGTTGTCATTTCTCAAAACAATTTTTAGCATTTAGCAATTCAAAATAGACTATCAAGATTAATACATGATTTTATCCATTCACAAAATAGGAATAAAATAAAAAATAATAAAATTCAATAAAATAAAATATAATCAAAACAACATTAAATGAAAGTGCCTTTCATTTAAGTATGATTATGATTTCTTCCTACGATCTTTAGCATTTGCCCATTCCAAATAAACTCTATGAAGATTAATACATCCGTCATCATTCAGGTAACTTTTAATTCGCATGAGCATGTCCAAATGATTTTCTTTCAAACAGTTTCTTAATTTGTTCTTTATAGAATTCATTAAACTGAAATTTTTGAAATTACTTCACTTACTGTCGTGACTCATGATACGCTTGAGCCTGCGCGCATTTTATTTTGCTGTGTGCGCGGGTTTCACAACGCGTGTGCGCGCGCACACGCGCACACCTTAGAGGGAACATTGACTGTGAGGTGACGTATATATACACACTACAGTGCTCGAAGTGGGAAAAAAAAGGTAGCGGGATGGTAAACTCGAATCATATATATATATATATATATATATATATATATATATATATATATATATAAACTCGAAATTTTCATAATGTGCAAAGCCTCAGCCTCCGGAAATGGCAGATTTTTATGTAACTAGAAATTTGTGTGTGTGTGTGTATATATATATATATATATATATATACACAAAATCGAGAAAAAAATATTCGTTACACTGCCATTAAAAAACTCTGTATTTCGCTTTGCGCCTGCGCCGAACGCGTTTCTCCCCCATTCCCTCCCAACTTTGGGAGGGAATGGGGAGGACTATGACCGTAAAGGGAATGAATAATGATTTTATTGGAATTTATGTAAAGTATTGTTTTATTTTCAATAAATTTTCGACAAAAACTATATTTTCATCATTTCATGTAATCTTATTTAGCGAAACAAATAAGCTAACAAAAAGCCTGTTCTATTTCTGGAAAATCATATTTAGATTGTAAAGTTCCGGGATGATTTTAAGGTAAATATGAAGTAGTGGGATGATTTTACATTTAATTAAAAGTCGTGGGATGGCATCCCACCCCATCCCGCCTCACTTCGAGCACTGAATATATATATATATATATATATGAATAGAAACGACATAAGTGTTAAGGAACGTTTCTGCACACGAGGAGGAGAGATAACAAATAATGAAAAATGAGGCGAACCGCCCGGGAATCGAACCCAGGGCCTTCCAATTGCCGGTCGGACGCTCTACCATTATGCTACGGACCTCACTCAATCACAAATCGAAATTCTCCCACATAGGGCAGAAACCAATGCCCTGAGAGGGCACCCTCGCAAATCGTGAATATGCGCATATAACTGCAATGACCGCGCAGTATATAAATGAATAGAAACGACATAAGTGTTAAGGAACGTTTCTGCACACGAGGAGGAGAGATAACAAATAATGAAAAATGAGGCGAACCGCCGGGAATCGAACCCAGGGCCTTCCAATTGCCGGTCGGACGCTCTACCATTATGCTACGGACCTCACTCAATCACAAATCGAAATTCTCCCACATAGGGCAGAAACCAATGCCCTGAGAGGGCACCCTCGCAAATCGTGAATATGCGCATATAACTGCAATGACCGCGCAGTATATAAATGAATAGAAACGACATAAGTGTTAAGGAACGTTTCTGCACACGAGGAGGAGAGATAACAAATAATGAAAAATGAGGCGAACCGCCCGGGAATCGAACCCAGGGCCTTCCAATTGCCGGTCGGACGCTCTACCATTATGCTACGGACCTCACTCAATCACAAATCGAAATTCTCCCACATAGGGCAGAAACCAATGCCCTGAGAGGGCACCCTCGCAAATCGTGAATATGCGCATATAACTGCAATGACCGCGCAGTATATAAATGAATAGAAACGACATAAGTGTTAAGGAACGTTTCTGCACACGAGGAGGAGAGATAACAAATAATGAAAAATGAGGCGAACCGCCCGGGAATCGAACCCAGGGCCTTCCAATTGCCGGTCGGACGCTCTACCATTATGCTACGGACCTCACTCAATCACAAATCGAAATTCTCCCACATAGGGCAGAAACCAATGCCCTGAGAGGGCACCCTCGCAAATCGTGAATATGCGCATATAACTGCAATGACCGCGCAGTATATAAATGAATAGAAACGACATAAGTGTTAAGGAACGTTTCTGCACACGAGGAGGAGAGATAACAAATAATGAAAAATGAGGCGAACCGCCCGGGAATCGAACCCAGGGCCTTCCAATTGCCGGTCGGACGCTCTACCATTATGCTACGGACCTCACTCAATCACAAATCGAAATTCTCCCACATAGGGCAGAAACCAATGCCCTGAGAGGGCACCCTCGCAAATCGTGAATATGCGCATATAACTGCAATGACCGCGCAGTATATAAATGAATAGAAACGACATAAGTGTTAAGGAACGTTTCTGCACACGAGGAGGAGAGATAACAAATAATGAAAAATGAGGCGAACCGCCCGGGAATCGAACCCAGGGCCTTCCAATTGCCGGTCGGACGCTCTACCATTATGCTACGGACCTCACTCAATCACAAATCGAAATTCTCCCACATAGGGCAGAAACCAATGCCCTGAGAGGGCACCCTCGCAAATCGTGAATATGCGCATATAACTGCAATGACCGCGCAGTATATAAATGAATAGAAACGACATAAGTGTTAAGGAACGTTTCTGCACACGAGGAGGAGAGATAACAAATAATGAAAAATGAGGCGAACCGCCCGGGAATCGAACCCAGGGCCTTCCAATTGCCGGTCGGACGCTCTACCATTATGCTACGGACCTCACTCAATCACAAATCGAAATTCTCCCACATAGGGCAGAAACCAATGCCCTGAGAGGGCACCCTCGCAAATCGTGAATATGCGCATATAACTGCAATGACCGCGCAGTATATAAATGAATAGAAACGACATAAGTGTTAAGGAACGTTTCTGCACACGAGGAGGAGAGATAACAAATAATGAAAAATGAGGCGAACCGCCCGGGAATCGAACCCAGGGCCTTCCAATTGCCGGTCGGACGCTCTACCATTATGCTACGGACCTCACTCAATCACAAATCGAAATTCTCCCACATAGGGCAGAAACCAATGCCCTGAGAGGGCACCCTCGCAAATCGTGAATATGCGCATATAACTGCAATGACCGCGCAGTATATAAATGAAACGTTCCTTAACACTTATGTCGTTTCTATTCATTTATATACTGCGCGGTCATTGCAGTTATATGCGCATATTCACGATTTGCGAGGGTGCCCTCTCAGGGCATTGGTTTCTGCCCTATGTGGGAGAATTTCGATTTGTGATTGAGTGAGGTCCGTAGCATAATGGTAGAGCGTCCGACCGGCAATTGGAAGGCCCTGGGTTCGATTCCCGGGCGGTTCGCCTCATTTTTCATTATTTGTTATCTCTCCTCCTCGTGTGCAGAAACGTTCCTTAACACTTATGTCGTTTCTATTCATTTATATACTGCGCGGTCATTGCAGTTATATTCACGATTTGCGAGGGTGCCCTCTCAGGGCATTGGTTTCTGCCCTATGTGGGAGAATTTCGATTTGTGATTGAGTGAGGTCCGTAGCATAATGGTAGAGCGTCCGACCGGCAATTGGAAGGCCCTGGGTTCGATTCCCGGGCGGTTCGCCTCATTTTTCATTATTTGTTATCTCTCCTCCTCGTGTGCAGAAACGTTCCTTAACACTTATGTCGTTTCTATTCATTTATATACTGCGCGGTCATTGCAGTTATATATATATATATATATATAATAAGCAAACAACCACAAGGAAAAGGAAACACAAAGTCCGAGCGCTCGGACTTTGTGTTTCCTTTTCCTTGTGGTTGTTTGCTTATTAATAAGGTCACGTGTTATTTTGTGATTCTAGTGCATATATATATATATATATATATATATATATATTATATATATATATATATAGTCTGAAAGTCACTAAAGGGAAAAGTCACTAAAAGAAAGCTGAATGGCAATACAAAAAGATAAACAGCGGAACGTGGTCTGTTCGTTTATTGGGCTGAACTAAACAGCATGTATTTTTCTATCTGACTAAATCGTTGGTGCTAAGTTTAATTTGTAGAGAATATTCATTATTATTGATTAGTGTCTTCATGTTGATGCCTTTATTTTTCATGTATGTGTTTATGTTTTGTTTGTATGTTTCAGAGTTCCATCATTGTTTAGCGTTATGGATATTGGTCAATAAACGTAATAACAAAAAGTGGAATCTTATTTATGATGGAACTTTATACAAAACAATAGTAAATCTCAACAGGTCAACATGCCTCTAAAGTGGTAAAGTAAAACAGTTGGAGTTGTCTAATTATTATATCAGTTAGGGGTAATGTCTATAGCTTCTAAATTAGTAAAGTTAGAGAATTAGGTGGGTCGTTTGTGGGACACTGGCACCTGTGATAGGCCCTAAAGAAGATCTAAATCAAAGCACTTGTAAGTACCTTTATTGTTTATTTAATAACCTAATACCTAACGGGGTTTAACACCCCACGTTATTACATTTGGCGACGAGGATGGGATTTATTTGGTTGTTTGGAAAATTGGATGTAGTCTAGCCTAGTGTGGGTCGTTCGATTTGGTTGGTCTGTGTTGGTAAGCTACCATACTATAGCTATTAGCTTAAGTTCCGCCTGCCTAACTCTAATACTAATTCCTACTCGGCCCTAACTATAATACTAATTCCTACTCAGCCCTAACTCTATTACTAATTCCTACTCAGCCCTAACCCTATTACAATTTCCTATTCAGCCCTAACTGGGAAGCAACTAGATCAAATTTAAACCATACCTAACCTACTTCACGTTATTTGGACTAAATCGGTTTTGTTCTAGCATGTCAGTGATTGGCCATATAAGGCCCTACGAAGACTCGGGAGAGCTTCGAAGCTTATGCCACTAGGGTGTGGTTGTTTTTCGAGACAAATTCCGTTCCTGATGCTAAAAAAGTACCTATCTTCCTAACTATAATAGGCCCTAAAACGTTTGGCTTAGTTATTGTTGTTGGTTAGCCGATCAGCACACCCTGATCGAGCAAGCTGGCGGCACGCAGGTAATCGATCGCCCTCTCTGGAATGGACCAGAGGTTCAGCGCACTAGTGATGTTGTTGTGTTCTATGTTGTGCTAGAGCGGTACAGTCTGTCGTAATGTGTTCAATTGTTTGTGGTGTGTCCTGGCACAGGTGTTAGCTGTCGTCTGTGGAGTTGTCTAGTCTGTGTTTATATATCTGTAAGTTGGGGTGATGTCCATATCGGAATCGTACTAAGTTAACTCGATCCGATCTGCTCAGGCTGGTCTCTGACCTGTCAATGGGTGGCGGCTTCGCACCTAGGACTGTATTCAGACCGAATCGTGTCAGTTCTTTGTGGGTTAGGTGTGTGTATATGTGTTTTCTGTACTGTGTGATGTCTGTGGGGCGTGGTATGGAATGGAGTATTTGGTTATAATGTCTCTCTGGTGTTACCTTAATGGTGCGAGGTGTCGGTGCATGATTGTACATGTAGTGGCAAGGGTGTTGTGGGTTAGTTGTCGCTGCTGCCATGACTTGTGTTCCCCTCATAACTAAATGTTTCCTAACTTTCAATATTTTTGTTTCTGTGTGCAGGTGATCTATTGGTGTTGTTTGAGTACATCCTGTAATCAGAGATGGGCACAAAATACTTTAAATGTAATTAAATACTGAATACATTACTTCCTTAAAAAGTATTTAAATGCCAAATATATTTCATATTTTCAAAATGAATTTAAATACTAAATACATTACATCAAAAATGTATTTAAATACATTTCAAATACATTTTTAAATACTTATCCAACTGTATCATGTCAGAATTTTTTCTAAAACCTATCTCTTGGTAATATCAGTTTATTGATATTATCATCTATTAGACTTTATAAACATATATGCATAACTCATAAATAGGGCAATTTTTTATTGACCTAAAAACAAAAAACAAAATTGACTTTATTTTCCTCCAAAATTGACTTTATTGACCTAATAAATATGTACCATTAAATTGTCTAATTTGACTTATTGTAAAGCAATTTTCGTGATTACAAACTATTAGTTGTGTAATTTTAGACTGATACATAAAACTAATATATTATACAACACTCCACATGCAGTCAGTTAACATCTTTAAATACTGTACAATTATTACACATTTGCATTATACAACACCGCAATATAGTTTTTAACATTTTCGGATTTGAAGTTTCTGTCTGGCATTCCTGAATATAGCATTCCTGGTCATCAAAATTATATCCTTGATATCATTTGTTTGCAAACGCTTTTTTATATAATTTTTTATATTAATATAATCTTCTCCAAAATCTATGGTATTGACCGCTTCGTATGCTTCTTTGATAGTAAAATCTGTGCCCTCCATTTTTTCTAAAAGAGAACATAATGAAGAGTACTGTTCTTGCAACTGTAAGAGCTGAAAATCTAACCCATCTGATTTGATGCCAGCTTTCGCTCTTTTAACGAAGATCTCGTTGCCCTCGAATCCTTCCACAATCTCTCTTACTTTTGGAAGATGCCTTGCGTAATAAAACGCTGCATTCAACCAACTGGCAACGATTGGATCAGGTGGCTTAGATGATTAGAAAGATTTTGTATTTTGTTTCAGGGCGCAAATTGTTATCTGACAGTTGAGGCTAAGAAATATATTTGCGAAATGTATTTAAAAATATGTATTTTCAAATAACAAATGCTCTTTCAAAATATTTAAATACATATTTAAATACACACCGAAAAGAGTATTTATAAATACAAGTATTACAATACAAATTAATTTAAATACACACCGAAAAAAGTAATTATAAATACAAGTATTACAAAACAAATGAATTTAAATACATATTTAAATACTGCCCATCTCTGCCTGTAATGATACGAAGTGCGTTGTTTTGTATTGTCTGTAAGGTGTTTATGTGTGTGTTTGAGATAATGGGTGCCCAGAAAGGGGCTAGCATAGTCCATAACTGAGCGAATATATTGTTTGTATATGAGTGATGTTGTTTCCTGCTGGTGTCCAAAGTTTGTGCCTGTTAGTACCCTAAGTGTGTTAAGTCTTTACGTACATTTGTTTTTAATGTCCTGAATGTGGTTTGCAAAAGATAATGAAGTGTTGTATGTGACCCCAAGTATTTTGGTCCTGTGAGGGTGTAGAATGTTGGTGTTGTTTAGTGTAAGCTGTGGAGTTACCTGGTGTTCTTTTGTGTTGCTTGTAAGCATGGTGATGGTTGATTTTGTGGGCGCTACTTTGAGTCTATTGTGAGTGAGCCAGTCTTGTATACTGTTTATGTATGTTTGTAGGTTATTTGTAGCGGTGTCGATGTTGTTGAGGGTGGATGTTAGAGTGATGTCATCTGCATATGATGATAAGGTAAGCTTGTTATCTATGGGTATTGGAATGTCATGCGTGTATAAGTTGAAGAGTGTTGGTGAGAGAACAGAGCCTTCAGGGACCCCGTTCGGAAAAAGCTTGTTTTTGGATAACTTGCCATTAAGTGTAACATGTGAGTATCTTCCTGAAAGATAGTTGCTCAGCCACCTTTTGGTGTTATTGTGCATGTTTGTGTTGAGTATTTTGTTTATGAGAGGGAAGCGTGGGATAGCATCAAATGCTTTACTGATGCCTATTGTTGCTAATAGTGTACGTTGAGCTGGTCGTCTGGAGTTGATGCCATCCATGATGTGCTGCGTGAGGTTAGTGAGTAATGTCGTGGTTGAGTGGTGAGGTCTGAATCCATGTTGAGTAGGCGATAGTGGTATGTGTGGGTTGGTGATTTGTAAGATTAGTTTTCTGTTACTTTGGAAGGTGTGCATAATAAAGTAATGGGTCTATAGGAAGCTGGTCCTGTTGGATTTTTGTTTGGTTTGAGTAGTGTAATAATTTTACCTTGTTTCCATAGGTCAGGAATAATACAGTGTTGGTATGAATATGTGCTGATGTTTGTGAGAGCTAGTATTCCCTGTAGGCCCAAGTGTTTAAGGTGTATGTTAAATATGTTGTCTGGTCCAGTAGCCTTCGAATTCTTAATGTTTTTGCTGATCTTGGTGGTCTGGTCTGTATTGAAGGGTGTAATGGTCGTGTCGAGTCAGTAGATTTTCTTGTGTCTGGCTGTTTGTCTGTCTGCGTGTTTCTGGTTGTTGTCTCTGTTTAAGTGACTTATCTTTGCGTAGTGATTAACTAGAATGTTAGCTTGTTGTATATATATGTTGGGATATTATTTTGGCTGCGACAGATAGCGGCGTGTGAGGTGTGAATGCCGCTGTTCGAGTGGGTAATGCTGTTTATAGTCTTGTATAGCCTGGATGTATCTGTGGAGTGGTTTAGTGTTGTTATGAATTCCCTAAGTGTTTCTGTTTGTTTTTCTTTAAGTTTGTTGTTTATTTCTGTGTTGAGCTGTTGTATCTGCTGTTTTATGGCTTCTGTGTGTGTTGTTTGTGTGTTATGTTTGAGGTTGTTACGTTGCCTTATGAGGTGGGCTATTTCTCTAGTGTAATTTGGGTTGTATTTCCTAATGTTGCCCTTGGGTATGTATTTGTTTGCATTATTGATGATCTGATTAAATGTCTTGAGTGTTGTATTGATGTTTATGATGGGTGTGCTGTTTAATGTGGTGAATTGTTCCTCAATCTGTATTTTGAACTGTTTCCAATCAGCTTTCTCGTAATTTCTGTAAGTGTGCCTAAGGCTGTTGGGGCAGAGTGTAGAACGTGTTGTAATGATGATGGGCAGGTGGTCTGATGACAGTTGTTTTTCTGTTCTCCAGTGTGTGTGTTGCTAGTGAGGGGGAACAGAACGTTATGTCTGGGGAGGAGTTTGAGTATCCTGCTTGATGTGGTATGTGTGTATGTTCTTCTGTGTTGTTAAGAATTAAGAGGCTGTTTAGTTGTGTGGCTATGTTGGCGCCTCTGGTGTTGTTTTGGTTGTACAGGTACCAACTAGTGTCTTTAGCGTTGATGTCTCCTCCTAAGATGACATTAGTGAGAGAGGCCAGATTGTGTAACTGTGGATTGTAATTGGTTGGCACCTGAGGTGAACTATCTGGTGGGATGTAAATGTTGATGAGTGTGGTGTTGTGTTTTGAGTGTGTTTTAATGTTAACTGCCTGTATTTCTATCGTGTTATCTGCTTGGACTGTGTCTGTAATGTTTTGGGTGGCATCAGTGTAGCTAATGCTTTTACGTATGTAAGTGATGAGTCCACCCCCGTGACTCCCAGTAAGATCTTGACGGATCGCCGTGAAGTCAGGGATGGTGGGTGTTTTGTGTGTGCGTTTTAGTTTTGTTTCTTATATAAGTGCTACGTGAATGTTTTGTTTGTGTACGAATTCCTTAAGCTGCATGATTTTATTTGAGAGGCCATCTACGTTGTACTGTAATATGTTAATATTATGCTTCTGTGTGCGTCTCATGGTCCTACTGTGTCTATGTCTTTGTGTATGGTGACATGTGTAAGTTGTAGTGGAGCCTGGATTAGTCTTAATGTCGCCGGAGAGTAAGAGTAGTCCGGGGAGCACGCAATTGCTCTCCATAAATGAAAAAATAGCATGCTGGTATAAATTCGGCCCTGGGAGCCGATCGGCACTCTGACCGCGCCACGCAACAGACCGTCGACTGCCAGTCTGTCCAACCGTAGACAGCCCGCTGCACGGACATTTGAGGAAGTTTGACCACCAGCGCGTTGATGTTTCGGTTTGACGTCGCCTATTCTTCGCGTTGACGTGTCCCGCGCTGGAGGATGCAGCCACTGTTAGAAGCTTCCTCGTCAGCTGCTCGATGATTAATAGTTCAATAAGACTGCTGCTTTCCAAGTTTTCTTTAGTTTCCATTACCAGGAAATGTTCGCTTTCCTCGTGTTTGCTAAATCGCTTAGTTACTAACTATCTCGTACAGTACGTGAAAATATTTAATAAATTCTGTTTTGTCTGCCTTTTAAGAACTGAAGCAATATCCTTTGAATGTTGTTTCATCGAAGTCTGTTAAACCTGTGTTTGGCTTAGTTATGGACCTAGTTGCTCCTAAAGCACCGGAAACTTGCACCAAGAGTGAAATGGTACAGGCCCTAACCAATCATTACAAACCCCGAGTAGTTCTCATCTATGAATGTTTCAAATTTTACTCGAGGCATCAGACTGCGAACGAAAGCTTTGCAGAGTTTGTTGCAGGTATAAAAGCTTATAGCCGTACTTGTAAACTTGGGGACAAATTAGACGAAATGTTAAGAGATAGGTTTGTAATGGGTCTCAGAGAGGAGTCTACCCAGAGAGCCCTATTAACTATACAGGACCTAACTTTTAGTCAGGCTGTAGAAATAGCTGCGTCTAGGGAAGCAGCTGCTAAAGATGTTAGAGCTTTTGGCAGTCACAGTAGTAAAGCCCAACATGTAAATAGCTTTAAATCTTCTAGGCCTGGCAGACCTAATGAGCCTACTAGACAAACAAATAAAAGGTATGTGGCAAATACGACTAAACCTACTAATTCGAACGCTAAACAGGAGGAAAAGCCTTCCAAGCCATGTACTGGGTGTGGAAAACACCAGTGGAAGAAGGACTGTCCTTTTAAAGAAGCAGTTTGCCGAAACTGTAGTAAAATAGGCCACGTAGCTAAAGTTAGTTTTTCAAAGAAAACAATGGGTGAAAATTCTAATTATAACATTTCTAGTGGTAATCCTCCAAATGGAAATACTTCGAACATTGGAGTGGAGTACCTATTTTATGAGCAGCAAAGTGGTGAGCTACAGATCTACAGAAGCTAAGGCTAACAAAGACCCTAAAATCCACTCTAAGGTTAGCCCGAGAGAAAGAAAAGAGTAGGGGGCTAAGAGAAGAGAATAAGAAGTTAAGTAAGTAGCAAAACCTATCACTCGTGGGTTAACATTCATTCAGAAAAAGAGAAAAAAGACTCACCATCATCATCCGCCGGCCACTGCCGACAAGTCGGAAAAATAGTCGAAGAGAATAGGAAAGGGGTGAAAGATGAAAAGAAGTAAAATAAGAACGCTTACAAACCATGCAAACACAGTTTTAACTCACTGTCATACCATGCAAACTACAGACATGCAAGTAAAGAAAGTTACAGACATGCAAGTGAGATAAGAAAAAAAATAGGTAAAGTTAAACAAAAAGTGGGTTAGTTTACGCTACGAGCTACATCTACGTTCGTGTTAGTCTAATTTTTTTTTTAATAATAATTTCATTGCTGGCATCACACGCTGGCATGTCACAAGCTGGCATTAATCGTCAACAGACTCATCCTCGACCACCACCCCCAGAGCTCCTGTTGCCTATCTAGACGGTTCTTAAACATATTAACGCTGGTAGAGTTCACGACGGGCGCGGGAAGATTATTCCATTTATCAATTACTTTAAACGTAAAGAAGTTTTTAGCGCTATTAGTAATGAAACGTCTGCCACGCAACTTAAATCCGTTATTACGAGTATTGCTATTATCGAAAGTGAACAGTTTGTCAAAATTTACGTTATCGATGTTATTAACGATTTTGAAAACTTCAATAAGCTCCCCCCTTAATCTCCTAGTTTCGAGTGAATGCAAATCTAACTCTTTAATCCTATCTTCATAAGGCTTGTTGCGCAATGCGGAATTAGTTTCGTGGCACGACGCTGAACCCTTTCTAACCTATCAATATCCTCACGCAAATACGGGCACCAAAACTGAATGGCATATTCTAAATGAGGCCTGACTAAGGACTTGTAAAGGGGCAATATGATATCCTTCGATTTAAATTCCAAATTACGCGCTATGAAGCCTAACATCCTATTAGCTTTTGCGCAAGACTCCAGGCACTGGTTCTTAACCTTTAAATCCTTAGATACGCGTACGCCTAAATTTACTTCCTCGTCAACGCTCGCTAACTCTCTACCATCCATTGTGTACGTGTAATTATTGTTACGAGAACCTATATGCAAAACTTTACATTTGTCTATGTTAAATTGCATCTGCCACTTATCCGTCCACTCCATAATCCTATTTACATCGTCTTGGAGCATATTTCTATCGTCCTCGTTAACAACCTTACCGCCTATTTTAGTATCGTCCGCGAATTTTGACACGCTAGTAGTGAATCCTACATCTATGTCGTTAATGTAAATTACGAATAGCAATGGGCCTAACACTGAACCCTGTGGGACACCGCTACCTACATCCAACTACCCCGATTCACTACCATTAACAACGACCCTCTGTCTCCTAGCACGAAGCTATTCCTCTAACCAGTTAGCTACCTGACCGCGTATACCGTGCGCTTTAACCTTCGCAGTTAATCTTCTATGCGGAACTGTATCGAACGCCTTTTTAAAATCTAAATAAATAACGTCAGCCGCTCTATGCCTATCGTATTTGCGCACTATTTCGTTATAAAATTCTAACAAATTAGTTAAACAAGATCTATGGCGTCGAAACCCATGCTGACTACTATTAATCAAATCTCTACTTTCTAAGTGATCGATGATACGATCCATAACTACGGATTCCAAAAGTTTACCGACAATTGACGTTAAACTAATGGGCGTATAATTGCTAGCTACTGTGCGGTCGCCTTTTTTAAAAATGGGCGTGAAGTTAGCTAATTTGAAGTCTTCAGGAATAATCCCCGTTTCGAGTGACTGATTAAAAATCTTCGTTAAGGGGCCTACGATAACGTCTTTCAAATCTTTCAAATGTCTGGGATAAAAAGCGTCAGGGCCTGGAGCCTTGCTAGCTTTAAGCCTATGGATATAATGCACAATCTCACCCTCATAAACAGTTATTTCATCCAAAATAGTCTCGCTACTAAATGGAACGATATCGTCCATGTCGAGGACATTATTTACGTCTTCTACGGTAAAAACTGTCGCAAAAAAGTTATTGAAAATACCCGCCATCGCCTGAACGTCAGAAGCCAAAGCGCCGTTAACATCCACTAGAGGGCCTATGTTATCTTTTATCGGCTTACGATTATTGACGTATTCAAAAAACTTTTTTGGATTATGTTTACTATCCGCAGCTATAACTATCTCTAAATTACGCTTAGCATTCCTAACTGATCTTTTAACCTGACATCTAAGCTCGATATATCTATTAAAGTTAGCTGCCGTGCCATTGCGCTTATTAAGTCTATACGCTCTGTTACGCTCGTTTATGAACTCGCCTATTTCCCTAGTCCACCACTTGGGCCTACCATGATTTCTAGCGCGCTTCGGCCTACGAGGAATAAACTCCCTTTCAATATTCATAAAACTTTCTTTAAACGCCTCCCAATGTAAATTTGTGTCATTACCCATAAATAAGTTATCCCAGTCCACTACTCCCATCCTATCCGCAAAACTATCAAGATTAGCCCTACGAAAATCAGGGACTTCTATTACGTTACTATCCTTAGTGTTTCCTATCAATAACTTAAACCTAAGAATTTAATGATCACTACATCCTAAATTCTCGTCTACTTCTAAACCTTCGACTATATTTTCGTCGTTCGTCATCACCAAATCTAAAATATTTTCACCGCGCGTTGGTTCGGTAACTATCTGTCGTAAAAAATTATCCTTCATGAACTCAATCTCAAACCCTCCTCATTACCAGTAAAAGTCTCGTAATTAACATTAGGGCAGTCAAAGTCTCCGACAATTATACTATTCCGATTGTCAATAAAGTTACCAAGAAGTGAGTAAAATCCAGTATCGGTATCGAGGGGTTGAACGGGAGGTCTATAAACAACAAAATTAAAACTAATACTACGCGCCCTAACTTCAACGCATATCGCATTAATTGCTGCCGGAAAATCTATCTTAACCTAAGGGAATTACGAATGTACAGCAAAACGCCGCCACCAATCCTATGTAACCTATCATTAGTAAAGAGT
Organism: Bathynomus jamesi; assembly: GCA_023014485.1. Classification (NCBI taxonomy): domain Eukaryota; kingdom Metazoa; phylum Arthropoda; class Malacostraca; order Isopoda; family Cirolanidae; genus Bathynomus; species Bathynomus jamesi. The sequence goes on from JAJOZX010000530.1 coordinate 1,195,213, forward strand.
TTAAAACCCGGTATATCAAGTTCCCCCAACAAGTCCCGAGTCACGGTATTTAACCACGTTTCAGTGACAGCAACTATATCGTAGTTGCCGGAATAAATTATCGCCTTAAATTCGTTTAATTTATTTCTAAAACGTCTTTTATTTTAACGCGCGTAGTATAAGTTATTTTTTATCACGGGCCTGCGTTTTAAACTATTTTTCACGACGGGCCCGCGTTTCCCGGACCCATAACGTTTAAAGAAGGCTTTGACCTATACAGCTTTCGTACGTTTTCGTCAATTAACCTACCTAGCCTAGCATTACCTATTTCATTAAAATGCACCCCCATCTCTTATAAAAAGGCTAGGATCACTGAATTCGGACCACAGCTTTACGAAGGGTACATTTTCCTCAGCACAAATCTCTTCTAATTTATTATTAAAAAATATTGTTTTTGATGTAATCCTAAGACCCAAACCGTGCGTAGGGGTAATACTTAGAACTAAAGACCTATCTGACCTCGCCTTCAGGGACCTAATTAACCCCCTATATCTCTCCAAAAGGTCAGGCACTCTCGTATCGGGCCTATACGAGTCGTTGCCCCCTACCATCGTCACCAACATCGAGTGACGGGAGGCAATGTCAATCCTATCCACTTCGTCTCTAACTCTGTTAACCCTGGCCCCTGGGAGACAGACCCTCCTCCTCTTGGTTGGATGCCGTTCAATGAACTCTTTGTCCATGTGGCGCACTAGAGAGTCCCCAATTAAAATAGTTTCCCCCTCATTCACGTCCCTTTCCAAATGGGCGAAAGGATTCGAAACCTCGATAGCGGGGGGGGATTCCTATCACCTAACGTACGCGGCCTAGCTCCACCCTTAACTTCTCTAAATCCCTACCCATCTACTAATCTCGAACCAACCTTAACCCCTTCCTCAACTCTATCCAACCTTCCCAACAAGCTACCTAAACTAGAAACTAGGTTACGCACCTCACCCTTCAAATTACTAACGTCTTCAACGTTAGTATTGGTTCGGCTTTCGTCAACCGTAGCCCTACCCCTGCCCTCATCAAGCGTTGCAAGTCTTTCCGTTACCTCACGTACACTGCGTTTTATGTCAACTATTTCCTCCATTAACTCGCAAAAGAAACAAACTGATCTCTCGGTAACCGCCATAGGACCGCCGTTATAATCTTTAAATTCCGAATACCACCGGTTTACCCCACACCTAACACACGACGCTTTCTGCGACGGCATCGCGCAGTTAAAAATTAGTTTATAACCGTCACAAGTTTAAGTAAAATTAAGCCGTCACGCTATGAAAACTTCTAAATCGCTAAAAACCACCAATATTCAATTACTTAATTATAACAATGTGAATATAAACGCAAGTATATAAAGTTAAAAACTTTCCAAAAGTAAAATTCTTAGCAATATGCAAAAGTAGATGCAATATCAGAGAGCTCAGGAAATGCGTCCGTTCACTACAGAGTCTGGCTGATGAGTGAGTACAGAGTCTGGCTGACGAATGGGTACAACAGAGTCTGGCTGACGAATGATAATACATTCATACATAATACATACATAATACATAATACGTTCATACATAATAGATAATACATTTACCTGTGATAATACAGGTCTATATATTGTAGATGTAAGCGCAAATGGAATTACAGTTCAACTAGAACTAGATATAGGTGCTGCCCAAACTGTCATGTCTGAAACAGTTTTTGACAAAACTTTCAAAAATACACCTAAACTACATGCATCTAAAACAATACTAAAAAAATATGGGAACATACAAATACCTATTCGTGGAGAAGCATCCATCACAGTTACACTCAACCAAGAGCGTAACTAGGTTTCAAAAGTTGGGGGGGACAACTATAATGATGAAAAATCCTGCGATGAATTTCTGTGCTGCTATCCTGTAGAGTGTAGATAATGTGTTTGCGACCAAAATGATGCTCTTAAAATACTATGCTTTAGAAAATGATCTATATTTATGATAGTAATAGGAAAATCAAAGAAGCATTTTCACAACTGCCCTATGTATATCAAGTATATACTTAACATTAAAGGAAAACAATATGTGCGATAATTAAAGTAAAAAAATAACTAGATGTCTCATTAAAGTATTTATCACTGCAGTATTAGTACTGAATCAATAATACTTTCCAGCATACTAATAGAACTAATATAATTAAAGATTTACTCATCATAGATTATTTCAAGAACTAAATATTTTCCCTCACGTAAGCTAACTTAAATCAAAAGTTGGGGGGGAAAACCTATATTATCCCCCTCAGTTCAAAAGTTGGGGGGGACATGTCCCCCCCCTCGCCCCCCTCCGTTAGTTACGCCCCTCAACTCAACAAGAAAACTTTGTATCATCCTTTAACTCTTTAAGTGGTGGATGAGCAAGGGCCAACTCTACTAGGCCGTAATAGGATTGCTGCTTTGAAATTGCCTATTGACAAAATTTTGACATAGACTCGTAGTAGTATACCCGCAAGAAGGGAGACAGAGAATGGATCAATTTGAAAATTTTCCCCCCCCTCACCGTCCTTCATGGCGGTCCTCCACCGTCCTTCATGGCGGTCCCTCCTTTATGAGGTGTTCTTCATGGTCCTTCAAAAAAAAAAAGGAAAAAAAAGGAGAAAAAAAGGGTGGAAAAAAAAGGGGGAAAAAAAAAAAAAAAAAAATTTAAAAATAAATTTAAAAAATAAATTTAAAAAATTAAATTTTAAAAATGATTCGTCTTCACCTTCCTTCAAAAAAATTTAAGAAAGGATTGAGCCTCGCCTTCCTTCTTGAAAAAGTCCTTTCATGAGACAAACAAGAACAAACGCAAAAACATACATACATTCGAGTACTTCCTGTTCAGGCAAATTCCGCCAGACAGTAGAAATGGAAACGAATATCTGAAAGGTTTTAATAAGCCTAACCACATTGCGCATCAACACATCCAATTTTCAAATGTTAACAAATTGCGAACAATACATAAATGAAAATCAGAGTGATCATATTTTAAACCGAATACAAGTTCTTTGTTTAAGATCTGCATTATGAAAAATAAAATGAATATTTATCATTTTAATTTAAATAAATTAATTTCTCTCTTTTTTAAGGGAAACTGGCTTATTTTCAAACGAGATGACCTTCAAATACAATATATACATATAGTACACGCATATTTGTTTATTTACTTTTAAATATGTAGTTTTCTGTTATTTACATCGCTATATACCATTACATTCACTTTCACATGCTATCTTCTGGTATATGAACTAATAATTTTACCGTTCATCAAATTTCGTTATAAAATTACATGTGTTAAAAAGAACATCAAGTTGCGTAACGATGCTTTAAACTAAATCACCAAAGTTGTTTTCCTCCTCTAAACATCCACTTAAATATTATTACTAATATTGATTTATTGTTATTATTACATATATATATATATGTACACGTGTTAAGAGTATTTAAATTAAATATATTGATTTCAATTCCCTTCGTAATAAAAGCATCTGGCAACTATACCCCCAATCTTGCTATATATTTCTCTCAGTAATTGTTTTCAGGTTAGTTGTTAAGTTTAACTTTCTTCTAAAGACTATTAGTTGATACTAATCTTGCTATTATTATTATTATTATCATATATATATATATATATATATATATATATATATATATATAACATCCAAATAAGTAGGTTCGGGCTAAAAAATTTCTTATTAGATGCAATTAAAGAAAACGGGATGTCGAATTTGTGTGGGTTGTCATTTTTAAATAGATGCAGCGGGAAATAGGTACTGAAAGTTGAGAGATTTTTCATTAAGAACCTTTCTACTTGTAGTTATAGTTAGGACTATTCACATTACTTTAATTATCATTTCTCTAATTTAACGGCTGTTCACAATTCCTCATAATTCTCATAATAAACGTATTTGTTTTCACACCAGTCAGGCCACTGCTTACATCAATCACAGAATGTTCATGCTTATTGTTTTTGTCATTAGCTGTACCAATCATGTCTTTACAGACTGAAGCCTACCGTTATACAACGTTTAAAATCTTATAATTTAATACTTTATGATATCAGATCTCGTATAAAAACATCATTTTCTGTACAAATGGCCACAAAAATACTTTCAATCATAATAATGTACTCATAGAACGCACCATACGCTTTTCACTTGTATTAAAAACGTAAAACTGAAAGTTGTATCATCACGCGATATTCGATTCTGCAATGGCGTAAGCGAGCCCTAATATTTAATTTAAAATTATTTAACAGATCATTCGAGGGAACTGTACATCGATCTCATTATAACTTCTGACTCATAATAACCCGCTATGCATATTTACAAGAGTCGAATTTAAATAAATATATATATATATATATAAGGAGTTTGTATGTGGCATTCCAGCAGAAGGCAGGAAGTGCCTGAGCCCTGTTTCTCCCATCACTGTCCTCTTCATCTGGCCTTTTTACATGTCACGTCTACCCTGTAAGCAGTCCAGCATACTCTCAAACACGCGCTTCTCACTATATCCCTTACTACACACGCATGCATCATTGATTTGTGTTTATATATATATATTTTGCGTGATATTTCTCCTGTACTGTTATGTACATATTTCTATTGAAGTGTACATTTATCTCTATTTGAAATGTATATTTTATTTTATATATATCCATAATTGTGTGTATATATTTCCTGTACTGTTATATGCATATTCCTCAATTGAAATGTATATTTATTTTCTATATATTTATAATAAACAGAATGATGCAATGTTGTTTTACTTCATTGTTACGCCTTCTAAACCTACTACCGGTATTCTTTTAAGAAATATAATAATGTATACAGTGGTATTGCGGTATCTGGCAACATTTACGCCTTCTAAGCCAACTGGCTGATTAGGAGTCTATAATAATGTATACAATGGTATCTGGCAACTCAGTCTTCGATTAGAGAATACATGGCGCTATCTGGCAACTTTAAAGTTACCCAATAAATAATTCGTTAGACAGAAAATGAATTTTTATAAGGGATACCCAACTAATTATGACGCATATTAAATTAAAAAATAATAACAAATGTAAATAAAGCGTATATTAAAAAAAAATTTCGTTTTATTCTTTCCTTCTTATTGATAACTCATTTAAACTAATCTCTGTATATGTGCTTATTTAATCACAATGATTTAAGTTTAAAAGTAAAAACTGTTTTCTGTGAAAACATATGATGATAATTATTTTATTCTGTTCTTCGGAAAGAGCTTCAATTCGGTTGCCAGATACCACTTTTTACCATTATTATGGTGAGTTGTCTCCAACTAAAAGATTTCGTTGTGAACAGCAACTCATAATGAGAGACCTTCCCCCCAATCCCTGATAAGTCTCCCTTCACTTCAATCCACATTTTACCATTATTATGGTGAGTTGTCTCCAACTAAAAGATTTCGTTGTGAACAGCTCATAATGAGAGACCTTCCCCCCAATCCCTGATAAGTCTCCCTTCACTTCAAATGAAGAGAAATTATGAAACACACGCTTGTCTGTGCACAAAGCATATAAAAAACCATAATATATTTATATAGTTAATCAATCGAGCCACATCTATATATATATATATATATACAGAGTGTCCCAAAACCATGTATACATTTTAAAAAAACTTATAACAGACGAACCCACTAACGGATTCAGATGATTTTTATTTCTTTTTATAGGTAAAATATACAACATCGAAGTAATAGATAGTTTAATTTGTTTTAAACACGTAAGTGTTCGAAATGTCGACCATTGACATCAATGCACCACTGCGCTCTTTGATTCACTGATTGGCAGACTTCAACAAAAATGTTTGTAGGGCCATTTCTACACGCTTCTTCAACTGTGCTCTTTAGTTGTTCAAGTGATGTAGGTCGTCTACTGTATACTTCATTTTTCAAATGACCCCATAAAAAAAAGTCAAGTGGGTTCAAATCTGGTGAACGTGGTGGATACTCGATACTACCTCGTCGTCCGATCCACCGATAATGAAATGTTTCATCAAGGTAGTTCCTGACATCCTGATGGTAATGAGGAGGTGCTCCATCTTGTTGAAAGTAAATGTCCTCATCTCCGTATAACTGTCGAATTGCAGGAAAACCTTTTCCCCGAAGCATGTTGAGGTAGCTGTGACCGGTAACTGTACCATCGAAAAAGAATGGACCAACCAAACCTTTGGAAGAAAAACCACACCAGACAGTTATACCCGGTAAATTTACATGTCGTTCCACATAAATGTGTGGATTTTCTTGTGACCAGTATGTGCAATTATGACGATTAATTATACCATTCAACTTAAATGTAGCCTCATCAGACCACACAATTTTGTCCGCAAATTGGCCATCTTCTGTGGTTTTTACTCGAAACCATTCGCAAAACTGGATTCTGTGATCCGGATCATCCTCATTCAAGGCATGTAATAATCTCGGGATGTAAGAGTTCCATTTAGCATTCTTCAGAATTCTGTGGACACTTGTCTTACTTTTCGATCTTTCACGAGCACATTGTCTCACAGATTTTCTTGGTGATCGGTTGAATACCTGTAGCACTTCATCAGAAGTGTTAGCATCTGTTGATGTCTTTGGACGCCCAGTCGCTTGCTTGTACACATCATGCACAGTACCGTATACTTCAAATTTCTCACAGATACGTGAAATGGTAAGTCGAGTTGGAGGATTAGTTCCAAAATTGTCTCTCCACTGTTGTTGAACCTTTGATATCTTCTCAACTTTAAAATACGACTTTAGTATCCATTTTCGTTGCTCAAATGATAAGCGCACACTTCCATTTTCCATGTTTACTGTAGGCAGGCAAGGCTATTACTAATTTCGATTTTGTATCTCCTTAGGCTAGGCAAGGCTGTTAACAATTTCGCTGTTGTATCTCCTTAGGCTATAGGCTATAAAAGGAAATAAAAATCATCTGAATCTGTTAGTGGGTTCGCCTGTTATAAGTTTTTTAAAAATGTATACATGGTTTTGGGACACTCTGTATATATATATATATATATATATATATATATACTCGTACATTCCCCAGCTGTGTTTGTATCTGAAACCTGACTCAGTGCCAAAAGTTTTATAAGAAACACCAAATAATTTTCGTTGTCCCCTAGCGCAATTGGAAAGGTTTTCACCCCACCTTAGACCCACAGTTTAACGTTGAAACCGAATGTTCTTTTAAAATATAATTAGGATATATTTCTTTATATCCTCTCGATTACATTAGTGACTAATGATGCGGGAAACTCTGAGTGAATATTTTCTCGAAAATTATGGGTGATAGAAACATTCTGAAACCATATTTGGAATCAGTATCAAAAGTTCTATACGAATCACCAAATAATTGTCAAAGGAGAATACGAGCATTAAATCTATTGGTGAAAATATATATATGTTACTCGTCCGGTCCCGTTATAGCGGATTGGTACACGTCATAGCTCCACCCAGCTACATCGGCAGCCAATCACTACGAACATCTTGTCTTTTGGGGCGGAGCTTGGCGATTGTGCATATAAAAGGGGATATTTTTCAGTTTGGAGTAACAGTAGCTATTTTCGCGTCAGTGAATAATCATTCCCTCCACCATGGACCTGTACGTCTCCCCAGACTTGTATGAAGAGAGTGATACTGCAGCATTAACGACAATTAGTCTTTTTAATGCGTTAACCGTGATGAATTATTTACAACGCAAACCGTAGAAGATTTGCAGTGACGCTCCTTACAATCCGACGCAAGGGACTACCATAGAAATGTAAGTGTCTATAATTAGAATTTATTATATATATATATGGATGGGTGTAGTATCTCGTCAAATAGATACTCGCCAAAAATGTCAATCAATGTTATTTTGTTACCCCATTATGCTAAAATCGAAATTTTATGGCATTCAATGTTATTCCTCGAACCAAAGATATCTTCACATAATGGGGATCTGTCTGTATACTCTGTATATGTTTTAAAAGCATTATTCCTTTAAGGTCCGATGAGGATTTGACACGTGTTATACAATCTTTTGAAGAATCTCGGAATACGGGGGATATACTGAACAGTCACAATGTCACACATCCTCCACCATGGACCTGTACGTCTCCCCGGAATTGTATGAAGAACGTGATACTGCAGCATTAACCGCAATTAGTCTTTTCAATGCGATTGACCGTGGCGAATTATTTTCAACGCAAACCGTAGAAGATATTTGCAGTGACGCTCCTTACAATCCGACGCAAGGGACTACCATAGAAATGTAAGTGTCTATAATTAGAATTTTTATATATATATGGAGAGTTGTAGTATCTCGTCAAATAGATACTCGCCAAAAATGTCAATCAATGTTATTTGGTTATCCCCATTATGCTAAAATCGAAATTTTTATGGCATTCAATTATTCCTCGAACCAAAGATATCTTCACATAATGGGGATCTGTCTGTATACTCTGTATATGTTTTAAAAGCATTATTCCTTTAAGGTCCGATGAGGATTTGACACGTGTTATACAATCTTTTGAAGAATCTCGGAATAGGGAGGATATACTGATCAGTCAACAATGTCACACCGAAATAATGTAAGTGTTTTTCGATCTTTTTGGGATAAGAAGACACAATATATTTTCATAAATTTATTAAATGAAAGAAATCAGTACAATAAAAACTACAGAATATATCGTTACAAATATACGAACAAAAACATTATAATATACAACGAGTACGTACAATTGGAAAACGGTTTTTTATCTGTCTGCATACCATTTCATCGTTTCGGCGAGTGTGACACGGGTCAAATAAATTTAAAAAATTTATAAATTCTTTATCATTTGACATATGCATGAGAAATGAGACGCAGTACATTCCGCAAACATTAGTAAAATATCCTTGCATGCGAAATGGGGTCCACACAACTTCGGGAATATGTAACTGAGCGAGAAATTTTACAATAATAGGGTCACTCCAGGGTTGAGTACCGAGTGAATCAAAATAGTACAGGCGCTGTCTATTTTTAAAATAGACAGCGATCCAGTGAATCCCTTCATTACCGATGATGTCTGTGTTCACAATAAGACTACCGCATTCTCGCGTACTTGGCAAACTCAATGTTTCATTCTTCGCAAACACGCCGATAAATTTGGAACGTGTGACTCGCTCCATTACTTTCTGAAGTGTATTAGCATCCATTTTAAAAGTCAGTGATAACGCTCCTAAATCTATCTACTTCTATTAGGGCTTGCGATTCGAGATATACTAGTACACTAATAGGAGCGTCTATAGGCTTGGCGAATTCCAGCCGCACTGAGATGTTTCCGCTCTGCTGTGGGGTTAAATGGGTATTTACGCTAGCAGATAAGTCAGGTGTAATGTCAAACGGATAAAGGTTAAATTGATCAATGAATTCTTCCTGCGTTACCCCATTACCAAGCTCATCACAATCACCTGCAATATGGGTCAGATTACTATAGGCTCTGGCACAAAGAGGTAACACAGCGTCTGATGAATAGTCCGTACCCATTGTTCCACCCAAAGCAGTGCCATTAACGTATAGAGTTATATTTTTAAGTCCGAAATTCTCGAATTTAAAGGCACTCTTTTTATATTTTCCATTCACCGAAGCGTGGTCCTGCATGCCGATTAATATCCTTTTAGGAAGATTTCCCAGGGCAATGTTTTCTATCTGCTTCGATGCCAACCCTGCAGGAACCGTATATAGTTTGATCTGCACTCTGTTAATAGGATATTTCACTGTAGCGTTTAGTAAATTTTTCTCAATTTCTAGTTGTTTTGGTGAACTTAATTTCACTCGCCGTACGCGGAGGTATGTGTCCATAATGTGAACCACAACGGGCTTTGCACCCTCTTCTTGATTCGCATCCAGATTTAAGCAGATCTCAGGACTCGTGCGGGTGAGCTTTATTTTCATATCCACCCCGTTCACAAGCAACTTCTCCTGGAAAGTGAAATCTGTGTGCAACCGTCCAAAACACTCGTATATTTTCTTTTTAGAATTTTTAAATTTGTCCTTTATACTATTTTCATCTTTAGTTTGATAATATCCCTCCGCACTTAAAAAGGTAGCCTTCGCTTCTTTGGAAAAGTTGAGGACATTTTCCAAATAGGCTCGTAGATGATAGTACCCCGTGCCTGCCGATATGTTGGTCTGATTTAAATATACGTCACACTGGTTGAATATGGCGTGCAGAAAGTTTGTTTCAGGGTATACAGCATATTTGTCATCGCAGACCGTTCCATCAGAATGGGCTATACCTGAGCTGGGTATCACGAATTCTATAGGTGCACTCGGGGAACTAATTGTGTTTAAAGGGTTAATTGTAATAAAGTCACTGTGCTCAATAGAAACTTGGGTTGGCGGGAGCTCAAAAAGGGACAGCTCCGATTTACAGCATTGTGAACTACATGGGTGGATGAAGCGTGCCATGGCGAAATAGTGACTCCTCTCTCGACAAGTGGTAAACAAACTATGATTCATGAGATCAATGTCCTTAGCTTATATCAGTCAAAAAAGTGGTCAACCATAGGTTTCATTCGCTTACAGCATTTCTTTTTTGATAGCCTTTTACGTTTAATACCACGTGACCCCTTCTTCTTCCGGGGAGCCCTCTTCTTCTTCCCGCCACCACGCATTTTTCTCTTTGCATCTTTGATGATTTCGTTCCGTGTACGCTTTAAATGTTTTTTTAGAGCTTCTTTAGGTTTAGCCCCGGCCAATATGTCTTCTGCAGTGTTAAGGCCTGATTGTAGCGCTTTCCTTCCAAGGTATCTGGCACCCCTCTTCAGCAAAGGAACAGCCGTACGTAGTATGGATGAAAAAATGGATCCAAGTCCACTACCGCGCTGGTATCGCATCCCTCGATAGACGGTGAAAGGCTTTCTATCCATTATAACTCAGTGCGTCGAAAGTGTAGCTTCACTGTTAAGCTCCCGTTACCGAATGGGAAGTTTTCGCCCTCAATCGTTCTTATATATATTGTGATATTGGTTATTAAATTAGTTGCGACATTCACATAATGGGGTCTGTCATATGTAATACTCAAACTCCTTCCTCTATGGTTGGGGATGTGAGCAATGCGCAGCAGGCGTGCCTGGGTATCCCCAACAAACTGGTGCTCCACTATATTACTGTAAATATAGCACATGTCTGGGGACCTTTCAGCCAATTTCTCCATCTTCAATTGATACATTAATCTGGACAAGTTATACTGTGTCTCGTGAAATGTGTCTCTTTGGAAGGCTGCGCTATATCGGCCGTTGGTTAGAATTTGAACTTTCTATGTTCTTTAAGACGTCTGTTAGTCTTTGATTTTAGGATTAGTGTATGTGCAGGGTTGTTTACGATTTCGTATACTAAATCATTCGTAAGGTTTGAGTTTCTTAAACTTACGTTTAAGCCTCTCACAACATCCTCGGCCGAACCATATTGACCCGGCCCTAGTCTTACTTCTGTACTGTAATACCGTGCAATCTTAGTCCGAGCGATGCATAGTTTCATCCATAGCTACCCCAGCTTTTTCACACTCGTCAATGTCTCTAAGAATCGTAAAAACGGTTTCTTTATGTTCAATATTTAAAAAGACGGTGTCCAGCTGAATTTCGCATATCCCCCCACCTCATACGAATCACGACCCAATTCAATGTGCCCATGGAGTTCTGTTACAAAGTTGGCTAGTGTGTTGTTAGGGTGTACAGACAGGGACGAGGAGGACGGGAGTGTGACGTAGAAATGGTTAGGAGCCATGTTGCATACTATTTAAGCTTCATTATTGCATCAGCTTTTATATAGGTGTTGAAGCTTTCTGGGTACCCTAGCCATTTCACCAGGTACATTTTTCTCCTTCCTGAACCTTTGCTTCCTAAAATTTCTCAATTTTAAACACATTTTTTCTAAATTAAACGCAACTTTCTGCAATTCCTCGCGGTAAAAGCCTCCTGAGATTTCTTCCCCATTCAAATCTTCAATGTAATACATCATTATCTCACCTTTAGGTCTCACAGCCCTAACTTTAAAAATCTCGCGTGTCCATCCTTGCTCAAAACCCTTTGCGAATTTATTCCCCGAACGCGACAGCCTTACATAATCATTGATTTTGAAGCGCGCAGAGTGTGGTGGTGGTGATGCTCCATCTCTTCTCGGGAGCGTACCTCTTTCTAAAACTTCGTTAGGTGTTGTCCCAATCGTGCGATGGTGTGAGCGGTTGTAGGATGATGCCAATGATTCCAGAATGTCTAGAAATCTGTATGTGTTTTTATGTGTAAAATAACGGTGCATGCGTTCCTTTATGGTGCGCTGAACTCTTTCAGCTAAAGAAGCCTTATGTATAGAATTGGTTGTGTAATAGCTGATATTAAACTCTGTCAACATGTTCTGAAAAGCACGGCCTATAAATTCCTTCCCCATATCCGTACAAAAATAGCCAGGAACCCTGTTTTCTTTTAACATTAGCGTTTTGGTGGCTTTAGCAACTGTTTCAGGTGATTTATTTTTCAGAGGAACTAGCCACAGATATCTAGAGAATACGTCTATTATGAATAGATGTAGCGGTAACCATCGTTATACACAGAATATCTTTGCATGTCTGTTAAATCTGCTTGCCAAATAGAATCAATCGAGGAAGCCGTTGTCTTGGCTGTTTTAAACCTTTTTCTCACAGGCTTATGAAGCGTATAAGCGTCCTGCTCCCTCAAAAATCTTTCAACATTTTTTTTCCTACTCCGTAAACACTTCTGTACAGTCTATCTACGCCGCCGTAAGAGGATGGGGTAGAAATGTCATAATAGCGTTTAGTTAATACGTTAGCCATTTGCGTATTTTAGAGGCACGTGGGTAGGGTTGGTTTAACCTCTTCTTGCTCCTCTTCAAAGGTGTTACCGCCGGGGGTGACGGCGCCTTCAATTGTGTCACAGGCGTTGCATGTTCCAAGTCTTTTAACCTGTTCAGATTTCCTATCAACGTTTTAGGGACATTTATTTGTTGTAGTCTTGCTTTAATATGCTTCCATCCTGATGGTGATGGCCTATCCCACTTTCTCACCAGATCATGGACAATGTCTACGATATTCGATCCCTGTACCTTTGATCCTTCCACAATGATCTCCCCTGTATCGGTCCATTGTACGGCGGGATCCTCATTCAATAGATTATAAAGACTTAAGCCTTTACTCCTCAATGTAAGTGGGAGGGTATTTTTTAATACATGTTCGATATGTTGTGTGGCTAATCTTTTTGGTTGGTCAGCTGTGTCATCGGGCACAGATCCTATGTCACCATCGTCCCCTGTGCTGTGCCTAATAACCACAGGAATCTCTGTAGGGCTCTTATAATTTTCGTACTCGTGAAGAAATTTCTGCAGAGCTTCTTGGTATAAGATTCTTTTCTCATCAGGTGTTTTTTCACTGTTTAATAGGGCTAACAATTCGCTTTCCATTCTTTTAAGTCTGCTTTTACGGGGATCTAGATACGTGTCTGGATTCCTTTGCAGTGAAGCGTACACCTCGTGGGGAATCACTACCACTTTCTTCATTATAAAGGGTGGGGCACGGGAACCAAGTGTTTTTGGAATAATCAGGAAAATGATATTTATTTTTGTAAAGAAAATATATTGGTAGAACAACATTCGTAAGAACATAGCATTTCATGTCATAATAATCATGTACCGAAAATTATATCTGGCATATGATGTCCTTGGCCGTCGACGCATTGTTGAAGGCGTTTACGAAAATTGGCCTCCACTCTTCCCAGCAGGTCTCTGTTGATTTGGATGATTTGTTGACGGATCGCTTCCTTCAATGCATCTAATGTACGGGGCTTGTCCTCGTAGACACGTGACTTGAGGTACCCCCATAGAAAGAAGTCACATGTGGACAAGTCAGGGGACCGAGGGGGCCATGCAATGTCACCAAATCTCGAAATGAGATGGTTGGGAAACAGGGGGCGAAGAACAGCCATTGACGCTCTGGCGGTGTGTGGCGTGGCCCCATCTTGCTGAAACCACAAATGTCGACGAGCAATACGCCTTCTTCGTAACTCAGGATGAAAAAGGTGTTCACCATCTCAATGTAACGCCCAGATGTTATGGTAACGGTAACCCCATTTTGTTCGAAGAAATAGGGACCGATGACGCCAAACTTTCCCACCGCGCACCAAACTGTAACCTTAGGGCTATGCAGCGGTTTTTCATGGAGTTGTCGCGGATTTTCAGCAGCCCAATACCGACAGTTTTGATTGTTGACGGCCCCATTAAGGTGGAAATGGGCTTCATCACTCATTACCACCATCATGTTTTCATTCTGCTCATAAAGTGCAAGCATTTCCTGTGCAAAATTCAGTCGTTGGGGGCAATCGTTTACATTCAATTCCTGCACCATCGCTAACTTGTATGGGTGAAAATGTAATTCTTCATGCAAAATCCGTCTAACAGTACGATTGCTGATTCCGAGTGCAGCTGAATGTCTCCGAGCAGAGCGGCCTGGGCTTTGCAACATCGCTTGTCTGACCCTTTCAACGTTCTCTGGAGTACGCACAGTGCGTTGCGGCCCCTTCGGTTTTGTTTTCATTATTGAGCCTCCTGTTCGAAGATTGTTAACCCAACGTAAGATTGTGTCACGAGCGGGAACAGAGTCATTTCGATGAATGTTGAATCTGCGGCGAAACGCACGCTGAACTGCTGTCACTGACTCGCCACTCCTAACAAAATGATCATACGTGAACATGCGGTGTTCTAACGTCCACTGCTCCATGATGGCACCTGAAAGATAAAGGTGAGTGTTAGTTAAAGTTAAATGCTATGAACCCAGGAATGGAATGCTACCTACCGCACGCCCCTCCCATTCCTAATGGCCGATTACTAGCTATTCAAAAAACACTTGATTCCCGTGCCCCACCCTGTATTAATCTAGTCAGTAAAGGACCCAAAACTGAAAATAAGATGGGGAGAAATGACCCTCCTGTTTGTACAATAATTCGTTTTTTCTTCGCTACAGTTTGGCTTTTACGAGCGAGTGCACGTATTATGTTCTTGTAGCGGCGTAGGCGAGCCTTCTGATGGGTTTTCATTGATACATTGCAATTTATAACGTTAAGACAGATTTCACAGATGCATTTTAAAAAGTCGGCGTCGATATTTTTAATAAACATCTGCTGCATTGCCGGGGGCAGTCGATGGTAGATTTTTATTAATTCACGGTATTTCTTTAGTCTCTTTGTCATTCTGGAATATACACCGTTTCAGGCTCGTTTGGAAATATATTCGTTCGCAGAAGCACTCTAAACGTGTTTCGCGGATGAAGGTCGCAAAGCAAATATCCGTAACGCGTGCTTGTAGCTTCTTTATAAACTTCCAAAAACTCCTTACGCTGATTCGGGAACATTTGATTGGCTAATACCCCAATTTGTGATACATCTCTACGTTGCGCGAATAAGACTAGATATTGCGTATTTAACGACACATCGCGCATGTATCTATTTTTGAAAAATAGATTCTGATTGATGAAGAACACGCTTATGTTAAGATGGTGGGAGAATACTGTAAATGTCTCGGCAAACGTTTTATCCATCTCCAACATGAGATCGTCGATTACAATGATTGTATGTTCATTTCCCTTTAACGAATTAACGTCATATACGCCTTTGTGGAACAAAATATCATCTTGGTACTCGTTGAACACTGATTGATACGTCGAATAGCACCATATAACTTTATGCACAAATTTCGAGAACATCTCTCCCTTTTCTTTAATGATTTTAAGCATAAATACAGTTTTACCACATCCTGTAGGTCCAGATATAATACATGTGGATGGACTCGTGAATCTGAATTTTTCTACAGAGTCCATTTCTAACACGTCACACTCCTAAGTGGGTCATTTACAAAATATTACAAATTTTGAGTGCTGTTCCTTATATTTCTTCTCCCACAGAACCGTGAATGACGATGAGGTAGAGCAGCCCATCATTACGGATGACCTCGACGACAGTGTAGTTGTGATCTCCCCTGAACCCTCACCAGCGATACCGGTAACACGTCCAAAGCGGAGGTATGAGATACCCACGTCAGGTATAAAGCGACCGAAATACGCGCCTGTTGCACCAGTAATAGATCCCCAACCCTCAACCTCTTACGCAACAACCCCCCCAGCAGCACCTAATATATCCCCTTATTCATCCGCCGCCCCCCGTTCTGTTAAGTCTACAATAATAGAGCCCCAACCATCAACCTCCTACGCAACAGGCCCCCCATCAGCAGCACCTTCCGCTAATATACCCCCTAATTCATCCGCCTCCCCCCGTTCTGTTGAGGAAGATATAACGCTCGAATTGGTGCGCTCCGCAGCCCCCACCCCAGCCTTGACTAGAAATCGGTATAGAGTCAGGGTCGACCCTAGAGTCATGTATAGCAATGGTATTGAGCGCGGACTACGCCGGGTTGTAGAGCGTATTATAGAGTTTGCTCTTCAGAATCGCGACGAGCGTGAAGTCAGGACGAGTCTGTCCTTTGGATTCGGATCAGATGACGGTGATGTAGACGATTATTGGGTGATAGTGCCATTTAGACGTTTGGCAGCTGAAGATGTAGAATATATATTAGGACGTATAATGCAAGCCGCCCAAAGTAGTATAGCCTTCAATATGGACAACTTCACTGTAAATATTGACCATGTATACCGTGTTGCGGGTCATAGTGCCATACCGTATACTCTTAACCTCAATTCTCAAGCTATTTATAGACGGCTGAGAAGGGTAGAACAGGAAATGAATGTCCGCATAGTTGTGTTTGGGTTGGATGATCGTCGTAGGACTGTGTATGTTTTTAAAAGTTGTGTGAGAGATCGTACAAGGCCCCTACTTATTTTAGGATTGTCAGGGACAACGTATCTCCCCATCCGTAATATAAGGTGGCTTTACGCGAGTTATGACAAAAGTCGAAAATATGGGAGACATCATGATTTGTGTAAGGGGTGTCTCGAGTTTGCGGATGATATAGTGAGACATTGTAAAGAATGTCACATGGTATGTGAGCAGTGTAAAAGCACCAAATGTGAAAGCCGTGTAGTTGAAGCTGAGAAGAGAGACTGTGATGTGTGTAGACGCACATTTTTCAGTAATAGCTGTTTTGATTTCCATAAATCAATTGGCACGTGCAGGAAAATGAGAATCTGTGAATGTGGTATGTTTCACACAATGGATAATTGGGGAAAATACAAGTGTGACGTAATTCAGTGTCCTACATGCCAGGAGGAATATAAGGCGGATGGAGTAAAGCATGTATGTTATATGAAAGATGCTAAGCCTAAAAATAACCCTTGTATAACTGTATACTACGATATAGAAACATATACGAACGCTGAAACCAAAGAGGTAATTCCACATTTACTTGTGAGCCAGACTATCTGTGATGAGTTTATGGATATCGAATGTGACGAGTGCCCCAAATGTGGTAAACGGACAAACGTTTTTAAAACGAATGTCAGCGATAGTCCTGTGAAACTATTTGTGTCCTATATTGTCAAGTTAGCCGACAAGTTAAAAAAAATGACTGTGTATATTCTCCCATAACGGGGCAAAGTTTGACACGCAGTTCCTTTATAAGGAGTTGCTTGAACACGAATCCTCTGAGATATTTACAGGTGATCCATTGAAAAGAGGCAACAAATTAATACAGATGCAGATAAGAGGCAATGTACAATTTAAAGATACTTTATTATTCACACCTTGTAAATTAGCAAAGCTACCCAAGGTGATGGGAGTAGCAGCTGAAGTTTCCAAAGGATACTTCCCTTACACTTTCCTCACCAGCGAGACTTTAAACTACGTAGGCCCACCACCCCCCAAACATTATTTTGACTGTATGGATGAACGTGAAGACTTTGATCGATACTACGACAGTTTTAATGAAAGTAACCCTTATAATATAGCTGATGAATGTGAGCGTTATTGCGTGAATGATGTGCGCGTGCTTAGAGTATGTTTCCAGGCCTTTAGAAGGATGTACATAGCCCGTTTCAAATGCGATCCACTGCAAGTCGCAACCACCATCGCATCATTATGTTTTACGGTGTTCAAGAATAACTTCATGCCGAAAGACACCTTAGCCATTATTCACCGAAACAATCCCCGCAGTTACGGGCACAAGGCTATTTACTGGCTCATACACCTACAGCAACAGACAGGTGTATACATAAAGCACGCCCGCAACACGGGTGAAGTACCCATTAAGATTAATGGACGTGTTTTTTGGGTTGATGGGTTAAGTGAAAACCGTGTCACTGGTGTGAAGACTGTGTACTCCTTTAACGGTTGCTGGTGGCATGGATGCCCCCGTCCTGAGTGCGGAATCACCGGAGATATCCACGGTAGGTCTCCTGCCGACTGTCTTGCATCGACCCGCACCCGCGATCAACTTATAGGATCACAGTTCACTCACAAAGTCTTGTGGGAGCATGAATATGATGCACGGATGGAGACAGACGAGGTGTACCGTGAGGAAATAAAAACGATCAAGCGTTCAATGGTGCTAGATCCTCTCAAATGTGGTGATAGCTTGTTTGGAGGACGTACAAATCCTTTCAGACTATACTTTCCACCTACGGAGGGCGTGAAGCTCCATTACTACGATTTCTGTTCTTTATACCCATACGTGATGAAGAGCAATCCGTACCCGGTGGGCGCTCCTGAGAAACTGGTGGGACCTAGCCTACCCTCCATCAATGAATTTTCAAAAAATTTGGATGATCGTTACTTTGGGCTCTCTTTCGTAGACGTACCCCCCACGCAATTTATGGATGCCGATCTTACCTGTCGTTATCGACGACAAGCTCATGTTTCCCCTGTGCGTGAAGTGCGCGGAAGAGGATAACGGCGAATGTAACCATATACCCCACCAGCGTAAGATCAGAGGCGTATATACAAGTCCTGAGTTGGCCCTAGCCGTGCACCATGGTTATAGAATACTGAAGATACATGAGGTGTGGAGGTTTCAGAAGCTACCCAACCTTTTCACACCATATATAAACACCTTTTTGAAGGATAAGGTTGAGGCATCAGGGTATCCGCGAGGAGTTGATACCGAAGATGAAAAGTCTGCCTATATTCAACGTTACCGCGACCGCGAAGGTATACAACTTGATCGTGTCCAAATTGTAAAGAATCCTGGCAAGCGCTTTAGTGCAAAGTTGTGTCTAAACAGTCTATGGGGAAAATTTGTGCAGAATACCGGCAGAGGGAGCATTCATTTGGCACAAAGTTATAGCGATGTCTGGGATTATGCCAATGCCCCCGATAAAGAGGTCATGGAGATCGTAAATGTAGATAATACTTACGTAATAAAGTACAACAACACTGAATTTGCCACAGATACCTCAAGGGTTACAAACATACCTGTGGCCAGCTTCACAACAGCCTACGCCCGTATAAAACTTTGGGGTCTATTGCATTCTCTTGGGCGGAGAGTATTGTATGCCGATACAGATAGCGTGATATTCACAGAGAGGGAGGGTGAATACATGCCCACTATTGGGGAGTTCCTCGGCGAGCTCACTGATGAGATCAAGGATGAGTATGGGGACAACGCATACGCCGACTCTTTTGCCTCAACAGGACCTAAGACTTATGGGGTACGGGTCAGGGTGGGGGAGGAAATGAAATATATCGTGAAGGCAAAGGGTATTACGCTCAACCATGCGAATCGGGAGGTTGTTAACGTTGAGTCGTTGAAGGATCTAGTATGTTTGGACGATGATGAACAACCTCCCCAACTAATTGTAGGCACCCACAATTTTCGGGCGCAGAAGCTGGGGGGCGTGAAGGAACTTAGGGTACGATGGTGTGCCGTAACACCTATAGGAAACGTTACCAGTTACCTGGTACCTATGATACCGTACCCTTTGGATACCAATGATGCTTCTAACTCACACGTCTTGTATATAATCGTATTTGTAAATATATATATATATATATATATATATATATAACTTGAATATCTCGTTTATTAAATCGTATTTGTAAATATATATAACTTGAATATCTCGTTTATTAAATAAATCATGTTTCAAATAGCGTTTCACTTTCTCCTTTGTGTGTGTGTGTGTGTGTGTGTGTGTGTGTGTGTGTGTGTGTGTGTGTGTGCAGGTGAAAGTTCTAAGCTCCGCCCACTGTAAGACCGTGAGTCATGCTACTATCTGGGAATCCCTGCGTGGTCAGTCGACCGCAGTAAGCCCGAGAGATCAGACGTGTATTCAGATCAGACGTGTATTCAAATGGCTACCTTTAATATTGTTTGTACAACGTTTACGAAATGGTATTCAGTAAAGTGCCAGGATGTGGTGGATACCGAAAAACTTCCTATTCCTCCCTCCTATGCCTCTTTTAAAAACACATTGGATTGTGCGAAGTTCCAAGATGTACAAATACTCTACGGATGTTCTGGTGAGACCGTTGAAGGCTTTCGTTGCACAGACGATGTGCTGAAGTATACTGCAGAGCTAAACTTTATAAAGTCTCACATACACCGTGAAGTAAAAGAAACAACGCGTGCAGAAGAGAAGCAGCAGGTATGGATAATGAGTCTTGCTGATGGGTGGTGTGACAAGCGGTATTACGTCATGCTACACCATGTCGATTACTCATACCCTACGACTGAAAATGTGAATCTCGTGATCATGGACAATCTTAAGTATTTTTATCACTATATTAACGTATATCATGATGAGGTTCGTAGTGAGGTTGTGGCTAGTGCCCTGCGTGAATTTTAACAGAGTTTAGAGACGAGTATCGTTTGATGGGCAGAAAGGAAAAATATGAACATATGTTCCTCTCAAATAGTGCGCCGGAGTGTGGAGATGTTTAGTAAAACATAAAATGTTCCTAGTTCTTATCCAAACTGTCTGGTGCGTAGGCTGGTAGTGATATTCTTGTACCGAAATATGTACAACAATTCGACTCACGGTCATACGAACAAGCCCATTCACGTATCATCGAGTCAGCCGCCCGTCGAACCATTCCTGCCTACCTGCGTGCCTCACACGGCTCATAGTTATCTCAGAGCTTGAGCCGAGTGGACGTGCGCTCCTCGAATACGATGGAACTTCCTTTGAGCAGCATTCTCAACGCCTCGTACGATGTGTCCGTGATGAAATCGTTGCACGTGTTCAGGCGTAATTCCGGTACCATTAGCTATGTACTGGAAACGGAATGTAGACCGACAAACAAACGGGTTTATTTAAGTATCGAGGAGATGAATAGAATCTTTGTGATAGTTGAGAAGTGGAGTGAAGATCGTTATAAAATACCTGTTAACGTAGGTACAAGAAGAGAGCAGATTAGTGACGCACCCTCATACGCCGTTGTATGTACGTTGTGTATAAATAACGATCGGCCGTGCATTGATATACGGCTGATGTGGAAGAATGCTTCTGATAAAACGTTCTTGTTCCTACGCGAAACCGTTTCATCTCGACAGAATGTTTGAAATCGCCGGATTCCGTAAACTGAAACCTATATTAGACGCGCGTGTTACGGACATGCTTTATTTTGATACAGTACTTGAATACGCCTACACCGCTCTGCTCGATGGGTTTACCGAGTGTAGGGTTGGTGAGAATGGTCTAGAGCTGGACGTTTATTTAAAAAGTTAGACTCTTTGAAATACCATGAACTTTGGTACAAAGCAATTGATCGTACAAGGCTGAGCTCACCTACACCGTTCACCCTGAAGAACTATTTCTTTATATAACGCGCAGTTGTCGTAACGATTTAGAAGATTATTTCAATTGCCGCTATGTTGAGTGAGTTCACGATTGAAAAGCTCGAGTCGGTAGAAATAAACCCTCGATTGGAAAAGCGTGTTTATAAACTTGTGTTTAATAATGTAGCTAACGATGAACTCTTTGTGCGTGCTTTTGATTGTATTCTAGACGTATTAAAGATGACTACCAACCGGTTGTAAAGTGGGAACAAAAATAGTACTGAACGATATGAAAGCCCTTCATATCGAGTACAGGTTTCCTATACTTTAAGCGGTGAAATATTATAAGCCGCATATACTGCGTAATGCAGAGCAATAATGATGTAATTGTAAACTCGATTAAGACCGAGTTTAGTATTTTGAAAAAAAAGTGAATTGTATTTTTATATATATTTTGCTTGACATTTCTCCTGTACTGATTATACGCATATTTCTATTGATTTGTGTTTATATATATATTTTGCGTGATATTTCTCCTGTACTGTTATGTACATATTTCTATTGAAGTGTATATTTATCTCTATTTGAAATGTATATTTTATTTTATATATATCCATAATTGTGTGTATATATTTCCTGTACTGTTATATGCATATTCCTCAATTGAAATGTATATTTATTTTCTATATATTTATAATAAACAGAATGATGCAATGTTGTTTTACTTAATTGTTGCCTTCTAAACCTACTACCGGTATTCTTTTAAGAAATATAATAATGTATACAGTGGTATTGCGGTATCTGGCAACATTTACGCCTTCTAAGCCAACTGGCTGATTAGGAGTCTATAATAATGTATACAATGGTATCTGGCAACTCAGTCTTCGATTAGAGAATACATGGCGCTATCTGGCAACTCAAGCCATTTACAGCCAACTGGCTGATTAGGCGTATATAATAATGTATACAATAATACTGCTAAAAAGAGGTATCTGGCAACAAAGGCCAGTACTCTTTTTTTCTTTCTTTTTTCTTTTTTTCTTTTTTTGCAACCCCCACCCCCTCCCCCCTTTGCAACAACCCCCCTTTGCAACATTACGTCATCACTTGCAACATTCTTGCACTCTCCCCTTTTGCGGCTATACTACTGACTCATTGTTAATGGAGTTTTCTTCTCTTTCTGGCCCTGAAGTAGGCAAACTAAAAGATTATCATATCTATATAAAGGTAGACCCTAATGTAACTCCAAAATTTTGTAAGGCTTGTTCAATTGCACATGCACTGCGGGAGAAGGTAGATTTAGAAATTGACAGGCTGCTCAAAGATAAAATTATCGAACCAGTCACACACGCTAAGTGGGCTGCCCCGGTAGTTCCTGTACTAAAACCTGACAAGTCATTACGATCAGTGATGGGCATCGATACATGAAAATCGCTAAAGCAATACCGATACATCGATACATGAAGAACGTCTTAGGCGATACCGATGCGCCGATACTTTCTAGATGTCTTAAGCGATACCGATACCGATACATGCATCGCCGATACATTTTGATAAGAAATGCCTCGGGGGACCAAGAGGAATCGCTGCGTTACAAGTATGAACCTGTTTAAACTCAACACCGAGTGGGCGTGGCCAATAGTGTTGCAACACCAATGAGCGTTTCTATATTATATGAGCGTTTCTATATTATGAGCGTTTCTATATTATGGTTAATTAATCTCAATAACACAAGTACAAACGTGTTTAAACGTTGCGCCGTACTGTGTGACGTGACCAGTAGAGTAGTACTGTCATTAAATAAATATTTAATAATATTATTATTTATGTATATTCATAAATATAACTCACTAGTGTCCAGTGGTGGGCACCGTTAACCAAAAAGTTAACTTCGATAACGATAATCCGTTAACCCCAATTTTTAACTCCGATAACGATAATCCGATAATTTTACTACAAAGTTAACGGAAGTTAACGATAATCCGTTAACGATAACTATTTCTTTACTAACATTTAAAAAAATCAAGGGAAAAAGCTTTAAAACCCATAGAAAATGTTTATTTATGCAAAATCCAACAATAAATAGGTATTTAACTGTATTTTTATCAAGTTTTGCAACTTTTTTGCTTAATAACTTTTTTTTATTTTTAATAAAAAATGTACTGATTACATGTTTTGAAACCCTTGTAACCACTAACCATTAACTAAATTTTAATTTACCAGAGAATTATTATGGCGGGAACTGAAAGGTAAAATTAAATTTTAGGCACATTTATTAAAGACTATGACACAATGTGCTGGTTGCCCTTCAGAAAGACCAACTTCTCAAAGTTAGGCCCAACTGCCAGTCTTGACCTCTTGGGCCTCCCCAACCTCCCCTTGCGAGATCTGGAAGCAGACTGAAGTTATGGCGGTTTGAATTCATTCGCGGAGCGGTGATCTTCCGTGAATGACTCCTCGCAGTTAACGTGTTAACGGACTTTAACAGACTAAATATCGAGTTATCGGAAGTTAACTGGTCCGATAACGATAAATGGAAATTAACTTCCGTTAATAGTCCGTTAAAAAAAGTTAACTTCGTTAATTAACTGTTATCGGATTAACGCTTTAGTGCCCAACACTGGTAGTGTCATATTATAACATCTATTTAAATATTTAAAAATTCTTATTAATGTATCGATGTATCGAAGTATCGATTTTTTTCGATACATTTAAGAAAATTGACCTTAGCGATACCGATAAATCGATACTTTTGTGAAGTAGCTAAAGCGATACCGATACCGATACAAAAGTATCGATCGATACGTATCGGCGATACATGTATCTAGATACTGCCCATCACTGATTACGATTATGCGGGGATTACCGTTTAACAGCAAATAGAGCAGTTCTTCTAGATTGCTACCCTATACCCAAGCCTGATGACTTATTTAGCTCTCTTGCTGGGGGTAAATATTTCACAAAACTAGATATGTCCCAAGCCCATGCTCAACTACTGTAAGTTTAGAGGAAAATTCTAAAGAGCTAAATATCATAAATACGCACCGAGGATTCTGTAAGTACAATAGGCTATGCTATGGAATAGCATCGGCTCCGGGTATTTTTCAGAGGACAATGGACCAAGTTCTAGGTTACATTCCGGGGGTACTTTGTTTTCTAGATGATGTCCTCATTTCAGGTTCATCTAAAAAAGAACACCTAACTAGATTAACCACAGTTCTAAAAAGACTCCGGGATACCAGACTTAAGCTAAAGAAAGAAAAGTGTTCGTGGGTCACTAATGATGTTTCATATTTAGGGTTCCACATAGATGCCTCAGGCATTCATCCACCGGTGGATAAACTAGAAGCAATAAAAGATGCACCACCTCCACAAAACATCACACAGTTACAAGCTTATTTAGGTCTCCTAAACTTTTATAGGAATTTTTGCCTAATGCATCAACTTTCCTTGAACCTCCAAATAAGTTATTACGATCTGGGGAACAGTGGAGATGGGAGAAAACCCAAAAGGAAGCATTTGAGGCTTCCAAGGACGTACTATTAAAGTCCACTCTCCTAGTGCATTATGATCCTAAACTTCCTCTCATAGTTTCAGCAGATAGCAGTTCTTATGGAATTGGGGCAGTGTTATCTCACCACATTGATGATGTAGATAGGCCTATCTGTTTTGCTTCTAGAACACTAACTGAGACTGAAAGGCGATATGCACAACTTGAAAGTGAAGCCTTAGCTTTAGTATTTGCAGTAAAAAAATTTCATTTCTATCTATGGGGTCATGAATTAAAACTAATTACTGACCATAAACCTCTTTTAGGTTTATTTTTATCTTATCAAAATATTCCAGTTATGGCCTCAGGTGGGATTCAACGATGGGCACTGATTCTACAAGCCTATAAATTTGACTTAGTCCATCGGTCAGGCAAACTTCTAGGTACGGCTGATGCTCTAAGTAGGTTGCCTTTAGAAAATCAAAATGAATGCTACCTATACCTACAGAATGGGTTCACTTGATGGAATTTTTGGAATCCACTCCAGTAACTGCAGTACAGATAGAGCAGTGGACAAAATCAGACCCTATTCTGTCTAGGGTCATCCATTACTGCTCAGTTGGTTGGCCTACTGAGGTTGAAAGTGAATTGCAGCCTTTTCACCAACGTCAGTCTGGACTCTCAATCCAAAATGGCTGTCTCTTATGGGGCCACAGAGTGATAATTCTGAATAAAGGCAGGTCGAATTTAGTGAAGGAACTTCATGCTGAACATATGGGTGCAACGAAAAGTAAAGAGCTGGCGAGAGCTTATTTCTGGTGGACTGTTTTAGATGGAGAACTCGAATCATTGGGTCGTTCCTGTCAAAACTGCCTAGAGAACAGAGATCTCCCAAGGAAAAGTCCACTTCATCCTTGGGAATGGCATACTATACCGTGGCATAGGATCCACGTTGACTATGCAGGTCCTATAAATAATATTTATTTCCTAGTCATTGTGGACGCCTGCTCTAAGTGGGTGGAAATTTTTCCAACCACTTCCACGACTTCGGTGTTACTATTCGCTTACTCCGTTCGTGTTTCGCTCGATGGGGGTTTACACGTAGTTCTGGTTTTCGACAATGGTACTTGTTTTACCATTGAGGAATTTCATTCTTTTGTCCACCCAAATGGCATTAGACATGTTCGATCTAGTGTTTTTCACCCATCTACTGACGGTCTCACGGAAAACATGGTCCGTACTTTCAAGTCGGCCCTGCGTCATTCTCATGGGGAGGAAATGCAAGTGGTGTTGGATAAATTTTTGTTTAAATATCAAGTCCAGAGGCATCTTTTCAGAGGAGGCATGGGAGGCTGAGCTTCCTATTTTTACCACTATAAACTATGAAAGAGGATTTTTTTTTATAGTGTTAGAAAATCTGAAGAGGAAGAGCCATTCTTGTCCCAAGGCGATATGATGACTAAGCTGATTGATGCAGCATTGCTTGTATATATAAAGTTAAGGTGTGTATATATATATATATATATATATCCATCTCATAATTGTAAGGTTAGTGAAAAATTCACTTAATTTAGAGCTAGCATTTTTGGGCTCTTGTGGCATCATTGTTTGGGCGCTCTTGTGGCATCATTGTTTGGGCACTCTTGTGGCACCATTTTTTGGGGGGCACTGCGAGTCCTTCCTATTCGTTTGTTGAATGCGGCACTTACAGGGCGTGGTCTTATAGAGAGCTCTCTTGCAATTCAGTTTGGTTGTTTAGATACAAGATTGTTGCATCGTGCAATTGTGCAGGTTGTGTTGTTGTTGTAAGGTTTAGAAAGAAGACCATAAATAGTGCCCCTTTTGTTTTTTATCTTAATTTTATGCAACTGAGGCCTAAGATAGGCCCACATCGAGTCAGCAACCGTGAGGTAGGACCTAATAGGACATCCAAGTCCATACGTTTTTAGTCTAGCTTAACTTGGGCTATAGGTTAAACTTGCCATTCAGAGCTTGGCCGTTCAGGGCTCAGCTGGGATTCTGAACCCAATAAAATAAAAAATAACATGGTCCTTCGAACCGGTTTCTAGCCCAAGACTGAGTCAGTGACTATTTTCCGGCAAAGTTCTGATTGTGCAAATTGTAGCCCAAGTTAGGCCTGGACGGGTTGAGCATAATTGAGTTAAGGGCCCAGGGTAAAAAGTTTGGTCGCCCAATTGCGAAACTTGGCTGCTCGTCTGTCGTTGTTTTGGGTCTACATTTTTACCGGTTTGGTTAATTTTGGCTTATTATTCGTAGGCGAAGGTTGCAGACTTCAGTGCGCCAGTTACTTGGGTGGAAAATTTGATATTCCATACTGGTGGTTGGTCAGTACCCCAACCAAGCAATTTAGTTTATTTGAAAAAAACAAAATTTGAGTTTGATCAGTTTGGTTAAGTATTTTTGCCAATTCAGCTTATTTGGCATTGACCCCAATTGTTGTTTGCATTGAAGATGAGTGCAGCTGAATTGAACAAGTTTAAAAAAAGGAGAAGCGCCTACAAATAATAATAATAATGAAATACAACACTCAACAAATGATGTTTGTGAAGTTAAGGTTAACAGATCTGTAGTTCAATTACCAAGGCTTGTACTCAAACCATTTTCTGGGAGTATTCAGGAATGGCAAGGATGGGCAGACAGTTTTCAATCAGCAGTTCATTCTAGTCAAGTGTTAAGTGCGGTGGAGAAGTTTAATTATTTTCATTCCCTCTTGGAAGGGGAGGTAGCAAAGACAATAGCAGGATTAGCATTAACAGAAGCTAATTATAATGTGGCTTGGGATATATTAAAGAAACGGTTTGGTAAGCCAGAGATCTTAATTAAAAGCCACCTCCGCGAACTTTTAGCTATACCTCCTGTTAATAATCCCAATAGTGTCAAGGAGTTACGGCAGTTATATGATGAATTTGAAGTTAGAACTAGGTCCCTGGACAACCTGGGTGTAGGAATGGAAAGGTATGGTATAATGTTGGTCACTATACTGGAGTCTAAATTGCCTAGCTCAATTTGGCTTAAATTAAGTAGGGGACACTCTACAGAACATGTGTACATCCCCCTTCAGCAGATGTTAAGTCTTTTAAACACAGAATTAGCAAGACGAGAGGGAATTGAGTTTGCACAGTGGGATGTTAAACAAGGGGACAAAGGCAGGCACAGCACCAAAGTTTCTACAAAAAGGAATAGCCCAGGTACAGTGTCAGCTCTACATGCATCCTTTGAGAATAAATTAAAGGGAATCAAAGAATGCATATTTTGCGAAGGCAACCACAAGTCATATAAATGTGAGGTGGCTGAGGCTTTACCTTTTGAGGAGAGAAAGGACAGGGTATCTAAGTCCACAGCATGTTTTAAATGTTTTTTGAAAGGTCACAGAGCAAAGTTTTGTAAGTTTAAAATTTGTATAAAAAATGTCATGGCCGGCATCAGCTATTATTGTGTGAAAACACCAGAGCTGGGCACCGCAAACTCAAAATCACTTCCGCAATCGCAAATCCGCAAACTCAAACCTTACCTTCCGCAACCGCAAATCCGCAAACTGCTTGCCATTTTTGGTGCCGCAAACGCAAATCCGCAAACGCAAACCATATTTCCAATTTTTACAGTGCTGGGCACTTCCGCAAACACTTCCGCAAACCGCAAATTCCGCAATCGCAATTTTAACTATAAAAAGTATCCAAAACATTAAAGAGGTATAAAAAGTTTTTATATCTTTTTAATGTTTAATGTTTTAGCCTTGTTTTTATTAAAAACAAGGCTAAATAATTTATTACAAAAATCACTATTGTAGAAGAAATAAAAATACTACATATATTGATATATTATATTGAACAAAAACACCTCCTGCAAGTAAATAGTAAATAAATTAAATAATAAATTTAATCATTTGAATTTCATAAATTTTGAGACTTAGACACGTTGGCGGCCAGTGACAGCAGCGTCACAGCACTAGCGGGCTTGGCCAGTGGCCACGTGGGAAATTTGCGGAAAGATTTGCGTTTGCGGTCTTAGTTCCGCAACGCAAATTCACTAATTTGCGATGACTTTGCCGCAAACGCAAATCCGCAAACGAAAAACATACTTCCGCAATTGCGGAATTTGCGGTTTGCGGAAGTGTTTGCGGAAGTGCCCAGCTCTGGAAAACACTCCTAGTAGGCCTATCCCAGAAGTAGAGACATCAGTGGCACATGTCAGTGCTATGAAAGGGAGTAAAAGTAAAGGAGGATTATTGCACACAGCTGCAGCATTATTAATTGGGAATGATGGAGAAGCTACTGTAAGAGTGTTGTTTGATAGTGGTAGCCAGTGTAGCTTTATTAAGACCAGAATTTCCAGAAAATTGAAGTTTAAAGAATTTAAAAGGGAAAATTTAAGAATTTCTGGGTTTGGGGGTTCCGTTCAAAACCGAACCAAAGTTAAGAAGGTAGAAGTTCTGGTTAAGGGGTTGTTACCACAAGGTCCCACTATCAAGGTCCAAGCTGTAGAGATTAAGGAACTTTGTGCTCCAGTCTCTACTTGTTTAGATATTGCATGTGTCCAAGAATTGCGAGTTAAAGGCATTAATTTGGGCAATAATAAGTTTGAAGGAACAGAAGATATTAGTCTTTTGATTGGAGCTGACTATTATTGGGACTTCATCACTGGTAATATTGTCCGCACATCTCGAGGTCCAGTAGCTATTGAAAGTAAGCTAGGCTAGATGCTACATGGTAGCTATTGCAATGAAATGGAAGTAAAGCTCTTTTTGTTAGGATTGAGGAGAACAGCCATGGTTTGGAAAGACATTTGAAAGCCGTTTGGGAACTTGAATCCATTGGCATAAAGAACAAACAGGAGAAGCAGGCGAGTACAGTGAACAGTGATGTTTTAGAGCAATTTGAAAAAGGGATTGGGTTTAGAGATGGTTGCTATGAAGTTGGCCTCCCTTGGAAGGATTCTTGCAAACCCAGTTCAAACCTTCAGCTAGCTAATAGGAGGTTGGAGCCTTCATTGTACAGGCTAAGAAAAAATGAGTTGTTAATTGAATACAATGAGGCCATCCTAAGCTATGTCAAGGAGGGTTATGCTAAAAGGGTGCAAGGTGAGCTGGTGAGCCAGGAGGCACATTATCTGCCACACCATGCAGTGGTACGGCGAGATAAAACTACCACCAAACTGAGGGTAGTTTTTGATGGCTCAGCCAAGGACAAAGGTGGTGTGTCCTTAAATGACTGTTTGGATTAGGGATTGTTTCCCGGGATCCCGGTTGATTTTATGTGCGGGATATATCCCGGGATTTTTTCGTTCATCCCGGGATATCCCGGTGCTAATTACTTACATAATAATTAGTATATATAGTATAAATACCCTGTTTACACGATCATACAGTAATCGCAAGTGTCGTCACACACCCTTAGTGTGCGGCCACACTGGCGGCGTGCGCGCGTCTTACGTCACAGCGTGAAGACGCCAGTGTGGCCATACGAAGCTGGCGTTTACATACGGCGTGTAAGCGTTTTCACTGAAGACGCGCGCACGCCGCCAGTGTGGCCGTACACTTAGTTTCGCATCAGCTGCAGTCGTGAGTGGTCGTGTGCTTCTCTGTCACTCGCCCTTCCAAACTGAATTTGTCACTAGCAGCGGTCACTCACAAGCTCAATCAATTGCAAAGAACTTCTCCAAGGAGTTCGACATATTTGACGCAACTGGTGAAAAAACAGTTAACATAATCAAAATAATGAATGCTCTCGAGTCTATACCACCAACTAGTGTCGAAGCGGAAAGAGCTTTTTCAGCTGCAGGACTGTTTATAACTAAACTTAGAACTCGGCTGAGTGATAAGAGTATGAATTGTCTATGTTTTCTACGTTCGTATTATAAGTCAAATTAGTTCTTTTAAATGCGCTATGTTTTGCATTTTCATATGTTTAGTTGTTTTTGTGTTTTTACGAGTATGCTTATTCTTTACAAGGATATTATTCTTTACAAGTGTTGATTTTCTTACAAATGTTTAAATAAATAAATGATGAAATCTTTATAATTTTTATATTAATTCCTTTTTAAAAGTATACAAAATTTAAATACATATAAAATAAAAATCCCGGGATCCCGGGACGAAGACAGATTTTATCCCGGAATCCCGGGATAAACAAAATGACTCAAAACGAAAAATCCCTAGTTTGGATGCTGGGCCAAATTTAAATGCAGATTTATTTTCCTTGTTACTGAGATTCAGGTTTGGTACAGTAGCATTGACTGCAGATGTGAAGCAAGCCTTTTTGTGGATAAAGTTAAAACCAGAGGACAGAGATGCAGTAAGGTATCTGTGGGTGGATACGAAAACACTATTGAACACATAAGGAAAAATTTTTATGTTGATGATTTGCTGTGTTCCGTGGATAATACAGAAATGGCTAAACAGATATTCAGAGAGGCTATAGCTATAATGAGGGAGGCTGGCATGGAGCTTAGAAAATGGCAGACCAATCATTCTCAGTTCGAACAGTTTATGAGTCAGCCCTGTGTAGTACCTGATGCAGCAGAAAGTATTGAGGATTCTGGTATTAAGGAGTTGTGGGCAATAGACACAAAGGTGCTAGGCATTGTTTGGCAGCAAGGAGAGGATTTGTTTACCTTCAATGGGAAATCTTTAGTAGAGCTGTCTGAGAATGAGACAAGGTGGACAAAACATACAGCTCTTAGTTTGGCTTCAAAGGTCTTTGATCCTCTTGGATTCCTGGCTCCATTTGTGATAAAGTAAAAAATTTGGTTTCAGAGCCTCTGGGAAATTGGACTTAGTTGGGACCAAGAGTTATCTGATCATATAGTGGTAAGGTGGAAATATTGGTTCAAAGAATTGGCACATCTTGGAGACATTGAAATCCCAAGATGGTACTTTGGAGAGTTGAACAATAGTCCAGACAATTTGGAGCTGCACATCTTTTGTGATGCAAGTGAGGAAGCCTATGCAACTTGTATTTATATAAGAGGCACATTCAAAGAGGAAGTAAGTTGCAGGTTGGTTGCTGCAAAGAGCAGAGTAGCACCTTTGAAAAGGCTTTCTATTCCAAGATTGGAATTGATGGGTGCAGTTATTGCTAATCGGCTTGCAGTTACAGTGCAAAAGTCTTTGGCCATTTATGAAATTCCAAGTTATTATTGGACAGACTCCACTACAGTTTGGCACTGGTTAAGAAGCCAGGCAAGGAAATGGAACCCATTTGTTGCCAATAGGGTGGAGGAAATTCAAGCACACACAGATCTCAAGCAATGGAAGCATTGTCCAGGCACCCAAAACCCAGCTGATTTACCAACACGAGGAATTTCAGTGAAAGATCTTGCACAGTCAAGTTTGTGGTGGAATGGGCAAAAGTGGCTAAAACTTGGAAGTGAAAAATGGCCTTCTAATCAGCCTATTGTAGGAGAATGCCAGGTTCAAGAAGAATGGGTGAGTGAGATGAGAAAATGCACTGTGAACAGTTGTCAAGTTATGCAGCAGGACCCCATATTGAGGCTTGAGGACATTAGCAGTCTGAAAAGGTTGTTAAGAGTGACAGCATGGGTATATAGATTTACAAACAATATTAAGGGAGAAACAAGAAGGGAAGGAATTCTGAACAGTAAGAAGATTCAGCAAGCCAGGCAATACTGGGTGGTATATGTGCAGAAGGAAAAATTTGGTGAAGAGAGGGAATTGCTCACCAGCCGTCCATTACAGGTTCTACCAACACATTCTGCTCTCAAGGGTTTAGATGTGTTTTTGGATCAGGATTTATTGAAAGTAGGAGGTAGACTACAGTTTTCTGGGCTTCCAGAGGAGGAAAGACATCCAATTTTGCTACCTTCTGTGGGGCACTTTGTGGAACTTTTTATCCTGGGTACTCATCATAAGTTGTTACCCCCCCGACATAACAGTTTCTTGAAAGTTTGCGATGGTTAACCCTGTCAAATGCTTTCGATGTATTAAAAAATCAGGAATATACTTGACATTTTGACACGCTACTTGACATCTTTTAATTTAGGACTGCTTCCTTGAGCATTGCTAGAAAATCTAGAAGAGGAAGAGCCATCGTTATCCCAAAGCGTTATGATGACTAAGCTAATTAATGCAGCATTGCTTGTATACATTAAGTTAAGGTGTGTGTGTGTGTGTGTGTGTATATATATATATATGAAAATTATTTCACGAAAGTAACACGTGAAAAATATTTATGATGAATAAAACCACGAAAGAAAGGAAACAGAATGGTGTTCAAGCGCTTTCGTCTAATGACATCCTCAGGAACACTGAAGTACATAAAAAGTTACAGCCTATATATAGATTACAGTAAATATATATATATATATATATATATATATATATATATATATACACAATAAACGGAGAAATAAAAATAAAAATTAAACATTAAAGGATTGTGGGAGCAGCATACAAATTTGTAAGGAAAAAAACTACCAATGTTTTAACACTTTGCTCGAATCTAACACAAGGTCGAATGAATTGTTTCCAACCAATGTTATAGTTAATTAAAAATAATAAATTGAAAAATAAAAATAAAAATAAAACTTATAAGAGGAGCATACAAATTTATACTGGAAGTTTGCCCAGGTTTTAGCACTCTGCCCTTCTTGTCTAAGTTCGATGTATATAAAAATAAATTGAAAAATAAAAGTTATTAGAGTAGCATACAAGTTTACCAAAGGTTTAGCGTTCTACCCTTCTTATCTAAATCCGTTCTGAAGGAATTCAAAACAACAGGATCGAGTTGAAAAAGACTTTTGCTTATGTTGAAGTTATTTGTAAGTTGGATAATGGCAGACTCAAGAATATTTCTATTAACAATGTTGCTAGAGTGAAACAAAACTGTAGCATTATTCCAATCAATACAGTGGGATAACTCTGACAAATGGACAAAAAGGGCACTGGACGACTGTCCTGTTCTAACGGAATATTGATGCTGTTTTATATCAGCTTCTCCAGGACCCCGCCACATACAGCAAACTTAGGAAGAACCCGCAGGATGACGTCATCAAATCATTTAATAGTGTCTTGAAACGCATTCTCAAAGATCATAAGGACTTAATTCCGCTTTTCATGTCCACTTCACCTTCTCTGCCCTACCTTTACGGTCTTATTAAAACCCACAAACCTGGCAACCCTATGCGCCCTATTATTAGCTCGGTGGGCTCTATTACTTATAAACTCTCCAAATGGCTTGTCAAAGTCTTGTCCCCCATTCTTGGAACTATCTCTGATTCACATGTAAAAAATTCCATGGATCTTACTGAAAAATTGAATAATGCACGTACTGAAACCAACGATAGATTGATCAGTTTTGACGTTTGTTCATTGTTTACAAAAGTGCCGATTGACGATATGCTTGACTTTCTCTCCCGAGAATTACATAAGTATGACCTGCCACTACCTGCACACATTGTTTTGGAACTTATTAAGCTTTGCATCAAAGATTGTAAATTCACTTTCAATAACGAGTATTATCAACAAGTTTTTGGGATGGCCATGGGCAACCCCTTGTCGCCTCCTCTCCAATATTTATATGGAGTTTTTCGAAATTACTTACATTCCGAGAATCCTACGGGGTGGCATCCAATGGTTGCGGTACGTCGACGATATTTTGTGTATCTGGCCCATGAATCGTGACCTGGATAACTTCCTCCTTCAGTTAAATGATCAAGTCCCTTCCATTAAGTTTACTTTAGAAGTGGAACAAGACAACTCAATCCCGTTTTTGGATGTGGGTGTACATAGGGAAAGCCCAGGTTTTAAGTTTAATATCTATCGGAAAAAAACAAACAATGTTTCTCCGCGCCCTTAGGATCGCCAGTCCGGAATACATCGATGCCGAATTGGAAAAAATCAACGGTATTGGAAGTGATCTGTGTTATCCATCTGCGTTTATGGAATCTTGTCTCAACAAGGCAAAACGAACTTTCTATCGTGTGAATAATAACACTCGTACTTTGTCAAAAAATATTTTAGTACTTCCATTTTTCCCGGGCTTTTTAGGCATTGCTAATGTACTTAAACTTTTGGATATTAATGTAGTATTTTCATATAACAATATTGTGAAAAATATCATAGTAAAAAATAGCCCTACCAATAATTCAGGCATTATCTATAAAATTGGTTGTAAACAATGTGATTCCTTTTACATAGGTCAGACGGGAAAGGATTTGTACACACGACGTATAAAACAGCATCAATATTCCGTTAGAACAGGACAGTCGTCCAGTGCCCTTTTTATCCATTTGTCAGAGTTATCCCACTGTATTCATTGGAATAATGCTACAATTTTGTTTCACTCTAGCAACATTGTTAATAGAAATATTCTTGAGTCTGCCATTATCCAACTTACAAATAACTTCAACATAAGCAAAGGTCTTTTTCAACTCGATCCTGTTGTTTTGAATTCCTTCAGAACGGATCTAGATAAGAAGGGTAAGAACGCTAAACCTTTGGTAAACTTGTATGCTACTCTAATAACTTTTATTTTTCAATTTATTTTTATATACATCGAACTTAGACAAGAAGGGCAGAGTGCTAAAACCTGGACAGATTTCCAGTATACATTTGTGTGCTCCTCTTATAAGTTTTATTTTTATTTTTATTTTTATTTTTCAATTTATTATTTTTAATTAACTATAACATTGGTTGGAAACAATTCATTTGATCTTGTGTTGGATTCGAGCAAAGTGCTAAAACATCGGTAGTTTTTTTCCTTACAAATTGGTATGCTCCTCCCACAATCCTTTGTTTAATTTTAATTTTTATTTCTCCGTTTATTGTATATATATATATATATATATATATATATATATATATATATATATATATATATATATATAATATATATATATATATATATACACACACAAACTCAGAATGGTTCCCTGAGAAAATTATATGTTAAACAGAGACCGTGCATGGAACAAGGAACTCTTCTGGGAAAATTAAATCCACTATAGTCCGAATAAGTAATGGTAAATGACAAATACCATATATATATATATATATATATATATATATATATATATATATATATATATATATATATATATTCTGTAATCTATATATAGGCTGTAACTCTTTATGTACTGCAGTGTTCCTGAGGATGTCATTAGACGAAAGCGCTTGAGCACCATTCTGTTTCCTTTCCTTCGTGGTTTTATTCATCATATATATATATATATATATATATATATATATATATATATATATCATAGTTGTAAGGTTTGTAAAAAATTTACTTAATTTAGAGCCAACATGTTTGGGCTCTTGTGGCATCAATTTTGGGTACTGGCAGCGTCCTTTCTATGTTTTTGTTGAATGCGGCACTGATAAGGCGTGGGCTTATAGAGAGCTCTCTTACAATTCAGTTTGTTAGTTTAGATGCAGGATTATTACACCGTGCAATGGTGTAGGTTGTGTTGTTGCAAGGTTTGGAAAAAAGACCAAAAATAGTGCCTTTTTTAAATTTTTATGCAACTGAGACCTAAAGTAGGCCCACATCGAGTCAACAACCCTGAGATAGGATGAATAGGACCTCTAAGTCTATAAAGTCTGTTTTAGTCCAGCTTAACTTAGGCTATAAGTTAAAATAGCCCTTCAGAGCTTGGCCGTTCAAGGCTCAGCTGGGATTTCGAACCCAAACAAAAAATAAAATAATAAGCATATCCTGTAAATACGCATGTCAGTACCATGTTTCACTCTAAAGTCAAACTGATTGTCATTAGTCTGCAAATAAATACTTATCCTATTATTGGTAACATATTCTAACACCTTTCTAACACATATTCTAACGCTATTGGTTTATAATTATTATTATCACAGATACTAGCATCCTTATTTTTAACAAGTGGCAATAATACAACTGACAAAACAGACTGTGGCAAGTACTCGTGTATTGTTAGAAAATCTAGAAGAGGAAGGCCATTGTTGTCCCAAGGTGATATGATGACTAACCTGATTGATGCAGCATTGCTTGTATATATTAAGTTAAGGTGTATATATCCATCTCATAATTGTAAGGTTAGTGAAAAATTCACTTAATTTAGAGCTAGCATTTTTGGGCTCTTGTGGCATCATTGTTTGGGCACTCTTGTGGCATCATTTTTTGGGGGCACTGCGCGTCCTTCCTACTCGTTTGTTCAATGCGGCACTTACAGGGCGTGGTCTTATAGAGAGCTCTCTTGCAATTCAGTTTGGTTGTTTAGATACAAGATTGTTGCATCGTGCAATGGTGCAGGTTGTGTTGTTGTTGCAAGGTTTAGAAAGAAGACCATAAATAGTGCGTCCAGTGGCGTACTAAAGGGGGTGCGAGGGGGGCGGAGGGGGTGCCATCGGGAGAGTTGAAATACCAGTACAAGTTTTCAAAACAAATTAAAAATTCGCCAAAGTAAGAAAATTTTTTAAAATGTTCAAATTATTACAACAGCTTAATGTTAATTTCCACTATAAAATAAATTTTTATTTTTACTGGCAATACAAAATTTACAAACGAAAAATTAAATATTTGATAAAAATTACATCGAAAGGCGAAGTTTGTTGACGTTTTAGTCATCAGTTTGTTGAGCATAGCCAGCTGGCTGCAACTGACATTCCAAGTCTTGTTCACTTGACACTGTGACTCCACATACGTACATGGGGTATGTTTCATTAAATGATTATCATAAAGCATAAAGTGTCCAGTAATTTTTGACAATGTGGTATCATAGTGATGTTTAAGTGTTTATAAATGCATCGTCGTGATGCTATAATACCTGGTAAATGCATCGTCGTGATGTTATAATATCTAGTAAATTCATCGTCGTGATGTTATAATACCTGGTAAATGCATCGTCGTGATGTTATAATAATTAAAAATAATAATAATAATAATAATAATAATAATAATAATAACAGACAATTTGTTCAGTTAATGTATTTCAAGTCATAATAGTTCATGCTTGTTATGCATGTTCATGCTTTATACCTTTTGATTTTAAAATTTTGCAGAAAACATCCACTATGAAGCGAAATCGACCCAGTGGATTCCAACAAAGAAAAATGAAGAAGGCAAGAGAAGAGGTGGCTCAGGCAATGTCCGGATCAATTTTGAAGTATGTGACGTCTTCAACATCAAGTGCAATAGGAGAAAGTCCTGAAGATGTTAAAAATGATGCGGATATCCGGTCCACCACTAGTAGAATATACAAGAACATTGTTTTATTCATGTCATTGACATTCCTCTTGTTAATATACAATATATCCCCTTTTTGAATTTATATTTAATTATTCATTTATGTTTCCTTAGTAATATGTAAACCAGAGTGATGAATGGAAATAATTATGTTCTAAAGGCATTTGGCAATGACTCAAGAGCTGGCACGTCACATCAGCAGCACCACCCCCTACCTCCACTGTCACCCTTGTCTACACCACCACTAACTACATCACGGCCAGCCAAACACAGTTAGGATCATATCTATACTATGATACGTTAATAAAGGGCAGGAATAATGTCTCATCACACACACACCACACACACACACACACACACACACCATGTTCCAACCAACCAATCAGCGCCTACCCACTAAACCCCAGATTCATTTACAAAATGTTACATCCGTTTGTAGTAGCTACACTCAATAAATATATTGTTATTTTTTATTTTATTTTGGGTTCAGAATCCCAGCTGAGCCGTGAACGGCCAAACTCTGAAGGGCCAGTTTAAGTTCCAGTACTGGGCAGCGCAAACGAAAATTCACTTGCGCAAGCGCAAATGCGCAAACTTCTCGAAACTTGCGCTTGCGCAAACGCAAACGTAAACTATTTATATATACAGGGTTTTCCAAAAAAAAAAAAAAAGGTGCGTTTTTTTTTGGGACACCCTGTATAAAATTAAATTTATAGTAAATCAAATCAAATCAAATCAAAAGACTTTATTAACAGACACACGATCCAGAGATATATCAATAAAGAATAGATACAAAATTACAATGTTAAATAAATAATAATAAAAAAAAAAGAAATTACAATATTACAAAAAAAAACACTTCAAAGCTCCTCAGAGTCCCCCTCCAACTCCATCGTGAGCAGGTCCATGTTGCCCTTCAGGAACACAAACCTCTCAAAGTTCTCAGAGGTCAGGCTGGACCTCTTGGGCTTCATGATGTCAGACCCCTGGGAGAACACCCTCTCCACAGCTGCAAAGCTGGGGATGGCCGTGTTGTACTTCAGAAAGACCTCAACCCAGGCGGCGCGGTACAGGGCGGGGAACATCCCCTGCTCCAGCTCCTTGCTGGTCTTCTCCTTTTCAGAGCACCAAACATGTAGCTCCTTCCCCACCTTGGTGGAGAGGCGGTTGCGGGTGGCGCTCTCCAGTGGGGTCCTCAACTCCTAGAAACGACGGAGTCCTCGACGGAGTCCTGGTCAGAGTCCTCCTGGGCGGGATCCTCAGTAGAGTCGGACTCGCCAAACATCTTGAAGGCCTTCACGAAGTTGGCTCCGTTGTCTGTGGTTGTACTGATGACCTGTACAATCAGTTCAAATTGTTATTTGTACATATTTAATAATTGAATAATAAATTAATTTATTTGATATTTAAATTAATAAATTTGCCATATGATAACATCGCTTCAGTCTTAAAAATTAAAATGTTTAAATATTTGTATGTCTAATTATTTGTTGACTGTTGTAAAACATGTAAAAGATGGTTATGGTTAAGTACTTGCTTTCATGCTTTGTTTTTTGCTCACCTTGGCCTCAATATCAAACTTCTGGTGGACGTCCTGCATGGTGTTGCCATGGACGTCATAGGTGTGCGCCACAGGCACCTCCCTACAGGTTAGGACGGCCTTCTTCCTCTTGAGGTTGGAGGGCTCTATCCAGTGGGCAGTCATGCCCAGGAAGGAGCGGTTGTGGGCTGTCCAGCAGTCAGCGGTGGTGGCCACATAGTTGACCTCGTCCAGGATGGAGGTGAGCTCTGTCTTCCCTGCCTCGGCCTTCTTCTTGAGGTTCCTCATGTAGGTCCGCCTCGAGAGGAGCTTGAAGCTGGGGTTCAGGTACTTGAGGAACCTGGTGAAAGATGGGGACTCCGTGGTTTTGGCGGGCAACATCTCTTCAACCATGAATCTGTGGAGAAGTTGAAAATTAAATTAATTTTGAACATTTTCAATAAATGTATTTTAAAACATAAGTTACAAAAAAGATTAGGTATGATTGTAAGGAAAGTCTTTATCTTATCTTAGAATGAATTTTTATTTTTATATCATATAAATATTTGATATATTTAATAAATTATTTAAATTATTCTATTATTAGTGTATAAAATTAAGATTTATAATTATTATTTATTTACCTGTGCAAAAGGTCCTGGGCCTTGCTATTGTTGAAGGCGGCAGATCCAGCAAAGGAGGACTCTATGCTGGCCTGGCGCATTCTCTTGGAGCCAGAGTTCTTGGTGTCGCCAGAGAGGGACCGGCCGCGCTTGGACCCACCAGTGATGGCAGCGAGGAGGTCTTTGCTCTGGTTGGGGTGAACCTTGAAAAAAAAAATTATAAATTATATTGTAATGACAGTGATATACAACAGAAGTGTTTGAATTGAGACAAAGTATAATTTATTATTTAATATTTAATTATATTTTAATAAATAATAATGTCTAAAGTTAACTACTTATCAAGTTTTTTAAATTTTAAATTTATAAATAAACTTAAACTCACATGCTGGTAGTGGCTCTTGAGGGTGTACATGCTGATGGTGTTGAAGCTTACCTTGGCCTTGCACCTCTTACAGATGATGCTGCCCCTGTAGACCACCCTGCCCCTCTCAACCACCCTCTTCTTGCTGGTCAAAGGTCCAAAGAAGGTGTCCAGGTGGGGCCAGGGGTTGTTGAGGTCCTCTTCCTCCTGGTGAGGCTCTGAGCCATGGCTGGTCACGCTGCCGGCCGGGCTGGGGGCAGAGGTGGGGCTGGACAGAGACTGGTGTCTGAGGCTGTCCATGGTTCACTAGTTATAGACAGTAGTTATGACTTATGAAGTTTCTAGAAGTTACTAGAGTAGTTAGTAATTTGAACTCTGAAATAAAATTAAAATCAACTAATCAAACAAACGTGTTTCACTAGCGTTGTTGGTATACTGAGTGCTCACTGCTGTCTGGCGGCGCCACCTGTCTGGCAGTCACGTGTTTATGAGCTAAATCCACTATTTTTAATATTTGTTTTTTTTTCACGTTTGCGCAAGTATTTGCGCAAACGCAAATGCGCAAGTTTGCGCAAGAATTGGCGCAAACGCAAATGTGCAACCGAAAACACACTTGCGCAATTGCGCAATTTGCCTTTTGCGCAAGTGTTTGCGCAAGTGCCCAGCACTGAGTTTAACCTACAGCCCAAGTTAAGCTAAAATAAAAACTTACGGACTTGGAGGTCCTATTAGGTCCTACCTCAGGGTTGCTGATGCGATGTGGGCCTATCTTAGGCCTCAATTGCATAAAATTAAGATAAAAAACAAAAGGGACACTATTTATGGTCTTCTTTCTAAACCTTGCAACAACAACACAACCTGCACCATTGCACGATGCAACAATCTTGTATCTAAACAACCAAACTGAGTTGCAAGAGAGCTCTCTATAAGACCACGCCCTGTAAGTGCCGCATTCAACAAACGAGTAGGCAGGACGCGCCATGCCCCTAAAAAATGATGCTACAAGAGTGCCCAAACAATGATGCCACAAGAGCCCAAACATGCTAGCTCTAAATTAAGTGAATTTTTTCACTAACCTTACAATTATGAGATGGATATTTTTACACCTTAACTTAATATATACAAGCAATGCTGCATCAATCAGCTTAGCCATCATATCGCCTTGGGACAACAATGGCTCTTCCTCTTCTAGATTTTCTAACATATATGAGCGCAACTGTACATATGGAAAATGATCGAAAAACTGGTACCAAACCTCAAACTAAACCCAATTGCCACCCAAACAACGCTAGAAAATAGGAAAGGCAGAATGTATAGTGTTCCCACATTAAAGGACCGACAAGGGATCTCTTCAACACTGAAGGAAAATAGTTTGGTTGTTAGGGGACCAAAACTTTTTAACCAGCTTCCAAAGGACCTCAGAAACGTTACAGGGGTCAAAGTTGAAGTTTTCAAAAGAAGACTAGATGCCTGGCTCAGTGCGGTACCAGATGAGCCGGGTGTACCTGGCTATGTTCGGTGGAGAGCGCAAGAGAGCAACTCGCTCCTCCACCAAGCCAGGCCTAGAGGCGGGGCCACCAGCTTGACCTTTGTATGAAGAGAGACCAACGCACGGAACTTGAACGAGGTTAACGAGGTCATATCCATTATATATATATATATATATATCAGTGGCGTGCGGTCCATGGAAGCAAGGGAAGCAATGCTTCCCTATTCAAAGAAAGAAGAAAATGCTGTATTATACTTTAAAGTTTAAACAGTTCAATATGTGCTAATAATTTGTACAAAATCATTTTATTATACTATTTATAGCATTTGATTGGTAATCAGGTATATACATAGTATATACATTGGTTGCCGTTCGTGCAAAAACCTTTAAGAAAGCCGACGCAAAAAATCTCGAGTTGGACAACAATTGACGAAATGCATCCTTTTTCCCAATGACTTTCGCTTTTTTTTTTACTGTTACAAATTGTTTCTTTCCATTCTAAAAACTCATTTAATGTTTAATAATGTAGTATTTATTGAATACAACAAGTTTCATATATAGTTTTTCTACTAAAAAATTCCATGGTCATGTTAAGCGAAAAAGAATATATATTTATCGTTATTTTATCCTTCCCTATATCAAAAAGGAAGCAATTTAGAAATCGCTGTCCAGATCTTATAGTTAATTTTCTTGAAATATCTGGCAACTTTACGTGCTGTCTTCTGTCATTCTCTCATTTAAAGCGAATACGTAACTACGCTAGAAATGCGCAAGGGTAAGAAAGGCTTGCAAGTTTAGCTTTAATCTCAATTGAGAAAAAGCTTCTTAAGGATATGAAAACCGATGCCTTTTACGAAGAAATAATAGATATATTTAATAAAAAAGAAAGAATAGAATTAACCTATAAGTAAAGTAAGTAGATGATTATATGTGTTTTGTTTTTATTATATACGAGTATTTTAAAGTTTTATTTTTATTTTATATAATCTTTGTTGTTTTTGCTTGAATTGCTTCCCCTTGACAAAAAATCACCGCACGCCACTGATATATATATATATATATAAGAAAATCACATGCAATTTATGTGATGCAAACAGCAAAAGTGTGCATTTATCTATGATTATATGGAAGTTATATTAAAATAACGATATCGGTAATGATATGGACTCCAAACTGGGAGATTAAGGTGTCTCGGTCTAACCAATCACAAGCCAACACTAGACAAACAAACAAACAAACACTTTATTTCAGACTCAACAGGTACAAACATTATACGTGGGCGGGCTTATTTTACATTTTGATAATGAACGGACTATATTTAGTTACATATTTACTCAAAAGTTGACATGAGGGGAAAAATACTCGAGTTATTTCAGCCAAGTTGCAAGTTATCATAGAATATTACAAATCTCATGTCAAGTCGCAAATCTCGAGTCAGTCAAGTCACATTATACCCGAATCCAAGTCAAGTCTCAAGTCCACGAAAATAGAGACTCGTCCCCATCTCTGCTTCCAACAAGGTAAATCTTTGGCACATAGCGGTTGTAAATAGTTGTAATAAGTTGTGGATTTCATTTTGTATGATATTGATACCTCATAAGACAGATAAGACTCTGTATTTGACTTTGTACATGACGCAGACAGGTCTGAAAAACCTTCAATGGGATTTGCATTTTGTATTGATCACTTCAGAGGGCGCTGTGCGTCAATTTTTGTATGAACTGTTTTCAATGAAATTAATTTTTATGGTAAGACGCACGACGCAGATCTGCGTTTTGAGTATTGTGACTTCCTTTGGCTGCTGTTACATAATCCTGGACTGGGTTATTGATTCAGTGACATCAGGGAACTTTTAGTGGTGCAGCAGTCCGGGTTTACACAATTTTTAAGTAGGTTAGAATGTTGTCCTG
The DNA here is from genome assembly GCA_023014485.1 of Bathynomus jamesi. Classification (NCBI taxonomy): domain Eukaryota; kingdom Metazoa; phylum Arthropoda; class Malacostraca; order Isopoda; family Cirolanidae; genus Bathynomus; species Bathynomus jamesi. The sequence continues at coordinate 1,239,532 of JAJOZX010000530.1, forward strand.
GCTGAGACGTTGAGGGGTGGCCCGGTCTTCTTTTAGAGCCATCAATGTAACAGTTACTGTCTTGGTATTGGTCGCACTTCACCCCCTTCACACCTATATAGATTGAGACTGGAGGACTCGCCTTGCTGTAAATGGTGCAGTGGAACTGAAGGTAGCATAGATCATTGCCAACTGAAGTGCTCAAAGTTTGACTTCCCGAGAGCAAAACTTAAGGATGAAATCCAGGGTATTGGTGCGCATACCTTCAATCTACCCACACTCCTGGATGGTGCTGGATATGACCCACGAGAAAAGTATATTATTTTAAGGAAAACAAAAGCCTTTTTGAAAGTGATTCTGCAAACAACTGCTGTATGATGACATTTTGTGTTTGAATTAGTGATGTGGACTGTCTCTGGGATTGGGAGGAATGGGTGCCTGTTTTGAGTGCTCACGCCACCCAAGAACTCATCATTATGACATTATCATGAGACGTTGAGGCGGAGGAGGGTATCAGCCTATAGGGCTTAGGCAGTGAATTTCAAGAATCCAGACGAAGTTCAGAGTCCATAACACTTCATTTCATTTGGAAAAAACAAAACCACTTTGGCCCATCCATGATAGGTTGAGTTAGTAATCAGGGCTTGTGGACTCGTTAAAAATTGGGTGGTCATTATGCAGAAAATGACAGCCTGAAGTTGAATTAAAAAATACATTTTTCTAGTGTATTTTGGTGTGCTCTGTTCAAATATAACCTTCATTTCTTGTGCAATTAAACAGAAATACATGTTTGGGCCATGCAATGACAACTGTGTTTCTGTTGTCTATATATTTCTGTTTATATATTGTGTATTTTTGTTGTCTATATAAATGATCTAGAGAAAGGCCTATCATGTAAAACCTCAAAAATTTGCTGATGATACAAAATTAGGCCATAATGTTAAGTCAGTAGCAATGACAATACAAAAAGATTTAGAGTAACAGCCTTTTCATTAAAGATCACAATAACCAGACTAGAGGTTATAGTATGAAATTATTTAAGCCAAGATGTAGAACAAATTTAAGAAAACATAGTTTTGCCAACAGAGTAATTAAGTTTTGGAACAGTCTGACAGAAGAAGTGGTAACTTCAGATACACTTGATTCTTTCAAAAGAAGGTTGGATAGTTTGATGTCTGCAAGGGACATCTGGTAATAGTGTTTAAGCCCATTTTTATTGCATGAATGGTACTAGTTTATTTCATATATATTATGTGCATTTAGGTGATAAATCCCACAGTTCAACACAAGTGTGGTGGGATATAGGGAGGCAGCATCTTGGGTTAGGGGATACTCTCTGTCCTTACACACCCCATTTAGAGAGATTCCTTTGCTGAGCAATGCCCCCATAGTACTGTGAGGTATTGAAAAACTCATGATCTTCACTTGCCCCACAAACACCTTTAAATGGGAAACCCAAAATGGGTGCACACACATTTCTACATTACTGTACAGTCTTTACAGCCACACCTACACTTTTCCTCCTAAGTATATATATTGTAATGTATATGGTTATAAATTGTGACTTGGTCCGTAATTGATATAGACCGTGACTTATTTTTGGTTGGCAAGGTACTGGTATTGATGGGTACCATAATGAAATTGACTGGATTCTTTGGATCTGATATATTTGTATGTCAGTTATAAATAGATAGAGTGTAACATATTTGTGGATAGTAGCCCATTATGATTTTGATCCTCTGGATCCAGAGATTCTATCTCTAGTTTTGAATTGATAATGAATTAGTTTTAAATTGATAATAATTAGTTTTGTAAAAATTGGTTGTTGCTAATGTACAGGCAATTTTTACATAGTGCAGCCACCTTGATAGGCTGAAGTGGCCCCTAGTGTGCCCACTATAAAAATTTCTTATGTTCTTATGTTCATTTGCACAAGAAATGAAGGTCATATTTGAACAAAGCACACCAAATACACTTGAAAATATATTTTTGACTACATTTTATACAATAAAGCATAACCTAACATGTTCATGTTACGAGATCTTGTAAATGACGCATTACCACAGGAAATGGGCAAAACACCTCAAAATTAACCAGAAAAGTTTGCTCTCATCATTTTCGTTTAAACTAATAAAAATATCATTACTTAACCTAACCAATCATCAAGGGCATACAGTTGACCTAACTGGGCATTCAATTAACCTAACCAGGCATTCAGTTGACCTAACTAGGTATGTGAAATTACTCAAATTACCAGTTCAGAAGATGCAATTCACTATAAAAATGTAACTTGTAGAGGCGTCCCCCGTTATACGATTGGGATGTGTCCCTAAAAACCCCATCGTATATCGAACGATCGTATATTGAACTGAAGGCCTTATGGGAAAAATAGGGATATGTTCCCAAACATTCTGGAAGACCCCCAAAATTTGCAGATTCCACTATTATTTTGCTATATATTTTACTGTTATGTACAAAAAGTGTCTGAAAGTAAGAAATTGTGATTAATAAAAGACAATTTATACATGAACACTCACCTAATCGTATTCAAATCCGGACCAAGTCATCAATGATGCATCAGTCCGAGGTAACGATGCCAATTCATTGCCACCGGGTGGTGGTGATGGGGGAGGAGGGCCAGCTCCTGCATCGGTCAGCGATGGAGGATGGGCGATGCAGGAAGATCGATGACTTCGGGAGAGTCCCTCGGAGATGGAGGAGTTTCTGAAGTTGCAGGAGAATCCATCCCCGAAGATGTTGGAGTTGGAGATCTAGCCTGCTGCCGACGTGCAGGAGTTGTTGCTGCACTTGCTGATGACGCACTTGTCTCTCCTGCCTCGGCAGCTGTTGCAGGCTTGAAAAATCGGGAGATCGTAGTTTGCTTGGCGTTCCTCCTTTTCTGCAGGTAGATCTCCCGATAAATGCTCAGACCCTTTTCAATATGATTGACAGCAGCAGCACTACGTTCGTAGTTAGGGTCCTTGTCCTTCACCAACTCGATGTACGTGTCGAATCCAGTCAGAATCTCTCTCAAGGTTTTGAGATCAAGCATTCTGACTGGGTCCTCATCATCCTCCTCATCTGGGCTGGACTCAACGTAGGCCCAGTTTTGTTCCAGAGCCTGTAAGGCTTCCGTGTCCAGCTACTCAGCATGACTGGCGAGAAGATCTTCGACATCCTCCTCGTCGAATCCTACTTGGGCAGTGGAGAGAGGCATCCTGCGCCTGTTCTGATCCTCTATCCACAGATTGAGAAGCCTCTCCATCTCTTGGATAGTTGAATCCTGGCTCTTCGTTATCCTCTTGGCAGATAATGATGACACATTCTCACCAGCTGCCAGGATCTTGTCAGAATTCTTGATCACTGTCGACACAGTGGACTGAGCCAGTCCAAGAATCTTCGCTGTCGAATTAGCCCCTTGTCCATTCTTGTGATGCTTGGCAATGTCAAGCTTAACCTCCAAGCTCAAACTCTTGCGAGGCTTCTTAGCAATACCCGAAGCACCAGCACTTGGCCTTTTCTGAGACATGCTTTCAAGTTGGAGATCGTTAACACGAAATAAGGCAATCGTAAATCGAAAGATGGGGGTACTTTTTTAAAATCATTAACGCGGGTAATCGTAAACTGAACGATCGTATAACGGGGGACGCCTATAATTTTTTCTATAATCTTGGATTTGCACAGGAAACAGATAACATATTAAGAAAGTGACTAAAAATATATTATATAAACTTATGGCCTGTCCCAGCAATAGAGACTGTCACTTTATGCATTTTGACCAGGCATTCAGTTGACCTAACTGGGCATTTTCATACAAGATGAAGGAACTGAATGATGCTAGTTTCGAACATGTTTTTATTAATTACGGTGTTATTCTCTCATCCTTAGCTTGCCCAAAATGTGACAGTGAGTGCCTAATACGAAAAGATCATAAGATATTTAGCAGGGCTGTGGAGTCGGAAGACCAAGCCTCCGACTCCGACTCCTAGAATTTTAGAAGGGCCGACTCCGACTCCAACTCCTGCCTCTAAATAATAATATAAAATATACTTTGATTATATTAACCCAGAATGGCATTTCATCACTACCAAGTGAATCATCAGGCTACTGGTTTTTATTACTATCTTTCTCAATGACAACTTCTAAAATTTTGGGATGGAAACGCTGCAAATGTCTTTTCAAATTTGATGCTCTGGTTGGTGCATTTTTATCAGAGCCAGTAAAACCACTGATTTTTGCTTCACATAATTTTTTATCATCATCTATCATACACTGACACACGAAATGTTTCCCATCTGTGGTTATTGTAAAATATTAAAAAACTGCAGACTTTGTTGGAAGTGTCTTTGCCATTGTGAAAGGGGTTTTAGACTTGAAAGTTAAAAACTTGTGAAATTTAGAAAGAACTCAAAATTAAATAAGCATTAAAAATAAAAAATATTATCTGAAAAGAAAAAATGAATTAATGGCATTAGTGTCTGAAATGGAAAACATTGTGTTTATTATTTAAGTGGTTTAACCACCATATCTGCCAGTGATATCACACACAAAAACATATTTTATTAAAATTTATATTGAGGTCGGAGTCGGTACATTTTTACCGACTCCGACTCCGACTCCAGCACCACCAAAATTGCTTCTGACTCCGACTCCATGACTCCGACTCCACAGCCCTGATATTTAGGTGAAATAACCAATTTACCTTGAATTTACCTTGAAGCGCTTCTGCCTCAAGGGTGCACTGCTCCCACAAAGTCCGCTCAGCGCCTCCTGAGACGGGGTTGCCACCCTTCTTTTCTCTTGCTCCTGCCATACAATTTGGTCCCCTATTGAATTTGTGGGGGCTAGTCTGGCAGAGGAATACCCTGGCACTGTGGGTTGGTTGGGTATGTTGGATAAAAACATGTCCAAGTGTTTTTTAAAAGTATCTACTGGGACTGCACTTATATCTCTAAGGTACTGAGGCAAGGAGTTAAACAGGTGAGAACCCTGCCTAGAGATACTATTATATTGAAGGGTTTGAATCCTTCTCAGACTGTTTGGTGGGAGGTGATATTTTTGACACATTCTGCCAGTTCTTGTTAAGGTGGGCACAATTGGTTCAGTATTGGGGCAACTAAAAGCCCTTCTAGAATTTTCCAGGTGTAGATTAGGATGTATCTCTCAAACCTTCTCTCTATGAAATAAAGGTCAAGGTCTCTGAGCCTATCCCAGTAGTTTAATTTGTTTTTACTCACCTATTGCCTATCAGGTTGTTTAATATACGAGGTAATGGTTCTTTGTAGGCCCTCAATTTTTTTGCAATTCATTCTGTTTGTGGAGAAACCATAATTGAGAGCAGTAGTCAATGTGTGAAAGAACAAGTGATTTCCTCAGGGTAAGCATGGTCATACTGTCCCTAGTTCTGAATGTCCTCAGTATATATCCTATTAGTTGTTTGTATGATGAGGTTACTTTGTCAATGTGCCTGTTGAATGTTGCATCTTCAGGTAATATAATCCCTAGATCCTTTACATGATCAGTTTGTACAATATCTTTTCCTGTGGGTCCAGTGTAGTTGAATTGTTCTTTCAGGTATTTATTTGGTCCATACGTACTTAATTAGTTTAAATTTGTCTTCATTGAAGGCCATATTATTTGCATTTGCCCATGCATATATAGTTTGTAGATCTTTTTGTAGCTCTACACAGTCTTCTTTTTCTGTAATTGGTCTTAGTATTCTGGTATCATCTGTGAATGACAGGAGAGAGCTTCCTAGGTTACAGTTTATATTGTTTAGCTTTATAATGAATAGAATTGGTCCCAGTACTGTACCTTGCAGCACTCCACTAATCACTTCTTTTTCTATAGATCTTGCTCCATTTACAATTGTTATTTGTTTTCTGTCAGAGAGAAAGGCATGGATCCATTTTCCTATTTTTCCACAAATACCAAGTTTTTTTAGTTTATGGAATAATATACCATGGTCAACCTTGTCAAAAGCTTTTGCAAAGTCTAGATAGATGACATCAACATTGTGGTTTTCTCCCAAATATTGTAGGATTGTATTGCAATGGTCTATAAGTTCAGTAAGGCAGGATCTCTTTTGTCTGAAGCCATGTTGAAAGTCTTCTAAGAGATGTTCATTTTCTATAAAACTGACAATGTGCCTTTTCAGGACTTTCTCAAATATTTTGATAATATGGGAAGTCAAGGATATGGGTCTATAGTTCTTGGCTTCCTTTCTTTTGCCTCCTTTGTAGATTGGGGTAATATTTGCTTGTTTCATGATTGGTGGTATTCTACTGGTGTCTAATGAGGATCTCCACAGGATTTTCAAAGGCAGAGATAAAGTATGTTTGCATTCCTTAAGAATCTTGGCTCCAATTCCATCTGGACCAGGGGCTGAACTCCCTGGTAGCTCTGTTATTGCCTGTTGTATACGTATCTCTAGTGGTTATTTGTATATCTTCCAATAATGGTCTGTCTTGGTCATTTTCTTCTCTATCAAAAAATGCTGTAGTTTTTATTTTCTTTGCTACTACAGGGGTACTCCAGCTTAAAGCATATTGAGATTGTAGAATGTTTGCCATTTCCTGTGGATTAGATGTGAGAGTTAGTCCATCTTTAGCAAGCAATGGGCCAATGCTCATTTTGATAACTGCTTTGCATTTAGCATAGCTAAAGAAGAATTTGCTATTTTCTTTTATAGTGCCCAATAGCTTTGTGTTCATATCAATATTCTCTCTTATGGTTGACTCCTTTATTTTAATTTCTAACATCAGTATCTGATTCCAGATGTTACTATGTCTTGTATCACTTAATTGCTTTGTCAGCTTTGTTCTCTCTCATGTGTCCTTCTGTATCTGTGTTCTTTTGTCAGGTGTTTTTCTTTGGTGTGTGCTTGTATAATGCTGATGATAGCAGGTATTGTATTCTACTCCAGCATTATTCTGGTTCTAGGTTTTCTAATTCATCTTCCTAGTTTATTTCTCCCAGACAGTTATTTATTGATGTGTGCAGGTTTAGGTCAGAGTATGGCAAGTCCATTTGGCATGGGTCTTGCTTACATTTGTGGAGAGACAAGTTTGTGAATATGTGCATGACATTGTGGTCAGAGTGTATAGTTGGTGTTATAACAATGTGGTCAATTGTAGTTGCATTATTTGTCAACACTAAATCTAGGATATTATTTCAGGTATTTTGATTTGGACCTTTTTGTCCCTGATTTCATACTGCCATATTGGTTCCAGGTGCAGTTTGGGAGATTAAAGTCTCCTGTAATGATTAAGTCTCTTGTTGAGTCTACAATAGCTGGGCATTGCCTGATTTTTTCCAGAACTTCAGTGAGCTCTAGATGGGAGCTATCTGGGGGGCTATAGATATTCACTAGTATTATGTCTTTATTTATACTGAGCATGATGATTAGGAGTTCACAGGCTCCATTTGAGTATGCCATGAGCAGTTCATTTTGAATGTTTTCAGGGATGTACATCAGGACACCACCATTTAGATGGTCTTCTCTGTCACATCTATGGGTCGTGTACCCTTTGATTGCAATTTCACTACTCATGATCATGGGGTTCAGGTGTGTTTCTGTGAGGGCTATAACTGTGCTAGTAGTGTTTTCCACTAGGCTCTTTAGGTAAGGTACTTTGGTATGGTTTGAGTTTGGTTAAAGGCCCGGGATGTTTAAGTAAATTATTGATACATTTGTGGAGCCATTTGTTTCATCTCCCACATGTAGGGCATTTGTAGGGTTCCTGCTGGGGTTCTCATTTGCTTTTGTATGAGGAGCCCAAGTGAGCTTTGAATGTTTTGTATTTGTTTCATGAGGTGGTAAAACTCCAATGGGGTTTCATGGTTGCTTGTTGTACTATTGTCACCAGTGGGCTTACCTGGACCCACTACATCAGCATAAGATCTGGGTGCAGGAATGGTATTTGATCTTGGGTTTTCTTGCATCCCATGGGCCAAATAGTGCTGATGGATAGCACGCTCACTATCCTGGTATTCTCTCCATTGATTTTGATGTGGTTGCGATCGGATTGTTCCCTTCAGGTGGGCCAGATTGCAGTTCTCTTTGAAACAACTTCTTTCCCACCATGAGCTCTGGCAAATTTGAGGATGAAGATAGGGACATCTTGCATTGGATCTACATCCAGAAATGCCATTCCCATTGTGTATAAATTTTTTGCAGAGTGGTGGGTGAGCAAATGGGCATTCTCTTCCCTTAAGTCCATATTTACACAAGCCCCTCCTGTAATACTTGCATACTGGCTTCTTGTTTTCACTTTTGGCTTTTTGGTGACTGTGTACAGTGGGATGGTTCACTTTGTTGAAGGTCTTAATGTCTATTTCCTGTTCTTGTTTTCTCTTTTGTCTCTTTTGGTGCTCTTTTTGCTTGCAGTTTCCCTCTCTCTAGGGTCTCATCCTGAGGGTTTCTCACTTTTTCAGCAAGCTCTGCATTGACAATGATAATTTCCTCCTCCTGTAACTCACCTGCCAGTTCTACTTCAAGCTCTTCAAATTGCCTGTCATAGTCATCGCAAATTTGACGAGCTCATCTTAAGCATGAGAATTTTCTTTTTGAATTTTGAAGGATGAGTAGGAAATAAATAGGTAGTTCACTACAATTGTAGTGTATCCATAGTCTGCATTCATCACATCTTAATGCATGTAGGTTGCAGTCTAATGCACATTTTATACATGGGTTTCTTGTTTTTGTTTTCTTCCACTGCCATGTTAACTTGCACACTGGTTTTAGTGTGGAGAACAGTCACCATTGGGTCCATTTTTTTAGATATTCGTAGATATTAAAATATTGTTTACAAAAATTTAAGTTTATTGTTTATTGTTTATTATTTATTTATTTATTTATGTAAGTTAGTTTGTAAATATATTTGCAAATTTCTAAAACAAAAATTAACATATTAACTGGTTAGGTTAATTGAATGCCCAGTTAGGTTAATTGCAGGGTTGTTTGGTTTAAACCATTTTTAAAAAACCCCAAAAAAAAAGTATAAAGAAATAAAAGAATACAGGCAACCTTGCATTTATATTTTGTGCATGCATGTATTTCCATTAATCTAAACATAAGTCATAACCCCACTTGCATGATTGAGATCTATCAGGGAACTATGTGAAGATGTGCAGAACAATGCATCAGTGTTCATAACTGTCATCTTATGCTGCAGTTGAAAGAATCTTTGCTTTTGGACTGGTACAGTCCAAATTAAGGAATAAATTAGTTCATAAAGCTTCTAAACTTGTATTTATTTATAAATGTTTTAACAAATAGCTAATGTGAAATAAATTTAGAGGCTTATAAAATAGGTATTTACAGATTTGAAAATGACTACTTTCACTTAAGAGAATAATTTCTAACAAACTGTTTAACATTCTCATTGACTTCTGCTATATAGATTGGTGTACTTGTTAAAAATGTAAATACATATGTGTTAAACTAGTATTCTAAGAACTAAACATAAAACACTAGTACCTGCCATAAAATATCTTCCCCCATTTGATTGTTGGGTAAATTGGTTGAACAAAAAATCCCATGTGGACATTAAAAAGAGTGGCAATCCTACCCAGGATAACTATTGCCTAACTAGAGAGATCTTTATTTTGTTTTCTGTGATGCGCAAAGCATTCACTGTTCTCATTTAATGTATATATTTTTTTTTCATTTTGAACAGATTTATGTACATATATGCATAGTGTTTTAAATAAGTAAAAGTGTTTGATGAAAATGTCTACATATAAAAGCTATAACAAGCGCTGTTGCAACCCTTTTGAACTGCACAAAAAGCCTATTCTGCGAAACTTGAGGCCACTTCCAAAGCTTATTGCTGAAAATAGTGACCCTAAATATTGTCTGAAATTAATTAATAAACACTGAAAACCTGAAGAATTATTCAGACTGCCAGAAGCAATAACTAGTAGTACTGAAAGTACGACTACTTCACCTGACATATCCCCAGAAAAAATTCCAAGAAAATGTACTGAAATGGATAAAGATATTCAACAAGAAGATCTTAATGCAACTTTGGAGCAACTTCATGTTACCCCAGTGAAATTACGTAAGTAACTAGCTATTAATGTGTGTACAGATAATGCATTTTTATACTGTCAGCCGAAATTTAATTCAGATATAGTTGTCTTATACCTAATAAATATATACCTATGAAATTATCTAAAAAATATACTTCAGTTCAGAAATTCAGTGTGTTGCCACTAGATATGTCATACTTATATTTATTAATTAATTGTATTTCAAATATTTTTCAGATGCCCTGAGCAGTGGAAGCAGATCAAAGGCAGTGTCACAAAAATACAAAAAAGTTTCAACCTCCCTCAAGAGGAAGTTGGAAACTGCATTTGCCACTGAAGTTCAAGATGAGGTGAGCTACTGAGTAAGCATCTGAAAGAAGCAGATTTGGAGAGGTAAGAAACTAAAAATAATTAATGAGATGACTTTGAACTACTAATGTATGTATGTATGTTAGGGTGTCAATAAAAAATGAAGTTGCAAAATTTAAAATGTGCGGGTGCTCATTTTATTTGGTTTATTGAAAAAACAAATTCTGCCAAATTTCAAGTTCCTAATCTTATTTTAAGTGGTGGTACAAGACACAAAGAACTTTGTGCTCTAGGCTATTGGAAACGAGTGTTCGAGTGAGCTTCAAAGTTATACAAAACAAAAAACTGAAAAGAACGATTCTGATAAGACTCAAACAACCTCAAATAGGACTGCAATAGCTTGTAGTGATCTGATAGATTACAATTATGCCTAATTTTTCTGGCTTCGAATGAATGTGGATTTATTGGCATCAGGGAACATCTTCCAGTGCTGCTCCACAACCTGAAGAACGTATTGCTGTTGATCCTCCTGTGTGGTCAGCACAGCGTTAAAATCTTTCATTAGGGCAACTCCTCTTTCTGCAGGATCATTGACAACACTGATGGCAGAGACGCGCTGTTTCGCTTGTTGAAAATCTTCATCTTCCCACTGCTCCGGATCCTTGGAGAGGAAGGATGTGGGAAGCTGGAGCAGGTGGAAGAAGGCGAATGTGTTCTTCATGACAAAGGCTGCCAAAGAAAGATGTTCAGCATCTCCCACATCAATTGTCACACGAGGTGAAGGACTCTTCCTTTCTTCATTTTTGAGCGCCTCAACCATGCCTCTTTTCACCGCGCTGCTGAGATATTCATCAAAAAAGGCCAAAGCGACCAACTTTTCACTTAAGTACCAAAGATGGCTAGTGATCCCTTTCAAAGCGGCCTCTGCCACGCGTCAGTTAACTTGTCTGTACTGCACCAGCTTTTGTATCAGCTCCAAGTCCAACTGCGGAGCATATCTGGCTACCGGGGCATTGAACCAAACTTTAACGTAAATCTCTGCAACAAAGAGGCAGAAGTCAGTAACACCCTGGAGCTCCTGGTCTGTGAGTTTCCCCAAGTTCCACAACTGGTGATGGTACAAGAAGATCTTAAATGCATAGATGCATTTTGCCATCCACCGTGCCCTGTGGAGGGCACCCGGAGTTTGAATATGATTTCCCCGTGGTAGATTTATTCTGAGAAATAGCAGTACGAGTTCCAGGAATTCACGGTAATCATCGCACAAACTCTGCAACTTTCTCCTTGAATGCGTGCATCCGATCTGCCACCTCACAGTCTCCCTCAGCAGAAAGAAACGAATCCTTTACAATCTTTGGCCACACCTCCACCAATCTTTGAAAGAGCTTGATCTTTGGTCCCGAAGAGCATGCTACTAAGGCTTCGAAAACTTTTTCGAGAACTATTTCCGCGATGTGGTGACGACAAGCAAGATTGAGAAGTTTCTTCCCGAGCTTCTGCTCGAGGAATTGACAAGCGCCGTTTAAGCGACCAGTGTTACATGATGTCATGTCAAAAGACATGGCTACGATCCCGGGAGATAACTGCCAGTCTTCCAGCATGTCATGCACTGCTGTTGCCTGCGCCAGACCTGTTGATGATGGCAGCTTTGGTACCCCCAACAGCTTCATCACACCTCCTGAAACCAGGACTGGAAGGCGATCGACCTTCTCTTTGTTTGTAAGGTCTGGAAGGAGCTTGCCATCCCAATGAACTGTTAATGGTACTCTGGGGGAAAAGGACCTTCTCAGCTCGTCCGCGATGTCTTGGCGGAATTTCATTCAAGCTAGTCGGATTGTCTCTCGATTCAATGCGTAGTGCTCCATACTTTGTCCAGCAGCTGCTAAGGTATTGGCCACAACATGGACTGCCCGGCGATTGGATATCTTTGTGCGGTCCAACGCTAGGGTGTGACAGTTGCCCCAACTTTGTCCTACAATGTTGTTCAAAATTTTGGTGTTGCATATTGACATAAAAAATACCCACGTGCAATTTTTTGAAGATTCATGCATATTCGAGTGAGCACCAGCAATTTGAAAAATAGCGATTTTGCTTATACGGCATACGCGCCTATATATGAGATTACACAACCATCATAAGGGATATTAACACAAATCATTTGCCTGTCTTAATTAAAAGCTGTTATCACTAACACAAAAAAGTTAATCATTCTTATTTTCTGATGGTACATTAAGGGGTTTTATCATATATTCACAAGGTATTATTTCTCTAGAGCAAGAAACCATGATTTCTGTTCGGAAACAGATGATCGTTTGCGCTGATTAGGAACGCGGAGTCTGTCATTTTCAACTACTTGAAGGACTTCTTGAAGCACTCCTCATCCCTGGCAACATTAAGAAAGTCATGGCAAAGTTTTACACCACGCTCTGCAGCCTCATTGACGACCTGAAGCTTGTCCACAACCCGTTTCATGTTCAGTAGTCGTCATGATCTGCCCATTCACTGGCTGGACTGTGGAGAAACTGATAGGGCATGCCTAAAATGGTGAAGAACCGGCTTGAGTCAGGCCCAATTAGGTCCACCAGGGCATGACTCCAGATTTGAAAAAATTTACTGGAGCACAGCTCTGAATTTACTTTTTTTCCCCTTACACCACTAGATAGGTTAATGATAGTAAACTCTTGAATTGACGACATACCAATTACAAATTGTTTTAGCTAAACATAATAATACAATAATGTACAGTTTATAACTCACCTTAAGTTTATTTATTCATTGCAGCAGCAACAGTGGACGATGTTAGACCTTGCATGTAGGCATTTGTTGTGAATTTACCGCCATGTATGCTTGGCCACTGATCAATGGCTTTCTGTGTGATCATTACAGCAGATCTAGTGCCTGGAGCTGGACCCTCCTTCACAATTCTGCACAGCTTAGTCAAATGAGATGGCTTAATGGATCCTTTGTGTTCAACAATGTAACCAAGAATGGAGAATGTCCCTTCAGCTGGTGCTTCACTCCAGGCAGTTGATCCATCTTTATCAAAATGCTTTAATATCTCTGTGATTCCTTTCCACAGCTGTTCTATATATTCTGTCAGCCAATTTATCACTGAGTCTTTTGTAAAACTACTTTCAGATCTGGTTCTGGATGGTCTAGCAACTTCAGCAAACTGGTAGTAATCAGAACGTTTCTTGATGTATTTGTAAACTTCATTTAGGATGTAATCCTCAGCTGTTAGTTCCTTTTGCTGCCCTGTGGTATCGTGCTTAAATTCAGAAACTACATCATTTGCATTTCCTCCATTAGCTAATTTGGAAATTGTTTCCATCACTCTTAACATAACAATTTTCCCTCCTTCTTTATAGAATATATTTTCTACAAATTCTGCACTAACTGTGGTTTTTTGAGCTACTTGCAACATAATCTTTGTTACATAGGAAATCAATACATAGAACTTGGCACTAATTTCTTTCTCTTGTGGATGATCAAAAAACACACAATTTTCCACAAATCTGTCAAATTGATCAAATTCGTAATTAACCATGCGCAGAGCTGGGCAATAAATACATTGAATGTATTTAAATACTAAATACTAAATAAATGGGAGAAATATATTTAAATACTAAATACTAAATACATTTTACGAATGTATTTAGATACTAAATACAAAATACATCAATTGTATTTAAATACATTTGTAAATACATTTTAAATACATACAAATTTGCTTGTTGAAGCCATGACACGCACACGATAAAGAAATCAACCGCTTTCGACTAAGAGTGGCACACAACTGATTGAACTGACACGTTGAAACATGAACCATGCTGTACTACACTGTCGACGCGTCGTACTGTGCTAGTACAGAACGTGTATTAAACCAGTAAAAGTATTTACATTTTTATATTTTGAGTATTTAAATACATTGTATTTAAATACTCATTAAAGTATTTAAATACTATATTTAAATACATGAAAAACAATGTATTTATAAATACAGTTCTAAATACACAAATGTATTTAAATACGTATTTAAATACAAATGTATTTAAATACTGCCCAGCTCTGACCATGCGAGTATCAGATTTGAGTTTTGGTCTCTTAAAACCAATGATATTGTCAAGAACCATATTGGTATAGTCAAGGCCTGATCTCAGATTTGAAGAGTGATTCTGAATAAAGTCTAAAAGCTCACTTAGTTTACAAATTTTCTTCAATGCATCAACGTGGGCTCTGTTCACAAGATGCATTAAGTCCCATCGAAATTTGAAATTTTCTCCAAACAACTTTTCATTTCGTTTTTAAATGGCTCGTTGTCCTTACAAAAAGCCCCATCTCCAACCATTCCAGATACCTTGGATTTAATTGCTTCTTCAGATAGTTTCAAGTGATTAGGAGACTTCAACACATCAAAAATTTCATTGGCCAAATAAACTCCTGATTTGCTGCGTACTAAATTTATCTCAGCAAGTTTTACAGTCTTATCTTCTTCACTCATAACTAATACAACTAGCATGCTTAATCCCAAAATTGTTCCAATGTCAGCTGTTATTGTTACTGAAGTTTGTTCTAAGAACCACTTTACAGTTTGTTCTTTAAGTTGATTATCTAATAGCTCACAAATTGTCTCGCACGCATGTGTGCTATGATTCAAATTTCCAACCTCACAACCTGACCTATGTAATACAGCTAGAAGTACTGGATATAGAGCCCATGCAGTTTGTTTTCATTATGTAGTATAAGATGTTGCCACATAAGTCTTCTATGCGTTTAGTAGTGTTCCGAGAAGATGTTTTCATCACTTCATAAACAGCAGCTCTTTGATGATGCTGAAGTTTAATTAAATTTTATAACGAAGTAGTGCGCGAATACAATAGGCATAGGGCAGCTGATGTTATTTATTTAGATTTTAAAAAGGCGTTCGATACAGTTCCGCATAGGAGACTAATTGCGAAGGTTAAAGCGCACGGTATACGCGGTCAGGTAGCTAACTGGTTAGAAGAATGGCTTCGTGCTAGGAGGCAGAGGGTCGTAGTTAATGGTAGTGAATCAGGGTGGTTAGATGTAGGTAGCGGTGTCCCACAGGGTTCAGTGTTAGGCCCATTGTTATTCGTAATTTACATTAACGACATAGATGTAGGATTGACTAGTAACGTGTCAAAATTCGCGGACGATACTAAAATAGGCGGTAAGGTTGTTAACGAGGACGATAGAAATAGGATCCAAGACGATGTAGATACGATTATGGAGTGGATGGATAAGTGGCAGATGCAATTTAACGTAGATAAATGTAAAGTTTTGCATATAGGTTCTCGCAACAATAATTACGCGTACACGATGGATGATAGGGAGTTAGCGAGCGTTGACGAGGAAGTAGATTTAGGCGTACGCGTAAGTAAAGATTTAAAGGTTAAGAACCAGTGCCTGGAGTCTTGCGCAAAAGCTAATAGGATGTTAGGCTTCATAGCGCGTAATTTCGAATTTAAATCGAAGGATATTATATTGCCCCTTTACAAGTCCCTAGTCAGGCCTCATTTAGAATATGCCGTTCAGTTTTGGTGCCCGTACTTGCGTGAGGATATTGATAGGTTAGAAAGGGTTCAGCGTCGTGCCACGAAACTTATTCCGTCATTGCGCAATAAGCCTTATGAAGATAGGATTAAAGAGTTAGACCTGTATTCACTCGAAACGAAGATTAAGGGGGGGAGCTTATTTAAGTTTTCAAAATCGTTAATAACATCGACAACGTAAATTTTGACAAATTGTTCACTTTCGATAATAGTAATACTCGCAATAACGGATTTAAGTTGTGTGGCAGACGTTTCATTACTAATATCGCTAAAAACTTCTTTACGTTTAAAGTAATTGATAAATGGAATAATCTTCCTGCGTCAGTCGTTCATTCTACCAGCGTTAATGTGTTTAAGAACTGTCTTGACAGACATTTTAAAAATATTAACGTTGTTTAAAATTAAAAAAGAAAGTTAACAACAGGAGCTCTGGTGGTGGTGCTCGAGGATGAGTCTGTTGACGATGAATGCCAGCTTGTGACATGCCAGCGTGTGATGCCAGCAATAAAATTATTAAAAAAAAAAAAAAAAAAAAAATTAGACTAACACGAACGTAGATGTAGCTCCTAGAGTAAACTAACCCACTTTTTGTTTAACTGTACCTACTCTTTTTTTTTTCTCTCTCTTCTCTCCTTACTTTGTATGTCTGTAACTCTCTTTACTTGCATGTTTGTAGTTTGCATGGTATGGCAGTGAGTTAAGACTGTGTTGCATGGTTTGTAAGCATTCTTATTTTACTTCTTTTCATCTTTCACCCCTCTCCTATTCTCTCCGACTATTTTTCTGACTTGTCGGCAGTGGCCGGCGGATGATGATGGTGAGACTTTTTTCCTCTTTTTCTGAATGAATGTTAACCCACGAATGATAGGTGTTGCTCCTTACTTAACCCCTTATTCTCTTCTCTTAACCCCCTACTCTTTCCTTTCTCTCGGGCTAGCCTTAGAGTGGATCTTAGGGTCTTTGTTAGCCTTAGCTTCTGTAGATCTTCTGTAGATCATCTTCATCCTCAACAGCTATATCTACATCAGGCATATTAGTGTCACTATTTGCAATGTTTTCCATTATATCACTTGGTACTGAAAATGAATCATCAGCATGCCCTAGATCCTTCTTTTCCACCAATTTGAATGTAGATTTGATCAAATCATTGTTCAGGATTTCTTGTATTGATTTACACTTGCTTAAATGGGCTATGGAAATGTCAAATTTATTGCTTTTTGCTTTATTAGATTTGGATGCAACACTTGAACTTGAAGGCATATTTTGACTCTTCTCTTTATTAACCACAACAGCTTGGTGAGTTTCTTTTGTTAGGCGCAAAATTGCATTCAATGTCTTCTGGATTTGGTAATTTTCAAATTCCTCTAAAGCAGTTTTGTTAGTCTGATGCGCAGATTCCTCACTTACCTTTTGTTTCTTAGGTGGAGGAGAAGCACTTTCTTCAGTCTGTGAAACATCTAGTGAAAAAGTTTCATTTTCTAGATTAGCAGTTGATGAAGTTGGTTCATTTTTCTGAGGTCTAGCACTAGCACATTTTGTGAACAAACTAAATGACTGCTTTGCCGTATCTCTTTGCTGCACTTCATCCTGGTATTTCTTTACTGCAATATCTAAGCTGTGGGCCCAAACTCTGGGACCTCTTGTATTGTAACAAATATTTTTTTTGGAATTAAAATGTTCCTCCCAGTTTTGCTTCTTTGAATATTTGTTCTTGAATTGACCACAAAAGTAACCCCTTTTAACACCCTCACTTTTCTCTCCAACTTCATCAATATTAGGATCCATTATTGATTATTGACTACCTGAAAAAATACAAAATAAGTAAAAGTTAGTAAATATAGTATGGTAAAAGTGAGTAAAAGTAAGTAAATATAGTATAATGAAAGTAAGTAAAAGTAAGTGCTTTAAACTTAGTAAAAGTAAGGAAGAGTAAGTAAAAGTAGGTAAGTTAAAGTAAGTAAAAGTAAGTTTAAACTTAACTAAACTTTTCAATTCTAGAGTCATGGTGGATTACTTAAAACCGCACAAGTAATTATCTGGCCAATTTATCAAACCTGGCCGAGATCAATGGAACATAGTCCAATCCTGATAATTTTATATTAAAAAAATAGTTTTAATAAAATTTTAATTATCAAAACATTGAAGCTTAACAAAAAATAAAAATAATTGTTAAATATGGATTTACCAACTAAACTTAAAATAACTAAATTTGTAATTTAAAAAAATTGGTTTGTACAAGAACGTATACGCAAAAAAATTGCATAACGTCTAGCGGATGAACAAAACCCAAACCCAAATTTACTTTTTCTCATGGTCAAATTTACTGGAGCAATGCTCCCAAGATCAGGAATCTGGAGTCATGCACCAGGGCAGTGCCACTTTCTGGGACAGGGGGAAGATATGGCTTTCCATAGCCCCCATGATTGAGCCCCACTCTCTTAGTAACTTCAGTGCCTTCATGGCAAAGAAGGGCCTTCCTCATCTCCTCTGTTGTCCTTTCTTGTACTTGGGACGAGAACAAAGCCAGTGGGGCCAACTCCTCAGTTAGGTACCAAGTGTGTCTACCGAGTGCCACACGTGCTTTGTCAACTATTGTGGCGTCATATGGGGCAAATTCAGCCAAGGTTTCGACCAAATTCAAGTCATTCAGTGGGGCACTTGCTGGAATGGGGCAAACAATCCACCATGGGACATAAACAGCGACTGTGAACACAGCAAACCGTTCTAACTTGCTGATTTGACTTTGTCACAACCTCGGCTTTGGGAAACTGCTCTTTGATCTGGCCTGACAAAAGAACAATCTTGAGGGTATAGAGCAGTTTAGCCATCCACCTTGCTTTGTGAAGTGCGCCGGGGTAGACCATTGTGAAGTTCACTGGCTCGGATCCTTTAGTTACAAGCAGCAGACAAAGCTCTACCAGCTCCTTGTAGTCGCCACGTGTAAATGGTTGGGCTAGAGATTCACGGAAGAAGTCAGCCATCTCCTGCTGGCGCTCCTCAAACACTCCAGGCATTGTGGGGTAGTAGTATTTTTTTTTTCATTGTACGCCAGTTGAGAGAAATGGTTCTTGAACCTAGAAATGCAATTATTGGGATTATTGTATTTCGTACTAATCTATAATATTGTTTTAGGGGTATTAAGATTGATATGATCGATCATTTGCTTGGTGTTAGTATATCTTATAAGTCAAATAAAAGAAATTCCACTAAATTTGTTCATTTGATAATAATATTCCTTGTTATTTTGTAAAGCTTATGACTCACCTCTGGAAAACCATTATGTTTGGACTTGAAGAGCCCTCCACTTTCAAGCAATCCCAGCAAACACCTAGGATGACTTCACCCACATGCCTGCGACAGGCGCACCAGAATACAGCACGCTCTAATTCCTTTTGGAGGGAGACGCAAGCAGCTGTTTTTTGTCCTGAAAAAAAAATGTAATTGTAGTTTAAGGCCACCATTTCAGGCACGTGCTTTTTGCAGATTTCTGTTAAATCATTCACTGTATTTTGGTATTAATGTCGTGATAAATTCACGCTGATATTTGAAATAGGTTTACCTGTATTGGATGAAGTTGTGTCAAAAACCATACCAACGACATTCTGTTTTCACACCCAATCGACCAGAAGTTGTTTGGTTGCTGTTGATATAAAGTCTCCTTGAACCAGGCCAGCTTTTTGAGTCAAATGCGGAAGAGGTAGGACTCCAAGAAGCTTTGTGCCACTGACACCAGACACAAGAATGGGCAGGCGGTCATCAGTGCCTTTGGAATCCAGCGTGTCCATAAGTTTACCATCCCAGTGCACCAGTACTTTGTCTGATGGTTGCCATTCATCCATGATTTTTAAACTTATTTCTGACACAATGGAAGCTCGGTATCGGTGGGCTGTCCTTGCATTTAGACTCAGCTTTGATGTATCTCCACCACATGCAGATACAAGGGAGTACACAATTGCACTCAGCTGGGTCGGCGAGATGTTGTTTCGAACACTGCATGAAACAAGTTCTGCCGGCTTCAGAATAATATGGGGCACAAAAATTGAAACTCCCTCTTTCACTGTTCTCCGATGTTTTCTCTTTGGTTCAGCAGTGCTGGCCTCATCAATGTCATCGTCCTCATCAGAGCTAATAGGTGAATCAATATCAGCCTGTACATTCTCAGCATGATCACATTGCTCTCTCTCTTGTCACTTCTCTTCTCACATCTGCCTTTTCTGTCGCTTCTGCCTTTTCTGTGAGTACTTTGTTTACCCCAGAGTAGGTAGCTACTCTGTCACTTAGCATGCTTTTCATAAAGAGTATGTCAGTATCGATGGCATCTTGTTTGGCCTGATTTTTCCCCTTTTTCGCAGCCGCCATGTCTTTCAACACTGTGTTCTTATAAAATTTCATCATCAGGCTCAATTCTGATTTAAACTTCATAATTCCAGGATCATCAGCCCATCTTCTATCCTCATTCTTTTTCATAAGCATCATGTAGTCTTTGTCATAGTAAGTTTTAATCACTCGGCCAATATTGTTCCTGCCTGTAATGGTCGGGACATTCGCCTTCTGGTAATGCAAAAGCACATTGTCAATGGTGGCAGATAAAGCCTGGTCCCAATGCATATCCCGAAGGTTTGCTAACAGACATAGTAAGACCTGCCTATTAGTTGGCAGTTTGCAGCCCTTTATTTCCTTTTCTTCTTCTTGGGGTACGGTGCCCAATAACATTCTGACATACTCATCATCTTGCCGTGTATCCATGATTAAATTCTCTATTCACAATATCAAATCACTGTCAAGGGAAAAGAAAAGAGCATCATTAAAATTAAATGCAATAAAATAATACGTGGAAAATTTGTGGGTCAGCGTTCCAGACCCGGAAATGAAAATCTGATAAAATGTGGTATTTTCACACTTATTTATGAAGTTCATAAGCTGAAATAGCAATACTTGCTGGTACGATGGTGCTAGCTCAAACATGCACCGATCTCCAAGAAAATTTACAGGGGTGTTTCCTAGATAAATACACAACACTAAAACTTTGAACAGCATTGTAGGACCATTTTTTGATTTTTGGAGGGCAACGGTCACACCCTATCCAATGCTTGCGCCAGTTCTTGAGTAACAATCTAATTTAACCCTCTTGATCTTTTCCTCTTGGGAGTGGCAGATGACGCACCTCCTATTGCTCCGACATTCACCTCATCTTCCTTGTCAGTATCCTCGTTTGTAGAACTGCTGCTTGACTCCAAAACCACGGACCTGTCAATCTTCTGGAGTTCATTCAGGTTCCTTCGTTTCCTTTTCTCTTGCTCACGCTGCCGCATCATTTTGTTCTCCTCTTGTCTAATATACTTCTGATCAACAAGTCCTATAGTTCCTCGACGACCAGGCTCACGCTGCGCAAGAAGAAACTGCTTGTCTTCTTTATTTTTGATGATTTTGAGCGCATCACCATGAGCGCAATCGAACAGGCCTTTCAGACCTTCTAGAAAGACCTCCTTGTCCATCTGGGTTTTGGTACGCCTCGCTCGTAATTTCTTTAAGCTTCTCCACTCAGAATGGAGGTTCTCCAGCTTGTCTTGTGCCCAGTGCGTAGCTTGAGTCGGAAGACTTGCATTCTTCCACATCTGTTCGACCTCTGTCATCACCAGTTGGCTACTTTCTCTGACAGGGCGAGACTCGGACAGGTGAAAGAACAAGAATCGTTCCAGGACCTGCCGCTTGGACGGCAATTTGGCTCCTGTAAGGGCATATGAGTTGGGAGAAGTCTCCAGTAGCCATAAAACATCATTCTTTCTTAGAGGAGTCGCCATTTTTCATCTACCTGCAAAGTATACAAAATAGAGAATTAGTAAGTGACAATGGTGGAAACTTTGTTACTCTTGTACCACCCCCTAATGTTTATCAAAAGTCCTAAAAATTTGCCTGAGTGATTTTCTTCAGGAACTGTACCAAATGCGCCACCGCACTCGCTCCTCCAGGCAACTTGGATTTTTACCCCTATTGGCTATTGCCACCCTAATGTATGTATGTACAGTGGGGGGAAATAAGTATTCGTACACCTGCAAAATTGTTTTTCAATAAACTTACAATCAAATGAATTACCGTACTTCAAAGTTGAACAAAAGATGGCTATTGGCATACAATTAATATGTATTAAACGAACGAACCAAAATTACGAATAAATAACTCGACAAATTAAATTTACGAAATTAGGTGGGGAAAAAAGTATTTGTACACTTAGGAAAAGTTACAAATAGAGGTCTCTAGCATCTACATGAGTCTTCTGGTATGTTCCAACACTGTTTGCGACACGTTATGATGACGTCATTTCCTGCAGCTCTCATTCATTGTTCAGTCTTAATGCATGAAGGTTGTCACCATGGCGAAGATGAAGGAACTCTGTTGAACAGAAAAATGAGATAATCAGGCTCCACAATGAAGGGTTGAGCTACAGAGACATTTCAAAGAGGTTAAGTATCCCATTCAGTACAATAGGCTCCGTTATTTTGAAATGGAAGAAGACGGGTACTACTCACAACCTTCCTTGAACTGGTGCTCCTCGAAACATTTCTCCCCGAGCTGGGAGAAGGATGGCAAGAAAAGTTAAAGAAAACCCTATGACGACTCGCAAGGAGATTCAAGAAGAATTAATGGCTGCAGGAACTTCGGTCACTAAACGGACTATCAGTAATGAACTACACAGGATTAACCTGAAGTCTCGCCGTCCAAGGAAAACACCCCTACTAAAGAAAATGCATAGAGATGCTCGTTTGAAGTTTGCCCGTGAGCATTTAGAAAAGCCTAAAGAGTTCTGGAATACCATACTTTGGTCAGATGAAACGAAAATAGAGTTATTTGGAAGGAACACGGCTTGTCATGTGTGGAGGAAAGATGGATGCGCTCTTGATCCAAAGAACACCATCCCTACTGTAAAGTTCGGAGGCGGAAGCATCATGGTATGGGGGTGCTTTTCATCTAATGGTACTGGAGCAATTCACGTCATAGAGGGAACAATGAATGGAGCACTGTATTGCGATATTTTAGAAGAATATTTGTTCACCTCTGTCCAACAGTTGGAGCTTGGAGATGAATGGTGCTTCCAACAAGATAACGATCCGAAGCATACTGCCAAACTTACTCGGGAGTGGTTCATTCAGAACAATGTGAGGGTGCTGCAGTGTCCTAGCCAGTCACCTGATTTGAATCCGATTGAGAACTTGTGGCAGATATTAAAAAAGCAGATTCATTTGAGGAACCCGAGGAACATCGCTGATTTGAAGGTTATTTGCAAAGAAGAGTGGGCTAAAATTCCGACAAAGTTGCAAAGCACTAGTAGGAACCTACGGAAAATGTCTACAAGCAGTTATTGCCAACAATGGTTACGCAACTAAATATTAAGTTATGAAAATTTGTACGAATACTTTTTTCCCCACCTAATTTCGTAAATTTAATTTGTCGAGTTATTTATTCGTAATTTTGGTTCATTCGTTTAATACATATTAATTGTATGCCAATAGCCATCTTTTGTTCAACTTTGAAGTACGGTAATTTGTTTGATTGTAAGTTTATTGAAAAACAATTTTGCAGGTGTACGAATACTTATTTCCCCCTACTGTATGTATGTAAATACTTGTATATAGGTACAGTATTATAGGTTGTCATGTTTGGATATATATGTAGACATTAGCTATATTTCCTAAAATGTGACACCATCCCATATACTAAATATACTGGTACCGTATATGTTCAAATTCATGAAGTACAGTACTTCCTTAATTCTTGAATAATATAAATCATGTACTTACATCCTTAATATTGTACAGTAATTTGGGGTTGTTTTTTTTATAGGTACAAAAACCTCATGAGTGATCTTGTACAAGACTTCAAATCCACATCATCGTACAAAAGGAGGCATCAGATACTTACACACTCACCATTTCCTATTTCTAGGACAATGGATTTGTTTGGTGCAACCAGATACATGGTTGACAAAGCCAGACATTTGAAACATACATTTGGTATTATGCCACAGATTTCTATCTATAGTAAAGGAAGAAAACTAACTGAAGATATAATCTCTGAAATAAAGGAATTCTACGAAGATGATGAAGTCAGTCGTTTGTGTGCAGGGAAATCTGATTGTGCTAGCATAAGAAATAAAGATGGTGAAAAAGAGTACAAGCAAAAACGTCTATTACTAGGAAATTTAAAAGAATTATATTCAAAATATAAAGAAAACAATGATAATAGCATAGGATTTTCTACCTTTGCCAATCTGAGGCCTAAATGGTGTGTAATTGCTGGAGGCAAAGGAACCCACTCGGTTTGTGTTTGCACCCACCACCAGAATCCTAAACTCATGGTATCAGCAATTGCAGAGAAAAACTTAACCTATTACACACTTATGGGAAAAAGTGTTTGTGATATAAATTCTTCTACATGCATGTTACATGGATGTTGAAAATGTCCTAGTAGCATAGGCATATTTAATTTCTTAAATACTATACCTTCCTTGACAAGCAGAGATTCTGTTGAATATGTTCAGTGGACCAATACAGATAGATCAACATTGGAAACTCGTATAGCTTCTCCAGATGAATTTATTGAACACCCTTCAGAAAACATTTTTTCTCTTACTAGGCACCACTACATTGCAAAAAGCCAGAGTCGGTATTTGAAGACTATGAAACAGAATCTTCACTGTGATGAAATACTTGTGCTAGGGGATTTTGCAGAAAACTATTCATTCATTACTCAAGATGAACCACAAAGTTTTCACTGGACAAATGACCAGGTGACCCTCCATCCATTTGTGGTGTATCACATGAAGGTTGAGGAATTAATTCATACTAGTTACTGTATTATTAGTGATTGTCTTGAGCACTCAACATCAGCAGTTCACACTTTTCAGCAATATTTATTGAAGAATATTAAACAGAAATTCCCCAACGTACAAAAAGTAATTTATTTCTCTGATGGGTGTGGAGGCCAATACAAAAACAAATATAATTTCAGCAATCTATGCTATCATGAACAGGATTTTGGTGTGAAGGCTGAGTGGAATTTCTTTGCCACAAGTCATGGGAAAAATGCTTGTGATGGTATTGGAGGAACTATTAAAAGAGTTGTAGCAAAGGCTAGTTCGCAATGTACTGATACTGGTCATATTCTAACACTAAGAGTTTTCTGTGATTTTTGCACTGAACACTTTAATTCAATTATTTGTTTGTATGTTACAAAGGAGGAGGTTCATGCGGATAAATTCAATCTTTCTAGTAGGTTTAATGAAGCTTTACCTGTTAAAGGTACACAGGGCTTCCACAGGTTTGTACCAGAGTCAGAAAACCTAATACAAGCTTATCAGACATCTGATTCTGATAATTGTAAATTGTTTAGAATAAGTACTGGGGCTGAACCAGATAAAAACAGTCAACTAGTTGAAAAAGATGAGTATCAAATCAGTTTCCTCACCTCATCAGGATATACCACTCAGTATTATTTTCCGATTAAAGAGTATGTTTGATGGATAAAACAAAGTGATATGATTTCTATCATGATGACACCAAATATAAAGCCTGGTGTTAAGATTATTTACTCCTTCAATCCAAAGCAAGTTCAAGAACTTAGTAGGAGTTTGGAACCAAAACTAAGATAAAAATCTGTTGAAAATTAACTATATATAAGCTTAGGTAGGTATAGATTATTAGCATTAAGAATTATTGCACCATGTGTAAATTGCAATGTATTAATTACTTAATAGCTTACACGAATTTATAAAAATTAGCCTGTTAAGTAAAAGTAGCCATTTTGAAATTTGTAAATACCTATTTTATATGCAAATACACACACATTTCTTTTCATATATTGATAGAATAAGGTTGAAACTCATTTATTTATGTATGAAAATTTAAAAAAATCTGTAATTTAGGGGGGCAGGACCCCTTCAAATGGAATAAAGTGTCATAACATTTTTTTTGTTAATTTTAGCCATTTTCTCTGCTTATGCTAATTTGTTGTGTTCAATTACCTTTCATACACACTTTAAATCACTGTTCTATGTCAATTAGGGACTGAGTTATGGTGGCTTGAAAATTTCCAGTTTTTGCCCCCCCCCCCCCCCCCCCCCCCCCCCCGGAACATAACTTTTGAACCATAACTCCGATTGAGCTGATATTTGAAATTTGGTACTTACTGGCATAGACCATTCTGTAAACAAAATCTATGAGGGTGTGGTTTTGACCACTGCATGATTTGTCATGGAATGACCCGTAAGTCTTGTTTAAGATGGTACCATTACTGAAAATATTTTGCACACTACCTCTCTCTCCACACATAATGCTGACTCGAAAAGGTTGCACCATTTCCTTAAGGCGATTGCTGATTTGTACCCTCCAAAATAAGGTATGTAAATGAGTAATAGGTTAGGTTTAAGGTAAGGTCAGGTTAGGTTAGGTTAGGTTATTTTATAATGATAAACACCACAATACATTTTTCTGGTTGTATTTGATGTGCTTTATTCAAATCTGACCTTCATTTCTTGAGCAAATGAACACAACTTGTGAAAATTTGATTGTTTCCTAACTTCATTTTGGTTCATTTGCACAAAAAATGAAGGTCAGATTTGAACAAAGCACATCAAATACCTACTACCAGAAAAATGTATTGTGGTGTTCGAACTGCACTGGGTCCTTTGCTGAATAATTAACTTTTTTATAATAAACTAGAAAATATAGTACCCTATTTCTCAATATAAGAATATGATATATCTACATCGCAATTATAAAATAATTTCTGAATATTGAGCAAATATTTAATTAAGGTCAGGTATATAATACAATGAAACAATACCTGATTTTAGACTTGTACTTAAATAATAAGCAATACAATTTAACAAGTTTACCATTTGAAATAATGTTAATAGTGATCGATAGATCTTGAGTAAAAACCTAAAAATGTAAAATAAAATTGCTCTTTGCACTTAGTATTAGCTACAAAAACAAAAATTATTGAACAGAATATACTAAAATAAGTTGTGAATAAAAAATTACAAAATGCTTAAAGGATTACTGTATTATTCATAAAAGAAAAAATAGAAATCTTAAAACTATTACTGAATGTCTTTCAGGAAGACATTGCTACATTTCAGAAAAACTAACTTTTTAAAAATGTCCTTTTTTAAGGACACTCTCCACATGTTGAATCACTCATTGTCACAAATGTTGTGTTCAAACATGATTGCACATGTTTAGTGTGAAGCTATTTTCATTCATATATGTTTCAAAGTTGAGCATATAAGAAAGTAACAAGTAATGAATAATGAGGTAAAGATTCGGTGGAACACATCCACCCAAATTAGTGACAAAAATGGGTTTTTCTGGTGTATTTCATGCTGTTTCAATTGAATCTGACCATCATTTTTGGCACAAATGCACCATTATGAAGACACCCCCCCCCATTTTGAAGAAGAGGGAAATTGTTGGCTAAAAAGGCCAGAATCAATTGAAACAGCATGAAATACACCAGAAAAATGTATTCATGACAAAAGTAATATAACTTAACCTAACCTAACTCGAGAGTGTACAGTTAAAACTAACTAAAATAACACAACTTAACCAATTGTCAAGGGCATGCAGTTGACCTAACTGGGCATGGGTACCCCATAATGAATTCGGGACCTGGAAAGGTAAGTAGTTGGAAATATTAGTGCACTTACATTAATTATGGGAGGCTTCACAGTAATTAAGTTCATTACCACACTGAGGACACATAAGAGAGGCCTTGAGCATGCCATGAGCTTGAAATATAGTGACAGCAGTGCTATTGTCCCTCAAAATTTGTTTACTAACAGACTTAGAGTGTGCACTACACACAGCCATTCTGAAGCAACTGTTGAATTCAAATTTCAGTGCTGGACATGTGTGGGGGTGTCACTTGACAATAGAGCAGCTGCTGATTGGCTAATGATAACATTACTACATACACACAGGATGAGATGGTTTGACTAGTGAATAATGGTGCCAAAATTTAATAATTTTGAAAGTAAATATCTTGATAAATAGGAGTTTCCACCAAAATTAGTATAGAATAAAGTATTCTTGTTCTTTTTTGTTCTATCTCGCTGTATAAATATCAATATCTAGTTTGGTGGATGTGTTCTACTGAATCTTAACCAATAAGGACTGAAAATGGAATGAAAAGTAATGGCATTACCAATTTTGTTACAATATAAATAAAATAATGGCATTACTCCCAACACTGCCTATATGTTAGTTCTTATGTTAGGCCTCACTCAGAATACTGCATTCAAGCTTGGTCTCTTCACCTTAAACATGATATTGATATGCCTGAAGGTATGTAACATAGAGCAACCAATCTTATCCCCAAAAAGATTGGAATACAGGGAAAGATTAAAAGAACTGGGCATATTTACCGTATTTTATGCCTCAGAAGATGCTACTTTTTTCCTGAAAAACATCTCCAAAAATCACCCTGCATCTTAGCATCATAAGGTCAAGATCTTAGAGATAAGTTTACTAGCCCTCATGAACACCAGACATGTAAATTATCATTAAATTAAATTATCATTAGGTTATAGGTATATTCATGGTAACCATTAGGAAGCTTAATAGGCCTACCTGCTACCATTAATCCAAGCTGACTGGACCAGAGGACGAGCTTCTTTATGAAGATAGTGACATAGCAGATGACCCAGAATCAGCATGTGGCAGTGATGTTGGTGATGATGCCAGCAGTGATGACAGCAGCAGCACAGAAATCTCAGGATTTGAGGATAATTAAATATGTCATTTCAGGGCTCATATGTTATTGTTTTGTTTAATGTTCTTTTAATAAAGTTATGGGAATATATTTTTTTTCCTAAATATTCTTTGCTAAATATAGGGTGTCTCTTACTACTTGTAGCATCTTATGAGGCGTAAAATATGGTAGTTTTGAGACACATTGCTTGAGGGGAGATATGATACAGATGTTCAAAATGTTTTCAGGTTTGGATAGTTTAGATATAAGTAACGTTTTCTTATAAGAGGCTGATGGAAAATCTTCAAGGCATAATAAGAAAATTAGAAGTAGACTTGTAGACTTGATCTATGAAAATACTTTTTCACTCATAGTAGTGGATTTTTGGAATGACTTGCTATATGATATGGTCAATAGTAGCTCATTAGTTAGTTTCAAGAAAAATTTGAGTACTTTCATGAATGAAAGAGATGGTTTATAGATTGTAAATAGTGTATATTCTTAGCTTAAGTTATTACATTATATTCCATTGTAGGGTAGGGTGTTTCACTCGTACAGAGGAAAATATCAAAGGTCAATATTTTTCTCCACTTTGCTTGTGCTTTTATTCCTTTTCATGTAAGAAAGATGTGCACCAATTTTGAAAATGAGTAAGTGATATTTAGGGGTTGTGCACATTTGAACCTTTTATAATAAACAATTTTCTTCAGTGTTATGAAAAAATTCTCCCTTGGAACCGTGGAAAATGAAAAACTCTAATAATAAAATTGGAAAATTCAAATCATTACACAATACAATACAATTTAATAATACAAAATTTTCTTCAGTGTTACAAAAGAATTCTCCCTTGAAAGCACAGAAAATAAAAAACTAGTATTAAAATCAGAAAATCTGAATCAATTTTTGAATTGGTACAAGGACATTCCCACCTGGTTCTTTTTGGCACCTCCTTTTGATGATGATCAACAATCCGCAACAAGAATTTTTTTGCTTCTTGTCCTTGACTGATTCATTGAATTGCTTGATTAATGCACTTCCCCTCTCTGCTGTGTCGTTTATGACTTTCAGAAGCTGTCATTTTTTGTGTACTCCTCTACGTTGTTGACATCCCCGATGCCAAAGTTGTCGAAGAATGTCTTCATCATTTGAGTGACGAAGTTGCTCAGATCCTTGCGTTCAAAAGTCAGGTTTTTCCACTTGAGTCATTTGAGTTCCTTCCTCAATGCAGGTTTGTTCAAGGCCTGGAACATCTTTTCTTTCTCATTTGGCAATATCCATTCATCAAGGAAAGCCAAGCCAACTAGAGTCTCTGAGAGATACCATAGATGCCTTTTGGCAACTCTCAAGGCAGCCTGGCTCAGGTCCTTGTTCGGATATGAAATCAATAGTTGAATCATGTTTAGGTCATTTTTCGGGGCCCACCTACTGACCACTGCCTCGTGCTAGAACTGGACATAAATGAAACACGTAAAAAGGGCCATGGCATGCAATCCCTTCACCTCTTGGTCAGTGAGTTCCAGTTGCCCCTAGAACAAAACCATTTTCAGCACATAGATAGCTTTTGCCATCTACCTGGCTTGATGATGGGCTCCTAGAGTCCTGAAGGAGAACTCCACTCCATCCCAGCCTCCAAGGAAAAGGAGTGACAGCTTGAGAGTTCCTCATAATCTTCTCATGGGTGACATTAACTTTCAATGACTCCATGAAGATAACTCACCATCCTGATTTGTTCATCTTCCAAGTACCTAGTGGCTGGCTCTTCATTGATTATGGTTTTGAAACAATTTTTGTTAATAAGGTCCCAATGCTGCTGAAAGCATTGAAACAACAGGATTTCAGGACCACTTGTTGGCCCCAGGGACTTATGAAAGACCTTCAAAATGAGCTCATAAATGTGGTGATGGCAAGGCAACCACAAGACCAACTGACCAAGGAATTGTTCAATCCTCATACATGCCCCTTGCAGAAGTCCAATACTGGACGCTGTAGTGTCAAACGAGAGGCCAATGATGCGGTCCTGAATTCCAAATTGTTGCAGCTCCTGGATGATGGCTCAAGCCATTTGTTCACCAGTACCATCCTGGGCAACAGGCACTCCAAGAAGATACTCAAACTCCTTCCCTGTTACCACAACAGCTACTCTGTCTTCCAAGCTTCTAGAGCTTCCACCAGCAGCTTGGGGTAGTAGGTTGCTGTCCCAGTGCAGAACTAAGAGAGGTGGATCTTTGAAGATTGACTCCTCAAGTTGTTTGGCCATTTTCTCTCAATACTTGGCACGTGCTCAATGAACAGTTGATGGTGAAATAATAATCTTCAATACATCTTGTCTGAGACTTTTAGCAGTTGCAATGAAGGAAGTGCTTGCTTGTCAAATAGAGAGTTGTTCTCTATCCCAAGTAGCCACGAGTGTTGGATCAAATGTGTTCTTGGAATGACGAGGTGACTTAGAGGCCAATGGAGCAGCAAAGTCTTCATCTTCATCATCTGTTGTCGCTGTTGAGCTAGAGGATGTGCTATCCAGCTTCATTTTCTCTAAGATCTTTTCAGCTTCTTCAGCATGCTTTGTCGAAAAGGTCAGCAAGGTCTCCCTTCCACACCTGATGCTTCATAATGGCGTTGTCCATCTCCTTCGACTTCTCCTCCTTCAAGTTTTGGTACTCTTTGTACAGCTTTAGTATAGCAGCTTTAATGTTCTCCTCTGTCTTCACGGGGATATTTGCCTTCTTCCAAACTTCTTGAAGCTTGATACTCGTAGACTTGATGGCAAGGGGGATTGTTTCCTTCAGCTCCAGGTGATGGTACATAAAGCAGAGGAGGACTTGCTCCTGGGATGGCAATCTTGCTCCTAAGAGCTCTTTGACTGGAGTCTTTTCAATCAGCCAAATCATCTTTCTTTCCATTTTCAACACTTTTTGCACCTGTGAAAGAAAAGAAAACTACAATATGTTGGAAGTCGGGCCATTCTCGAGATTTGGTTACAAAGGGCTAAGGTGTACAGGGAAGAGCAAAGTGTAGTGAAATTCACAACTTGATAAAAGTGGAACACCCTATTGTAGGGGTTGTGAAGTTTTTCACAAAACCCTACATTCAAGCAATAGGCTTGGACTAGGTTCCCAAGTTTCCTTATTAATGGCCCATCTGTCCTTTGGTCCCACTTGCATTTGCTGTGGGCCAATCCCTTATATTTTTTCTCAGTGTCCCTCCCAGTAATTTGTTAAGTTATCCTGTTCATTCTTTTAATCAATCCAGCAGTGGATTAGTCATTGCAAGGGTTTTCAAGTTCTATCTGGAGTTTTGTTAGGTGAATACTTTTTAAATCTAATAATTCTCACAATTTTTTTTTTTCTCTCTCTCTCTCTCACAGAAGTCTAGTTAAATAATAAGTGTGTTATTTAGCTAAAACGTATTTGTTAGTAAGTGCTCTGGACATTGTTTGCTCTTGGAAGATACAGCATAAATTACTTGTTGGGAAAGCCTATTAAGGTATTTTATTTGTTAAGCATATTATGATTCTTTATCAGAGTATGTTAGACATTAAAATTGCCCAGAGTATTGTTAATGATTAAGATAATTGTTAGATAATGATTAGTATTCATTTAAATTGTAAGTAAGTATGGGCATATGTAATATATTTAACCTGCTTAGGATTAGACACCGGAGTTTTGATTATGGCTCCAGCTTAGAGTGCCTGCCTGAGTACTTTCAGCTGCATTTAACCTAATCCTGTCATTTTTGTCACTTGTTAGCAGACATTGGGTCAATTACTGCGTTTCTATTACTATTACTATTGTATTACTTTTGATTCCTTCTATTACTATTACCATACTATTACTTTAATTTTCATCTACAGGGTGGGCCGTAAGTTTCCATACATAGGAAAAATAAACATTTTTTTATGGACAACCATTTTTATTTATATAATATGCTCTACATGGTTGCCATTGTTTTGAAAACACATTTCAATACGTGTTCCCCACTGTTGATGAACACGCATTAGCACAGTTGACGTTATGCTTGTAATGGCATTGGTGATACGTTCCTTTAGATGATTTATGTCTCGTATCTTTTCCTGATACACCATGGCCTTCAAGTGCCCCCAAAGATAGAAATCAAGGGGGGAGATCTGGGGATCTGGGAGGCCACTCCACAGGACCACGCCGACCAATCCAAGCATCCGGAAACTGCTGATCCAAATACCGACGCACGTGAAGACCATAATGAGGTGGAGCTCCATCTTGCTGGAAGTAAACTGGGAAGTTACCTTCCTCGTTTAGCAGGGATGGGAAAATCTCTTCTTGCAACATGTTAAGATACCTTTCGGCATTAAGATTTCCACTGACAAAAATTGGTCCAATAATTCTGTCACCCCATATCCCGGCCCACACCATCACTTTACCAGCACCTTGCATCTTCGTCGGACTCAGCCAGTTAGGGTTAGCATTACTCCAATAACGTATGTTTTGCCGATTAACCTCTCCATTGACGTAAAAATTTGCTTCATCAGTAAACAAGATCTTACAAACATATATTCTTAGGGTATCTGAAACATAAAAACAAACGTTTAAATTTTCCTATGTATGGAAACTTACAGCCCACCCTGTATTACTATTACTAGGTCATCTATTACTATTACTTTTGTATGTGGAGTACTTCACTCATTTGAAAAGGATCTTTGTCTATTTAAATGCAATTAAAAGCAGTGTGTTAACAAATAAACAAACAAACACTTTTTTCAGACTCAACAGGTTCAAACATTATACAAGAGGTCCATAGAAGATTAAGAGATAGTTGTCTGGAGCACTGACTAATAAGGTAGGTTGATTTTGGAACTGTGATCTTGGACTAGTCTAGATAGAAAGGTATTAATGTATAAAAAACGTTGCACCAACTCATATTTGTGAAAATTATTGTAGTTTTTGAGGATTGTTAATTATTTTTAAGTTGTAAAATTGCTGAATTTTATCCGTAAAATCGCGTGTGCGACATTCGTGCAATGTAAACAAACAAAATATCGGACCTTATTTCATCAAAATAATCAATTAAAATTTGGCTTTTTTAACAAAATGATGCTTGAAACTTATTGTAAATGCATCATAGATGTTGGTTAGTGTATTATTTTGTACTTTTTAATGATATTTACCTATAAAATATGTATTAAATTATTTTATGATGCGTTCATTTAATTGTTTATATTTTCAGATATTTCATAAAAATGGGTAAAAAACGTAAGTCTGCAGTGTTAACTCTAAGTGATAGTGCCAAAAAATCCAGTGGCCAGCCTTCCCCTTTGGATAAAACAGAGCCTCCTACCCTCCGCCAAGTTATTCAGTACAGTTATTTCCTCCAAAACAGCCACCTGGACTTGAAAGACTATGATATTGCTAAAATGATAGCAAAGGATGTGATTGAGATCTGGCAGGCAGTGAACCCGCGGCTGCCCCTGTATGAGGAATATTATGTAGTGAAATTGGTGGATAAAGTGTGTTTCAAGAAAGCAAAAGAGATAAACAGGAAATCTCTCTCTACAGTCCAGGAGCAGAATCTGGAGGAAAAGCTGGATAAACTTTTTGACATTTCTGCTTGCACCTGTAAGCTACCTGTTCGTCCCTGTGATGACAATGCTGTGAAGTGCAAGAAAGAAAATTGTCAAACACAGCACATAATCTGCACTTGTCCTCCCAGTAAGAAGGTAATGCTATTATTTTTTAAACTTTTAACTGGCCTAACTTAGTGCGATTAAGTGCCTTTTAAATGGAAGGAAATTCAATGCTTGTAATTGAAAAATATCCACATTTTCCTCCTGTAATCTTCCTTTCCACCCCCCTGGTAATAGAAATTAATAATCAATTTTTTTTCAGGATTTTATCTCTTATTTTAGATCCGCTATTTAATATACTTTAATATTTCAGGTTCTAGTAGAGGAGAAGGAATACTTGAGAGATCAGAGGGCCAAAATAGGACCCAAGGGCTCTTTCCAGCTGGGATCTATGGATAAAGCTGCTGTGAAGAGAGACCAGAGGGCTGCAGCTGAAGCAGAAAGATTGCAGAGCCAGATTCAACAGCAGCAGGAAGTGGATTTGGCCACTTTTGCCTCCACACCTTCACAAGATTTCTTTTGAATCCAGCTCAGGAGAATCAGGAGAGGTAATATATTTTTTTCTTATATTTTATCCCATTTTTACCCATATTTTTCCCTACTTTTTCCCCTATTTTCCCCTATTTTCCCCTATTTTCGCTTTAGTAATTTATTTTTTATTTTCAGTTCAGCCATCTGGTGGTGAAGCTGAAGAATTCAAGCCAAGGAGGCACCCAAGTGGAGGTTACAGCTTTTTGAAAACCCCCAGATATGCCATGGAACTGATCAGGGGTGATGTTTCTTCCAATCTTGGGGCAAGTCTTGCTAATGCCTTCCTCCTGGACTTACAAGCTATGGACCTGCTTAAGCCTGGCCTTGATGTGAAACGGATAATAGTTGATAAATCGAAAATGGACAGGGAAAAAGCTAGAATGAAAGTGAAAAGTGATGAAAAGCACAATGAGGGTCTGGAAAAGTTAGTCTGTATTGGGGTTGATGGGAAAGTTGACAAGGACACTTTGCTGTACAGAGAAGTTAAGGATGAAAATGGGGAGACTAAGCTGAAGAAAGGAAAGGGACAAGAGCACCATTTGACTTTCACAAAGGAGCTGGAAACTGAAAGTGGAACATATCTTACTCACAGAGTCATCCCAATTAAAGGTGCGACTGGAGTTCTTCTTGGTGAAGAAGTTGCTAGTGTCTTGGAGGAGTTTAACAGTGTTCATACCCTGAAAGCTGTCCTCCTTGACAACACAAATACAAACACTGGCTGGGAGGGAGGCCTTGTAACAGCTCTGGAAAATAAAATTGAGCGGAAATTGCACACCATTGGCTGTTCACTCCATCAGAATGAGCTTCCTTTCAGAGCTGTTTTCAAGCATCTTGATGGCAGTACCAAAAGTCCCACTGCTTTCACTGGTCCGCTGGGAAAAAACTGTGAAATTGACTACCAAGATCTGCCACAAGTGGAATTCACCAAACTCAGTGGCCCCCTGGACGACATGGAATTTGCTGAGGAGACACTGAATGATCTCAGTAGTGACCAGAGGCTTCTTTTGGAGTATGTGCTTGGAATTTCCAGGGGCAAAGTCAACCCAAGATTTGCTGCCTGGAAAATTGGACCATTAAACCATGCAAGATGGTTGACTTTGGCAGTTAGATTGATGTGTCTGTGGACCAGAGATGCTTACCCTCCAGAACTACAGGATAAGCTTCACCAGACCATCAAGTTCATTGTGGAAGTGTATGCAGTCAGTTGGTTTGAGATCAAAAGGGACAGCAAGTTCCACAATCAGCAGCTGTACATCTTCAACATGATCCAGAGGATCAAGCAGCAGTCTGAAGAAATCTAGGGTGTTGCTTTCAAGAACCTGAAGTACAATGCTTTTGCCTTGCTGCCCGAGAATGTGCTGTACTCCATGATGAAGTCTGATGACTTGGAAGTGAGAGAAGCTGCTCTCAAGAAAATTCTGTCCATCAGGTAAGCATTTATTAATTTTAAAAAATGTGAAAAAAAAATTTGATTATGGGGATTTATTTAATAAAAAAAAGGCCTGAGTTCTATAGATCCCCATAATCAAATTTTTTTTCACATTTTCTTATCCCAATTCCCCCCCTCCCCTCTGATAATGGAAACAATCTTACCTTCTTTCTGAAAAAAAAATTCAATTATGGGGATTTATAGAACTCAGGTTTTTTTTTTTTTTTTTTTTTTTTAAGTTAAATTAAATCAGCAATTCTGAGACTAATAGGGATTAAATCTTAAACTGGAATAAAAAATAAATTAATTATTATTCTTTCAAAAGTGGGAAGCCAGCCAAGAAGAGGCTGAAGAAGATCACAGCCATCAACATTGAAGCTACCCACTGGTCAGAACTAATCAACCTTTCTCAAAGTGGCATCTGTGAACCTGCTCTCACAGAAGATTTTTCTGACCAGGAGCTTCAAGAAGCATTGCTGAATGGCACCAAGCTGGAGCTGCCTGATCTGCCTTCACCTTCTCAGAGTGTTGAAAGGGCCGTGAAGCTGACATCTGAAGCTTCCCATACTGTCTATGGACTCGAATCAAGGCACAAACACATTCTGGCCAAAGCCCTAAGCCGCCAGATGAGGCCTTCCTTTGCTTCTAAGGGCTCTTACAGTGAAAATTATGATGATCTTGGGATCTAAATGTGTCTGTTTAACGCTGTACATGTTTTTTTGTACTTTTTCTCAATAAAATTGTAATTTTTTTCAGGATTTTTTTTATGAAAATAGCATGATTTTTTTTCAGCCAAAAATTGCGAAAATGTGGTATTTTTTGGTACGATTTTTTGACGATTTTTGAAATGGTTTCCTCAAAAAACGGTTAAAGCTAGGGATCTGAAATTTTTTGTCAGTTATCATATTAAGCCCTGACTATCTCGACTAGTCCAAAGTCGATATCTAAAAAAATGCGGAAAATCAACCTACCTTATTGACTAAGTAGGCCAGTGAATCACTGTGTATAATGAACATACAAATACAATGATCCAACCATGAGGTGGTGTGCCAACTATCATTAACATAAGTAAAGCTATCACCAGGAAGATCACATGGATGAAAGGGTCAAGTTATTATCTTCACAGAAGGCTTTTAAGTGGTTGCTGGACAAAGAATTATCATTAAGCACATTAGCATTAAAGTAACCAATAATAGCTACACATGTTGTATCCAACTCATCAATAATACTGCTGGCCTACCCCAATTTAATGAGGTAATCATCTTCATTATCAACTGCCTGAAAAGGCATATATGGTAGATACACAGAATTACAAATTTTTTATTGTCTACACAAATTTCTATCCCAGTTAGCCAATTCAAACCAAGTTTTAATTCACTAATATATTTCCCATAACCCAACCTCTATAGAATAAGCTACCCCAGTCTAGGCTGGGCTGAAACTATAATTTTTGTTTGATTTTAATTTATCAGAGTGACTAACAGTTGGCTTTTGATATAAAAATAAGATTCCTGAAAAAAATAATTGGTGGCCACCAATGTGTGTCTGGCCACCCCCGTTTTTGTAAAAACATCTAATGCCGCACTAGCAAAATCAGGAAAATGGCAATATCTCTTCTTTTGAACATGCTAGAGAGATGGTTTGCATACCAAAAGATGCAGAATTTGATTTAGAACAAATTATTAAGAGTGGTATTTTTTCATAAAACCTTTAGTTTGAGTTATTTTAGAAAAACTAATTTTTTGGGCCCATAGACCCCCTTTTGACTGAATGTCAACACAATAAAACATTCTCAAGCTGCAAATTGACATGTATTAGTGGTTTTCAATCAGCAATCAAAATCAATCAAAATCAGCCATTTTAAATTCATTGAAAATGCTTTTTGACATTCCAAAACGCCAAACATTAGATTATACAATTAACAAATTGTCATTTTGTCATATTTTAGCATGATAAATAATAATCTAGAACTTAAAATATTTTTTAGACACAAAATCTTTCATTAATTTACGTGATCTAATTTTGTTTCTAATAAGACCATCTCTACGCTCATGACCTACAACAGCCAAGGATGCTTCAGTGACAAGCTTGATGTGCCTTTCAACATTCTGACTGTGGCACTCGTGATCCAGTTTCAATGCGGTATTAATGATATCACGCAGTTCATCATTACTGAATTCTTTTAATACAGGTGGAGCAGTTTCCCATTGGGACATAGCAGACAGCTTGTGGTATGCAGAAGCTTTGAAATTGATGATTGGCTTTCTAAAGACCCTAACATTCTCATCTATAGCAGGATATTCATCAGTACCACCTTCATGATCCTCTTCATTCTCATCATCACTTTCAATTATTCAACCTGTAAAATCATTGCTACTGCCAGATTCATCATCAGAATCCTCTATAACTCCCCTCAGACACAGAACTTTATTGACAGCACACCACCTCACCTCTTCATCTTCATCAGCCAGCATTCCAACTAAAATATTTTCACCATGAGCAAAATAGCTGTTATTGTTTAATACGTCATAACAAATTTCTCTAATTTTCCTGTCAGGGAATTTATTTACTCTTTGGATCATATTGAATAGGTTTCTTGACCCATCACTTAGCCTCTTATTAGCCTTGATATTGAACCAACTGTGAAAGTATACTTTGATGATGAAATTCTACTATGATTTTGAGGTTCTTACTGGGTCTTTTTTGTGAAACATAAAAGTGAAGAATTCTACAGGCTAAGGTGAGCCATTGAGAGTGATTTAGCAGGCCAACTTCTAAGAGTGCAAGGTCTTCATCCACTTCACCAGTAATAATTGCCCAGCAGATGCAGTATCTATAGTATTGCTCTGTTGATAAATTATTGACCACCTCATTTGGTAGAAGCACAAATGCAGGATAAGGTATAGATTTGAAGTCCACAACATTCCATTCTGACACATCCCCATTGAGCTGAGAACCAATAGGGCCAGAAAATTTGTCTGGACTTTTTGTTGTCCCATCTAAAGTTATGAAGATGTGTCTAAGTGGCAATTCATTTAGATGCAGAAGACAAATATCCCACTGAAGAGGTTGCCCTAAAAACATTTCCAAATATCTGAAACTGTTCTGCTGGCATAAAACGTACATCACCAAGTACTTTAGCAACTGTTTTCCTTGTAGAAGTCATACTTTATATTGCAAATGTTGAATTCAATGACAAATTGCAGTTGGAAACTTATAACAAAGGCACCTGAAAAAAAAACCAAGTTTTCAATTTATTACGTTTAAAAAAAGTTCATGAAGCAGCCCCACCCTCTATTCTTTAATCAAGCATAATCGATGCAAGATAACAAGGAAAAGTCATATCATGTGATCACTATGTCAATATCAACATCCTTTTAGGGCAATGTTAGTAATCAAAAAGACAAATCATGCTTATTTTAGAATTTCTTTTGAGGGGTTCCAGCACAGGTGAATCAGTGCTTAACACCCGACCATCTCAGATCTTGCTTATTTTTGGTGTAGAAGGTAAGTTTGTGCAAGAAAGCCAGCTGTGAAAGTTTCAGCTTTCTACGACCATTACTTCACGAATTATGAAGGTCAGAAAAATCAAGGTTAAGGTCAAAATAGCTCAAGGTCGGCATCTTTGGATGCACCTACACATTCACTAATTATCGTAACCATATGAAACTATATGTTTTTGGACTCAGAATGAGCTGTAGAATCCAAAAATGCAACGAAAACAGCAATAGGAGAACAAATAAAAATGTTCACCCTTTTTCAAGGAACGAATTGACCCTTTGACCTTGAAGTTCACACATTTTGGGGAAACATTTCTTTACACAAAATGAAGTTCCACCATTGCACTTTTAATATAAACAATAAAAATGTATCTTATTCACCATCTATACTGTCTTAAAGAATTTTTCAAGTTTCTGGCAAAATCGCCATATGTATATGTTAAATAATATATTTTGTGAACATAAATTAATTACTTATTTTATGCCTTTCTTACAGATAAACAAGATGGGTAGAAAAGTTTGTGCTGATCCTCTTAGAAAACATAAGAAGAAGATCGAAAAAGCACTTGTGCCAGTCCGTAATACACTGCAAGGAATTCATGGATTAATATATGGAGATTACATTTGTAAAAATTGTGTTAATGATATCAATAAAATCAAAGCTGAAGACAAAAAAGTCTCTGATATTGTCTCAGATTCGAACTCAGACACTGATGCCACTGCCACAGAAAAACGTTCCTCTGCCTATGGGTGTACTACTGAAATAATGTTTGAAGATTTCCAAGGAGATTTAGACACAATTCTTCCAATGCTGAATGTGACACCAGTGAAGACAAGTAAGTTTAAGTATTTTTAAAGTGTTAATTTATGTAGATATTATAGCAACAAAACATCAATATATATAACTACATGTATGAACATTACAACCTTTATACAGGGTGGGCCGTAAGTTTCCATACATAGGAAAAATAAACATTTTTTTATGGACAACCATTTTTATTTATATAATATGCTCTACATGGTTGCCATTGTTTTGAAAACACATTTCAATACGTGTTCCCCACTGTTGATGAACACGCATTAGCACAGTTGACATTATGCTTGTAATGGCGTTGGTGATACGTTCCTTTAGATGATTTATGTCTCGTATCTTTTCCTGATACACCATGGCCTTCAAGTGCCCCCAAAGAGAGAAATCAAGGGGGGTGAGATCTGGGGATCTGGGAGGCCACTCCACAGGACCACGCCGACCAATCCAAGCATCCGGAAACTGCTGATCCAAATACCGACGCACGTGAAGACCATAATTTAAATTTTCCTATGTATGGAAACTTATGGCCCACCCTGTATATTTGACAAATTCAGATGTATGCATATCAATTTATATAATGAAGATCAATACTTAGTGACAAAATTGTCACTAAGGTCCATCGAAAGGGGGTCTATGGGCCCCAAAAATTAGTTTTCTAAAATAACTCAAAAACTAAAGGTTTTATGAAAAAATACCACTCTTAATAATTTGTTCTATATCAAATTCTGCATCTTTTGGTATGCAAACCATCTCTCTAGCATGTTCAGAAGAAGAGATATTGCCATTTTCCTGATTTTGCTAGTGTGGCATTAGATGTTTTTACAAAAACGGGTGTGGCTGGACACACGTTGGTGGCCACCAATTATTTTTTTTAGGAATCTTATTTTTATATCAAAAGCTTTTTTAGGAATTTTATTTTTATATCAAAAGCCAACTGTTACTAGATTTTACTCACTTGGTAATTTTATTGACAATCGGAATAGTATAATTGTCGGAGACTTTAACTGCCCTAATGTTAATTACGAGAATTTTACGGGTAATGAAGAGGGTTTGAGATTGGTTGAGTTTATGGACGATAACTTTTTACGACAGATAGTTACCGAACCAACGCGCGGTGATAATATTTTAGATTTGGTGATGACGAATGGCGAGAATATAGTCGAAGGTTTAGAAGTAGGCAAGAGTTTAGGATGTAGCGATCATCAAATTCTTAGGTTTAAGTTATTGATAGAAAACACTCAGGATAGTAACGTAATAGAAGTCCCTGATTTTCGTAGGGCTAATTTTGATAGTTTCGTGGATAGGATGAGAGTAGTAGACTGGGATATCATATTTATGGGTAATGACACAAATCTGCGTTGGGTGGCGTTTAAAGAAAGTTTTAGGAATATTGAAAGGGAGTTTATTCCTCATAGGCCCAAGCGCGCTAGTAATCGTGGTAGACCGAAGTGGTGGAGTAGGGAAATAGGAGAGTTTATAAACGAGCGTAATAGAGCATATAGACTTAGTAAGCGTAATGGCCAGGTAGCTAACTTTAATAGATATATCGAGCTTAGACGTCAGGTTAAAAGATCAGTTAGGAATGCCAAGCGTAATTTAGAGATACTTATAGCTGCGGATAGTAAACATAATCCAAAAAAGTTTTTTTAATACGTTAATAATCGTAAGCCGGTAAAAAATAACATAGGCCCTCTAGTGGATGTTAATGGCGCTTTGGCTTCTGACGCTCAGGCGATGGCGGGTATTTTCAATAACTTTTTTGCGACAGTTTTTACCGTCGAAGACGTAAATAATGTCCCTGACGTGGATGATATCGTTCCATTTAGTAGCGAGACTATTTTAGATGAAATAACTGTTTACGAGGCTGAGATTGCGCATTATATCGATA
Organism: Bathynomus jamesi; assembly: GCA_023014485.1. Classification (NCBI taxonomy): domain Eukaryota; kingdom Metazoa; phylum Arthropoda; class Malacostraca; order Isopoda; family Cirolanidae; genus Bathynomus; species Bathynomus jamesi. Next base: position 1,281,930 of record JAJOZX010000530.1, read on the forward strand.
GGCTAAAAGTTAGCAAGGCTCCAGGCCCTGACGCTTTTTATCCCAGACATTTGAAAGAAGTTATCATAGGCCCCTTAACGAAGATCTTTAATCAGTCACTCGAAACGGGGATTATTCCTGAAGACTTTAAATTAGCTAACGTCACGCCTATTTTTAAAAAAGGCGACCGCGCGGTAGTTAGCAATTATAGGCCCATTAGCTTAACGTCAATTGTCGGTAAACTTTTGGAATCCTTAGTTAGGGATTGTATTATCGATCACTTAGAAAGTAGAGATTTGATTAATAGTAGCCAGCACGGGTTTCGACGCCATAGGTCTTGTTTAACTAATTTGTTAGAATTTTATAACGAAGTAGTGCACGAATACGATAGGCATAGGGCAGCTGACGTTATTTATTTAGATTTTAAAAAGGCGTTCGATACAGTTCCGCATAGGAGACTAATTGCGAAGGTTAAAGCGCACGGTATATGCGGTCAGGTAGCTACCTGGTTAGAAGAATGGCTTTGTGCTAGGAGGCAGAGGGTCGTAGTGAATCGGGGTGGTTAGCTGTAGGTAGCGGTGTCCCACAGGGTTCAGTGTTAGGCCCATTGTTATTCGTAATTTACATTAATGACATAGATGTAGGATTGACTAGTAACGTGTCAAAATTCGCGGACGATACTAAAATAGGCGGTAAGGTTGTTAACGAGGATGATAGAAATAGGATCCATGATGATGTAGATAGGATTATGGAGTGGGCGGATAAGTGGCAGATGCAATTTAACGTAGATAAATGTAAAGTTTTGCATATAGGTTCTCGCAACAATAATTACGCGTACACGATGGATGATAGGGAGTTAGCGAGCGTTGACAAGGAAGTAGATTTAGGCGTACGCGTAACTAAAGATTTAAAGGTTAGGAACCAGTGCCTGGAGTCTTGCGCAAAAGCTAATAGGATGTTAGGCTTCATAGCGCGTAATTTCGAATTTAAATCGAAGGATATTATATTGCCCCTTTACAAGTCCCTAGTCAGGCCTCATTTAGAATATGCCGTTCAGTTTTGGTGCCTGTACTTGCGTGAGGATATTGATAGGTTAGAAAGGGTTCAGCGTCGTGCCACGAAACTTATTCCGTCATTGCGCAATAAGCCTTATGAAGATAGGATTAAAGAGCTAGACCTGTATTCACTCGAAACTAGGAGATTAAGGGGGGAGCTTATTGAAGTTTTCAAAATCGTTAATAACATCGATAACATAAATTTTGACAAATTCTTCACTCTTGATAATAGTAATACTCGCAATAACGGATTTAAGTTGCGTGGCAGGCGTTTTATTACTAATATCGCTAAAAACTTCTTTACGTTTAAAGTAATTGATAAATGAATAATCTTCCCGCGTCAGTCGTTTATTCTACCAGCGTTGATATGTTTAAGAACCGTCTTGACAGACATTTTAAAGGTATTAACGTTGTTTAATTTAAAAAACAAAGTTAGCAACGGAAGCTCTGGTGGTGGTGCTCGAGGATGAGTCTGTTGACGATGGATGCCAGCTTGTGACATGCCAGCGTGTGATGCCAGCAATAAAATTATTAAAAAAAAAAAAAAAATTAGACTAACACGAATGTAGATGTAGCTCATAGCGTAAACTAACCCACTTTTTGTTTAACTTTACCTACTTTGTCTTAAATAATGCATTTATATATTTCCCATAACATTTATATCGTTGCTTAGGCATGAAATAACACACACGCAAAATTTTATGACTCTAGGCTAGGGTTTAAAAATACGTTTTTGACTACTAAAATATGATTTTCATCGCTCTGCCAGGGGCAGAAGATGATTACCTATTAAGCTAAGATTTTGCAGAGGCTATTTTCTCATGCATGCGCAAGTTTTTGTCTCTATTAGAATATGGAAATTGAAAAAAAGTAAAATCGATCCACCCTAATGTACATCCATCATCATCTCTGGCCTGTAGAAAATAAAATAGAAATATTATCTCAACAAAGTAGCTAGGGACTTTTGGACCACCCTGCATGTCATGCCTGTCTGATAAACTCATTTTTGCCACAACATGCACCAAAAAAAATTTTGTTTCATGCCAGAAACACCATCACACATCAATGTTGTTGCCAGCTGAGTGTTTCCCACCAGCGAAGTGGCAATGCCACATCCCCAATCACTATCACTGAATCCACCTCAGTCGCACATATTTTTCCCAGTCAGACAGCATCAAGTGATATTTGCTGTAATTATTTTTACACCAAACTTTCAAAACACCTTTAACCACGAGTGGAAAATGTCCTGCGAGTACTCCTGCAAATGCACCTACCAAGAAGTCCTGTAAGGCTATTACTTTGGATGTTAAATTAGATTTTATTAGACACTCAGATTGTGGTGAGCATACAGTGGACATCAGCTGCATGCTTGGCCTCCCTCCTACAACTGAGAATTTTTCTCTGATACAGTGATTCCCCTGACTTGCACAAATTTAGAGATAGGACAAGGACATTTCACTACCCTTTTTTCGATCTGCATGAGCTAAGATTCAAAGATCAGCATCAATTTTTCAAAATTGTGTAAATACAGCTGTCCTTCGCTTAACAAAGGGGTTATGTTCCTAAAAAGCCTTCATTATGCGAAAATTTGTTAAGCAGGACCTAATTTTCTATTGTTTTATATGGGAAAAATTCAGTTTGGTTCCTAACACTTTTTTTGATAGCCTAATATAAATAGAGTGAGTAAAGGTCACTGAAATTATCTATTTTACATAATATGAATATGTAATTATCAATTTGTAATACTCACCAAATGTGCAAATGTGTTTCTATCGTTATCACCTTCCTCTTCTTCGTTGGATTGGGTAACGATGTTGAGCTTGGACATTTTGATGCCATGCTATATATTGGGATTATGAAATAGTGACAATAACACTTCATAGAATGTCACTTTTGTTAAGAATGGGTCATTCCAGGACAAATCGTGCAAAAAAAATGAAATTTATAACCACTCTGACTTGGATTTTTCTCAAATTTGGTATATAAGGTTGTTTTTGTACAAAAACATGAAATCTCAAGTTTTAGTGCAATCAGAGTAAAGGTTCAAAAGTTATGGGCCTCCAATTTTGGGGGTGGGGGCTGGCCCCTTAATGTTTAAAAGTCCATAACTTGGTCCCTAATTGAGCTAGGAAAAAAATTTAAAAACCATTTGAAAGCTCAAATCCTAAAGAATAATTGACTCTAATTAATAAAATGCATTTAATCAAATAGTTAAAGTTATATCAGTTTGAATATTTGGGGGGGGGGCCACCCCCTATGATATAGATATTCAAGATTTTTTTCATCATTTTGTACCTCATTTATGTACTCTTCTATATGACTTAGTCAATGACATTGTATATTTTTTGCACTTTATTATAAGGTACTTGCTAGCGAAAAGATGACATAGCCCAAGTTCAGGAATTGGGCTATACTAACTAGCTATATACAGTAGACTCCCGAAAATCCGGACACCTCGGGGATTGGGGGGTCCAGATTTTCAGGGAGTATTTTTAAAATGCAAATTTAAGGTGGGATAAATAAGAGGTAAATTCTGCCAGTTTATTCATTACAAAATAGAGGAGTTTAACACGTTCCGTGCTGAGTGACCCACATGTGAGTCACTCATCATATATTTATATGGCGACATGACCCACCGGTGATTCACATCTGAAATTATATATACAGTGGACCCCCGATTTGAGTACGCATCGATTTGAGTACGCTCGTCCATAGGCTCCTATTGACTCGACTTGAATAGAAAACTCAATTTGAGTACGCCAGCCAGCGACGCCGAACGCGTTTCAGTTTGTCTAGAGCATTCATTGCGGGAACATTCGGGGTCTAATGTTTTGAATAGTACAGGTGTTCTTAGGGATTTATGTTAGAATTTCGTACATTTTGTTTTCTGACTTTGTACTTAGTGTTTATTTATGTTAGTTTCTGTTGATTACAGCATAAAATAGTGAAAATATAGCATAAATTTGGTGATTCGTACATGCAGTATGCAGTATGCAGTATGCATGTATTTTGTATTCTATTCTGTCTATTTTTAATACAATTACTAAATTTCGTAGGCCAATTTCTATAGAAAAAGTAGGGGTGGGGTGAAATTTTTGGGTTTTGGAATAAATTAATTAATTCCCATAGGTTATTAAGTTCGATTTGACTACATTTCGAATTGAGTACGCCATGCTGGAACGGATTACGTACTCAAATCGGGGGTCCACTGTACATACTTTTTCCAATATATATCAACCCCATATATATTTTTTTTTTAATAAAACCAACATATACACTAAAGTAGAAGGATAAATGAAGTAAAACATGTATTTTAAAGTGCCATTTATTGGAACAAATAATATAAATTGACACTTACAAAAATTAATTAAAATTGCATAAAAAATTGAAAAGTTCCTTTATTTGTAAGAATTTTTGATACTTTTATTGGCATCCCAAAGTTCATTTATATTTTGTATGTTAAAAAAATTAAAGAAAAACATTTTTACCCTTATTTTATCATTTATCTTAAAAAAGAATTACTTTGCTGAATGTTGCATATTGAAACAGCCAAGACACATGAATGGTTTTCCTTCACACATGGAACAGAAAGTGGAAATTTTTCTTGCTTTCAGTTGAGCTTGTTTTGCTCCTTCATTAGCTGAAATTATTTCATAACAATACCGACACCTCTTTCGACTGGATCGTTTGGGTCCAGGGGCTTCTTCCAGTTGATGAGGTGTTCTCTTGTTTTGGTTGTTGATCTCTAGTGTCGTCAAACCTTCCAATGCTGGTCCGCAAACAAGAAAATGTACAATTGATTCTTTGAAACTAAGAAGTGGCATACTTGTTTTAGAAATGAATTTATTGTACAAAACCCATGCGTTCACGACTGCCATTCCTGTTAGTAACTCAAATGCCACTTTTCTGTACCATTTTCTAGTTTTTCTGAGCGCGGTATGGTAAGATGACATCTGGTCTGACATATCAACACCCTTTTTAGCTTTATTATAGTCCAAAACTGCCTGTGGTTTTAAAACATTTTCACCAACTCTGTTCTTCTTTCCTGATGCAACAACTTTATTTGAGTGTTCAGGAAGTGTTGAGAGTGTTAAAACGTTTCGTTTATCCCTCCAGTTGTGAACTTTCACTCCATTCCTATTTTCTTTTCCAATGCATTCTCCTTTCTTCAGCTTTGCATTGGTGACTTCTTTGGGAATATACTTTCTAGCTTTCCGAAGTGTCCCACAGAAGTAAGTTTTCTTTTGCAGCAGATATTCAGCCAATGGCACTGAAGAATAAAAATTATCAGCGAAAATTATCCTTCCACATCCCAGTAAATCTTTAGCCAGTTGAATTATGACCAATTCTGAATGGCTGAAGGATTCCACATTGGAGGAATGTCCAGTATATACTTCGACATTCCATGTATAGGCTTCTGGCGAGCATAATTTATACAATTTGACACCATACTTGTGGGCCTTACCAGGAATGTATTGTCTGAAGGCCAACTGACCTCGAAATGGAATCAAGGATTCATCTATGACCAGTGACTTACCAGGCGTGTACACAGATTTGAATTTGGAAATGATGCTATCCAAAAGTGGTTGCAATTTGTACATATGGTTGGTTGTACTTGTAGTACATGTATTGTCAGAAAAATGTAAAAAATGAAGCAAAAGCTGAAATCGATCCCTTGTCATATGCTTATAAATAAAAGGATAATCAAGTACATCTTTCTTTGACCAATACATGGTGAGTTCAGGTTTCCACACTATACCCATACACATAATTAGTCCGAGAAATTTCTTCACTTCAGCTCTGTCAGTGGAGTGCCAAGTCTTCAATCGGGATCCTCGAGTCAGTGTGGTCTCTTGAAGAATTTGCGAAGCATATCTGTTTGTTTCTAAAACAATCATATCAATCAGGTCGTCCGTCACAAGTAATTGAAAAACTTCAAAGGGCTGTAATTTTCTATTCTCCGGCAATTCAATATGAAGTTTATCTGAGCCAGAAAATGTGTGTTCTCTTTCACGAATAACAAAATTTCCCCAATTTGATGTTACTACATCAGATGCTAGTGTAGGCCTACCTCCATTATGATTCTGTAAACGATTTTGATGATGTTCAGGCTGTGGCTCTTCATTGCTACTACTACTGCTCGTAGCTTCATCACAAACATACTCGGAGTCTGATGATTCAACTTCACTTCCGGAGTCCTCTGAGGAAGAGAGAACATTTTCTATATTGCTGGAAAGTCGTCATCTTCCGTAAAATGAGTTAGGGACCATGGCTGAAAAGTACAAATATATTATGCATAGTGGCTTGTGGATAGTGTGCTTGCTTAGCCAATTTGAATAATTGCATATGTCATATATTCGAATTTCAGAAAACTCGACCAAGTTTATCTATTACATGAAGATGATTTGGTAATCTTGAATCGTAAATATGATTGATATAAATGTATCTCATTGTTCTGCTACAATTTATAAAAAATTGATCTTAGAACACGCAGTTATATATATATATAAATGCGGGTAGGCTTCCTAAAATAGTTTTATCTTATGTTTTTAGCTACAAATTTGAAAATTCTGACTATAAAAGAACTAGGAGATTTATTCCGGGATACCCCATGGCTACGATCCTGCATGCATGTACATGCAGGCCTATCTACATACATGCAAACACTTTATACATATTTATGTAATAGGAAATAAGAAATAAAATGGTGCCCACCCGTGGTCATGCAGCTGATATGGAAAAAACAAATAAAATAATGGTGACGTGCCCACGGGTGGAGCATCTTTACCGTGAATCACCGGTGGGCACTCCGCCCCAAAAAGATCAAAACATAATATTATGAGCCAGTGGCCACGGGTGTATCACGCATTTTTATTCTAAAAATAGAATGTACTCACCGAGATGAAACGAAACACAACTTCCCACCTCAATATCTCAAACCAAACTGACACAGTGGCGAAATGAAAACTCCCGCAATGGGCCAATGATGTCATATCCTTCTTCCGCATGGAACGTGTTAACTCTTGAAATAATATGTAAAAACAAACATTTTTCATAGATAAATACACTAAGCAATTGACAAAAAACGAATGCAGAAATAATATTTTACAGTACAATGCAGAATTAATCATTCATTTTAATGACTTCTGTTGGTGTTTCATCTGCAGCCACTTCTATTTTTTCAATTGCTGCACTGCTTGTGGATGGAACACTTTTGTGAGAGTTTTGATGCTTTATCCGCAGCCACTTCTATTGTTTCAATTGCTGCACTGTTTGTAGATGGAACACTTTCGTGAGAGTTTGTAATTGCTTTTTTAAAATATTTTCGTATGTCGCCTTGTTTACAGCATTCTAATTTCTTGGTGATTAATTTGTTCTGCATCATATGTGCGTGCATAACATATTGCATACAAAAGTTATGATTCTGTTCCACGAATTTTATAACAGTTTGCATGCATTGTTCTACAGTAGCCCAAGATATCTTTTCTTCTTGAACTGTTTCTTCTTCAACAGAATCTTCTGAAAAGTCCTCTACCTTCTCGGGAGTGGTAACACTCTTGATGATTTGCTGATCAGTGAAAGTGGGTGCAACTTCAACATCATTTTCAATACTGATCCACTCTTCAATATCATCAGCATTAAGTTTGTGTAGAGGGTTGTCATCTGTACATAATTTAACAGTTTCCATTAGTTGTTCCACTTCATGCACCCTCTGCCTTACATGAAAACCTTTGAAATCTTTATCTTGATCAGACTCAAAATCAGCAAACATTACGTTTGGCCATAACTTTCTCAATAGAGTAACGGGCTTGACTGCATTTCATGCAGTCACTAGTGAATATATTGCATCTTTAATAGTAAAATTGCATTGAAATTCTTGCAAGTCGATGCCTTTATTCATCATTTTCATCATAGTCATTTCTATAATGACATTTAAAGTTCCTTACAACTCCTTGATCCATTGGCTGGATAAGTGATATGACATTTGGTGGCAAATAACATGCAAAAATATTGCCACAATCAGATACTAAATCTGATTCATGTGGGTGGGCCCTACAGTTGTCGAGAAGTAACAGGCACTTAGTATTTGCAGGCTTCCCCAATTCTCTTAATTCTGACGAACTGAGGGTACAAAATGGTTAGTGAACCAATCTCGAAAAATGTCTTTGTCCACCCAAGCACTTTTTTGTGCTTTATAGGTAACTGGCAAGTGCAAAATTCCTTTAAAGGCCTATGGACACTGAAATTTGCCAATCACTAAAAGCTTAACTTTGTGCTGGCCTGATGCATTTGCACACGTAAGAATTGTTAAGCATTCTTTGTTCAGCTTAAAGCCAGTAGCATGTTGTTCATTGCCTCCAGCCAAAGTTGTTATTGGCAAGCATTTCCAATAAAGCCCAGTTTTGTCAGCATTATAAATTTGATCAGCTGTGAGATTATAATCATTAACAATTTTTTCAAATGTAGCAGTAAGGTAACACGGGGTAACATTGACAGTGGGGTAACATTGACATATGATTATTACACTTTACTGACACCTTTTATAAGAACATTATTGACATAAAAACAAATTAAGGAAAAATGTATATCATTATTATATATTTTAAACCTGCTTTAAAACTATAGTAGTGAAATATTATATTTATTTTAGTTCTTTGTTTTTATTGAGAACTATTGTGGCAATTTTTTGAATTTAGAAAACTTTGGTAAGGACATTACTCTTAACTGCATAAATCAGTTATATATATTGGGTAAGACTATTAGTTAAAATGTAAAATTAAAAATTTAATAAAATAAAGCCCATGTAGAAAATATTCACAATATTTATTTATGGGGTAACATTGACAAAATGTCAAAGTTACCCCATATGCATGAATACTATGTTTGGGCAAAGGTTTGACATTTATATAGCTCAGAAAAACGTGTTAGACTGAAAAGAACATTTGCAGAATGTTTAACTGAGAATGAAGCAAGAGCCAGGATTCAGGAAAATTAAAAAGATGGGAAGCAAAAAGGAAAACAATGAAACAAAAAGGCTCAAAGTTCTGACTGAAAATGACCAAGAAAATGAAGATGTGAATTTATCATGTGATGATCAAGAAGAGACATTTGTGAAAGTCAGAGATCTCAAAATTGGTAACAATGTGAAGGTTGACTATGATGATGAGAGATTCCCTGAAGTCATTGAGAAGATTCATCTCATTCAGAGTTGTGCAACTGTCAGTGTGATGATCCATAGTGGATGTCACTGGAAATGGCCTACAAAAGTGGACCGACTGGACTACCCTGAATCTGATATCCTGAAGAAACTCGGTGATCCTTTTCCAGTCAGCAATAGAGGACTCTTTGATCTCCCAGACTTTGAATAAGCATAACTTATACCTCTAGATTATTCAATAGACTATGCTTACTGTTCGTTACTATTTCTTAAAAACATAGTTGGGTGTCAATGTTACCCCTGAAAAGGGGAATTGTGGCATATAATGGGGAAACAATGTACCGTCAATGTTACCCCACCCGTGGGGTAACATTGACATTTTGTCACTTTTTAAAAAATTATGACTGGCTTACTTCTTAAAGATTTTTTATGCAGGGATGACTATGATTAATTAACTAAATTATTATAGATCAAAATAAAATCAAAATATGCTGAGATTATTGCATTTTGATAAAAATAAAGATGAAATTGCAAAGATGTGTCAATCTTACCCCACCTTACCTTATATTTTTTTGCTGCTTCTGTATCAGCTGACTGTCTTTCTCCAGCGATATCTAAATGCCTAATTCCATGACGAAGCTTGAACCTAGTAAGCCACCCCTCGCTGAATGAACACTCTGATTCGATGTTCATTTGCTCTTTAAAATATTTTGCTTTGGCAATAAGCATAGGCCCAGAAATAGCCATACCTTCCGATCATTTTAACAAGAACTGGTCACTCAAGTAACACTTTATCAAGATTTTCAAATCTTGGTTTATGCAAACTTTTTCTTTCAGCAATTTTATTGTTAGGCTCAGAACTTGCAATGAATTCTAAAATTTTCTTTGCATTTCTGATATCGTACAGTGTAGACTTTCCTATGTTGTAAGCAGGGCTGCCACTGATTTAATGAAAGAAAACCTAGATCGTACACTAAAAAAACCCAGATCACACATCTAGCAAAATAAAGATTAACAACATTCAGAAAAATTATATTTTACTTGATTTATCAATCAATTTAATATTGACATTATAATATATGACTATATAGCTTTTCGCATTAAATGAGATGACATGATTCACGAACCTTATTAATTAAAATCGAGATAAGAGTCCTCTTCATCATTCTCAATTCCTTCTTGAATGGTTAATAATCCTCTGTATTGCTGGGCTTCCAGTCTCTTAATATATCATTTGTGACATGTCCCATCCACTGCGTCTCTGATTAATTCTCTTTTAGGCTCCCAAGTGTTACAAGTCATTCTTTCTAGCAATTCCTTGTTTTGCAAGTAGCCTATCTTTTACTGATTCTGCTTTCAAACTGTTCATATATTTTGTCTTTATGCAGTTCATTTGAGAAAATATATTCTCCATGCAAGCAGAGGAATGGGGCAGAATAGTTAAGTTTGTCATGAACTCTGACAATAAGCCGTATTTAGGATTATCTTATCAAAGCCATCCTTTATATTACGTAATGTATACCAGTATTCTGGAATACTTTTTGCAGAAGTAGGCAAACCTCTTGAAAATGGAAAGACCTCCATTCATCATCAAGTTCATTTAGTTTGCTTTCTGGTACAAGTGATGGGAAATGCATGGCTAATTTTGAAATAGATGTCGGGGACTTACTGAGATCATGTGCTACTTTTGGATTAGTACTTTCAAGTTGGCAATTACTCTATCTTCATCAAGAGAAAATCTTCTTTTTATTTGAATAGAAAGTTCCACAAGAAAATTCAAGCAATCAGTTTTAATCTCTTGGTAGTGCTATCGAGAGGGTCTTGGATTAAATGTGTCATAGCTCTTCCACCAAGGTATATCTCATCAACATTTTTGTGAATTTTTACATTACTGGCATTAATTTCAGACAATTTGCTTGTCATGAGAATTTCTTCTTCAATAAAGAAGCTAAGAATATTCCAATACTCTGTTGAAACCATTGAATGCAATATGTGCAGTCTAAAATGCTCTGATTGAAACTCGACATTTAGGGCATTTACCTTCTGCAACACATACCCAAGAAATAAGAGCATGTGCTTTGTTCCTCGGGTGACCATTGTATCGTATATTTTTTTCACTCCATCAACTTTGTCAGTTTTTGACTCTGACTGGAAGTAAAGTGTCAGAGCATCCCATTGTTCTAAAATAACTTTAATTACATTTTCACGAGAGAGCCACCTTGTTTGAGCGAACTTTGGTATTTTATGTTGGGTCGTCTTGACAACTTCTTGAATCATCCTAAAGTCATTTTGTCATTTACTGCTTCGGACAAAGTAAGATGTCAGATCTTTCAAAAAGGACTCTAAATATGACGGTAGAACTTGGGCAGCATGACTTGAGCAGAGTGAAAATGAATGGCAAACACACCCAATAACGAAAATAGATGGAACATCATCCTTCAGTAATTTATGAAACCCGCTTTTGCTTCCTATCATTGTAGAGCAGTTGTCACTGCCAAATCCAATAATATTATCTAAAGGGATGTTTCATTCTTGGAAAAGAGATTTGACGGCACTGTAGAGGCCCTGGGCAGTTCCATTTTCAACCTCAACTGTGTTGAGAAGAGCATCTACTACATCAAGTTTTTTCATATCAAAAAAGTGGATGACTATAGCCAAAATTTGCGTAACTGAAATATCAGTGCTTTCATCAATGGTCATTGAAATTTTTTGATTCCTGTATAGATCAGAAATTTCCAATTTTTCATGATAAGCAATACCATCTTGTATGAGACAAGAAAGTTTAGTTCTTTTCATTGTTATTTTTTTGGCAATTTTGCTATCAGAAAATGCATTTTTACAAACATCAAGAAGGTAATTTACATGACTAAAAGGTATATGATGTTCAGAGAAATAACCTGCTATCAGCAATTCTGCTTTTGCTTCTTCTTCACTTTCTGATGGTGCTCTTTTTGTTAAGAAAGAGTCGATCTTTACTTTACACTTGGCACTTTCAAAGCATTTTTTATGCTTAGCTGTACTTTTATGAGCCAAGAGCATTAACTTATTGGCATTCTTTAGTTGAATGTTGCAAGAGGAACAGTAGCTGGCATCTTCATTGGTGCTGTCTTGCTGTAGCCAATCTTTCAATTCAGGATCTTGCAGCCACTCCTCTCTAAAACATTGAATATACCACTTCCTTTTTTTTGTTGATGATGACGCTTTCTCACTCATTGTTAATGATATGGGGCTAAAATGCTTTTAAATTTATGTCTACAATACACATACAAATTTTAACAAAGAAGATGCTGAAACTCAAGACACACTGCTTTAATCACCACTGTAATGAACACACTAGAGTGCTGAGTCACTGACTGAGAAGGGTTGCCAAGTTTGACTGGAGCACCAATACCATTTTTTTTAAATTTAGTACCAAATGAAGCATTTTATTGCCAAATTGTATTTAGGTACTGTATATATATTCATTCAAATTTCAATGCAATTTACTATGACACAAAATATAAATCAAGCAAAAATTGCACACACGCGCAATGCAGGCTAATGCCTGCCCATGACTAATGCTGCCAAATAATAAACTGCAACATGTTCGTAACATGTTCGTTTGATTTGTCTACAATTATTCAGAGTAAGCTCCAAATTCAGTTAAACAGTAAATTTATAACTGCAATTTGCTTTAAACATCAGTATCATTTTAATAAATTTGTATCAGTATGTATAAATACTCAGAACTGAATAATTAGTAAAAGTGATCGAAATGTTTAAGCAATGATTTGTTGTAACATGTTTATGGAATGCAATGTTTAATGGAACTCAATTTTTCTCACATTATTTATGCATTACCAAATTTAGCTCATTTCATTACCAGAATACCAAATAAATTTTTAAATACAAAATTGCTTTTTCATTACTAAATTTGCTCAGATTTCGTTATTAATAACACTGGTATGCATATGAAATTTTTTTGTCTGCTGTGAGGGTTTTTTCAACTCATATTATATAATTCGACCATGCTGAATTCGAAAATGACATTGGTTTTCCTCAATCAGGTCAGGTTTTTTCTCTATTGGCCATTTATTATAAGTCCAATTTTATCCCCAAATTTATTGATTTTTTTTAGCTTAAACACTGTAGATACAAGTAATATTATAAGAACAATCATGAAAAATGAAAACATTGTTTGAATAAATACTTTTATTCATACAATGAATATGGAAAAAAGTTTATTGAGGAAGGAATGAAGTTTTTTTGGCTTTCCATCTGTTTTTTTCTTCGGGCACGTCTCGCTTCAAACACCAGTAATAGTCTGCCAGCATATTGATATCCCAGTTTCCCTGGTACCTCTCTTCCATTATTTTGATATCTTGGTGAAATCGTTCACCCTGTTCCTCACTATAATCCCCGCAATTTTCAGGAAAATAGTCCAAGTGAGACCACAAAAAGTGCATTTTTATGGACATGTGTGACCCATGAGCTATGAAAGCTTCCATCAAGTTTTTGACAACGGACTTGTATTCTGGACTTCTACGCTTGCCAAGAAAATCAGTGACAACTGATTTGAATGCCTGCCAGGCATTCTTCTCAGTTGGAGTCATTGCATTTTCGAACTGAGTATCCTTGATCAAAGTTCAAATTTGAGGACCATCAAAAACCCCAGCATTTAGTTTAGCATCAGATATATGAGGAAATTTACTCTCGAGATATCGGAATGCTGAACCCTCCTTATTCATTGATTTGATGAAATTTTTCATCAAGCCCAGCTTAATATGAAGTGGTGGGAGCAAAATTTTTGTTGGTGGTACAAGGGGCACTGAAACAACATTATGCGACCCAGGTTCAAAATTCTCTCTGGATGCCCATTCACGCTGTGCATAGTGCTTCTCATCTGCTTGGCTATCCCATTTGCAGAGGAAACATGGGTATTTCGTGTATCCCCCTTGCATTCCCAATACAAATGCCACAATCTGAAAAAAAAATGAAAATATTTAAAGAATTTAGAGAATTTGTTCTATCAGATAAAAAAATCTATGCATTGGACTGTATCACTTCTGTGGGGAAGTTAAGTGTTCTTATACGCTCTCAAATAACCTTTGGAAAAACAACATAGTCAATAGCAATAGTTTACTTATGATATTAGTATTACCTTCAAATCTCCACAGATCCTCCAGTTATGTTGGTCGTATATGAGAGCATCCAGTAAAATTTTCATGTTATCGTAGCTCTCAGTAAGTTGTACGGAATGTGCTACAGGGACTGATGCAACCCTATTCCCAATGTTGAGAAGTACTGCTTTCAAACTTCGTTTAGACGAGTCTATAAATAGCCTCCATTCTGATGCGTTATATGGCAGGCCCAAGGATTCGATTAGCCCCTCAACATTGCAGCAGTACACTAAGGAAGAGGTATTTTCGTGCACTGCAAAAAACTTGCGGAATTCTTCCTCTCGTTTCCTATACCAGGAGAATGTTGTTCCCGGAGCCAGCAAGTTGTCCTCTCGAAGTCGTGAGCCCAAGATCTCGGCAGCTAATTTGGAAAGTCCTAAATCCCTGGTAAGATCATTAAGTTTGGCCTGGTTGAGAGGCCTCGGCTCATTTGAAGCGGTATTTTGAGGTATATACGACTGGGACTGGTCATTGGCATTGGTCATTGATTCATCATCAGAATCATCAAAGTCCAGGGTTTGAGGTGGGTTGGGTATTGGAATTCCAGGACCATGGGGTACAGGTCTCATAGCAGAAGGAATGTCAGGGTATACAACAATGTGTTTATTCTTCTTGTTAACTCCTGAAAATAGAAACACAGAAACATGGATATAAAACTTGCATATGAAATAGAAGAAGCATTCAGACAGTGGCGGCTCGTGAGGGAAGGCTGCAGTCTGTAAGATATGAAATAGGTCAATGGAGTCTGTATATTTTCTTTCTTTTTCATTCATATTGTCCCTTTGGGGACAATATGAATGAAAAAGAAAGAAAATATACAATCATTGTATATGTAAATGTAACTTGTATAACAATATGTATGTGTAAATGTATTTTCTATAACAATATGTAAATGTATGATTACCATTATGGTGAATATTATGCTATATATGGTGAATATTACATTATGGTGAATATTATATCAAGTTTCATACGAGGATTTCAAAATATTTAAGAAAAATAAATTTATAAGCCCACCTTGGAGGTTTGTCATGCAGAAATAGCAATCTGTCACGTGATCCTTCTCTCCAAATCATGGGAATTCCAAAAGGCAAAGATTTCGCTCTGCCTTTGCTCCATCTTCTCAGATTTTCAATGCACGTCTTGCAGCACATATGAGGGGCGAAATTTTTGTCCTGGTCCCCTAGCTTAATTCCAAAGTATGCTCTATACATTGTCTTCACAAATTTAGTGATTTGGGACTGGTTATTTGGCATGGTAACCGTCCCACATATGTAGCAGAATCTATTGGGATCATTTTTACACACACTATTCATTATGAAATATTTTATCTATATGCCTGAAAAGTAAAAAAAGATATTATACAAGTGAAACAAGTGATGATAGATGTTACTGTTCCAATTCTGCTTTGACAAAATCACGAAAAATTCTATTTTACTTATGAGGCCATAGCCGGATAACCTGAGCTGATTGAGAAAAACGGATTGCAGATTCGAAATCAGCAGGGAAAACTATAAGAATCACTTACAAAACCCTTGACAGCAAAATTGATGCATACCAGTGTAATACCAGATGGTAACCCTGGAGTTGAGAATTTTTGCCAGTTTTGCGCAACTGACATCCTCCTTATAAACATGCAGCTTTACTGTCATAGCATTTCAAAAAATGCTTTATGATATTACCAAACAAAGCATTGTTGCATTATATTTTATTTAGAGTGGTAAAATTTGGTACATTTTATTTGTCTGCCTTACTTTAAGCCTAAAAAACCCAGATTTCATGAAATTTTTAAAATTAAAACCAAGAAACCCAGGAAAGTGTTGAAAAACCCAGATCTGTGTGGAAAAACCTAGCAATGGCAGCCCTGGTTGTAAGTCTCCATCAGAACAGCCCTGCTTACACCACATTCTAATTTCTTAATTATTTCAAGTTTCTCACTCAATTTTAATGTATTTTTCCTTCTCTTCATAGCACGAAGTTTATCTATTTTAGGAGCCATTATGATGGGTTAATAAATGTTTGAAAATATACTGTATAAAGGAAAACAGTGGGTCAGTGAAGTATAATATCATCACAGTGCGAGTTCACTTTACAAATGGCGCAATGAATGTCAGCGTGTGTTGAGTTCCTGCTCATTGCCACTGCGCATCTGTGGCACTTCAAACAAAACACACCAAATTCAAAATCGTGCGAAATTAAAAAAAGTGCATGATTTTTAAAAGGTCCAGATTTCTGGACTGGATTTTCGGGAGTCTACTGTAATAGTTTTATCCTAACTATATATATTACACACACACACACACACACACACACACACACCACACCCTATTAAAATAAGAGAGATAATTTGTACTGCCTATTTGTAAGTTTGAGTGGTATCACGCTTGTGTAGTCATGCTACAACTTGTCACAGCAAAATGAGATTGTCTGAGGGCTCCTTCCATTAGCATGAGCCTTGGTTATTAAGGGCTCAGTTTGCCTTTTGTAACCACATGATAAACACTGCTGATATATGGTATCTGCTTGAAATATTATTTTAGTGCCTTGCCTATATTGGCTGTGCTTGTGTTTGCCTGTTATCATTGAAAATCATTAACATTTAATATTCTTTCTACTTATTACAGGAACTGAAGCTAATATATGAATTTTAAACATATCTTACCATTTAAATTATCATAAACAGTGTTGTAACCCCTTTAACCCTTTGACTACCAGAAGTAAGTCCGATTGGGACCTATTATCCCGATGGTAGTCAAAGAGTTAAGAGACACAAGAAATGAATCTTAAAGGGTTTAAGAAATTTAACATTAAATGTAACAGAAAAAAATCCTGCACTCCTTAATTGGAAAGTTTGTATAAACTGTTCTGTAAGATTAAATGAACTTGAAGAACCTGATAAATTATTTAATGATGTTTTTGAAACTGAGTACCTCTTCATTTCAAAGCAGTCCAGGAAGTACACATTTGCAAACTGACAATCCTGGTGAGATCAGTGATATTGAAATCTGTAGAGGAGAAACCAAGAACATTCTTGAAGAAATGGAGATTTTGCCAATAAAATTCCATAAGTAGTGTATGAATTATAATTTGGGGACTTATTTTTGAAAAGTATAGTTATCAGAAAATTCATTAAATGATTTTTAAAAATTATCTAAACTCTCTATCTTTGTGTATGCATTGTTTCATAGGTTATCAAAATAATGCAGTTTTATCAAACTTGTAAACATAACATTTTTTAACAATTTAAGGAATTGCAAAAAAATAGTTATGTACAATAAATGAATTCTGATTAGTTATTAAATTATGAAAATTTGTTGCTGTAACTTAACAGTAATTCTAAATTTTGGATGATGCCTAATTTCAAATGGTATGAACACTGACAAGATATCTGAAAAAGCATCAGACAAATATGACAAGTGTGTATCTACTTTGAAAAAGAATTTTGAACAGTCTTTCTCAGCATCTGTGGATGAGGGAGCATCTACATCCAAGAGATTATGCATGGAAAAAGAATTGGAAAGGTAAGGATTGCTCAAATTCAACTAAATTAGCAACTTATGGTCACAATTAAAGACTTGATGTATATAATTTTAGATGTTTTAAATTTCAATAGCCTAACTTTTCTTCAATATCATTCTTACATACAGAACACAATCACACCATTTTAACAATGTCTAAAAAGTATCCATGGAAGGTAGATATTCTTATATTTTTTCTATTTAGGTCCTGATCTTAGAGTACATTAAATTAATAATTTCAATTTAAGAAAATTCTGATATCCCCTACTTTTTATTTATCTAATAGGTACAAAACTATGATGAGGGAGCTCGCTGAAGCATTCAACTCTACAACTTCCTACCAAAGAAGGTTGCAGATTCTTACTCTATCCCCATACGCAATCTCAAAAACTCAAGAGTTCTTTGGGGCTAGTAGATATCTTGTTGATAAAGCCAGGAGCATGAAGCAACAGTATGGAATATTGCCAAATGTTCCTAAATACAGTAAAGGGAAAAAGATAAGTGATGAAACTATTTCTAATGTGACAGCTTTTTATGAGGACCCAGAATTTAGTTGAGTGTATCCAGGAAAAAAGGACTGTGTTAGTGTCAGAGACAAAGATGGGGAAACAAAATTTACCAACAAAAGCATCTCTTACTCAGTAATTTGAAAGAACTGTATCTTAGGTTTAAAGAAACTGACTCAAGTATAAGTTTTTCAACATTTGCAGCTCTTAGACCCAAATGGTGTGTTATTAAATGCAAAAAACTTCACTTTTCTATGTGAAGGTCAAAATATGATGATAAAACCCCACTCTAATAGACAGAGTTTATTTCCACAACAGTTTCAATGCCCACTCGCATCCTCTTCAGGTGGCTACAGAAAAACTGAAAAGGATGCCAGTGGGCATCGAAACTGTTGTGGAAATAAACTCTGTCTATTAGAGTGGGTTTTTATTATCATATGGTGTGTTATTGCTGGAGGTACAGGTACACACTCGGTTTGTATTTGTACCTATCACCAGAACCCCACATTAATGGTTTCAGCAATTGGTGACAAGGACTTGACTTATCATTCATTGATTCAAAAAAGTGTCTGCGATGTGGACAACATTAAATGTATGTTACACCAGTGTAGAAAATGTCCTGGTGTTGCTGGTGTAGATAACTATTTGAACACATTAAATGTACTGACTTCCAGGGATTCAATTGAATATGACCAGTGGACCAGCACTGACAGGGCAACTTTGTCAAATGTAACTGTTACAGTGGAGGAATTCATTGAAAAACTTTCAGAATCAATTTATTCTCTTACTCATCATCATTATATAGCCAAGAGTCAAAGCCTCTACATGAAGACCCTTAAGATGCACCACCCAAGATGCACCACAGAGCTTCCATTGGACAAACGAACAAGTTACATTACACCCAATTGTTGTATATAAAATGGAAGATGGTAAATTGAGCCACACTATTGTATCATTAGTGATAGTTTAGATCATAACACCGCAGCAGTGTATACATTTCAACAATTTTTAGTTCAAGACACTAAAGTGAAATTCCCTAATGTGAAAACAATGAAATATTTTTCTGATGGTTGTGCTGGACAAAACAAAAAACATTTTAATTTTAGCAATTTATGCCATCATGAAACAGATTTTGGTATAAAGGCAGAGTGGAACTTTTTTGTCACTAGTCATTGCAAAAATGCCTGTGATGGCATTGGAGGAAGTGTGAAGAGAGCAGCAGCTAAAACTAGTTTGCAGAGAACAACAACAGGACACATCTTGTCTCCACAGAGTTTCTATGACTTTTGTACACAAAATTTTGAGTCCATCAAGTTCAAATTCATTACAAAAGAACAAATAAATCATAATAAAACAGAACTTGGTAGTAGGTTTGAAAAAGCAGTGACAGTGAAGGGCACATGAGGTTTTCACAGAATTGTGCCAATGTCTCAGAGTCACATTAAAGCTTATTTAGTTTCAGACTCCAATGACTACAATGTTGTTAAGGTTATGACCTCTGAACAAGGTGACTCAGACATGAGTCCAGATTTATCAAATGAGCAAAGATTTCCTGTGGGAAAGTATGTTGCATGTATTTATGATGGTAGAAAATATCGAGGAATCATTTTAGATTATTCAGAAGAATTCCAAGATTATAAAATCAAGTTTCTAACTACTACTATTTCCAACAAAAACAGTAGATACTATTTCCCAACTAATAAAGATGATGTTTGTTGGGTAGAAGCCAAAAACATCCTTCATGAAATGTCAACTATTATTCAATCTGGCACCAGAGTTGTGTATATCTTTCAAATACATGATATTGAGAATTAGGCTAGGTACCAAAAATGTTTCAGATTTAATGTATTGTATAGCAATTATTTTTATTCAAGTAATGTCTTAATTTGTTCAATAAAACAACTATACTAGCAGTATTTTTTTTGCCTTTGAAGATTGACAAAGTTGAGAGACAGTTATTATTATTATTATTATTATTATTATTATTATTGAGTTTTAGGAAAACACTAATAAGTTTATCTTATAGCTATACTTAATCCACTTGTAAGTCGAGGAAAACATCTTATAAGGGAGCTTGGTAAGTAAAACAGGGATAATGGTGTAAGTTCAAAGTCCAGCAAATAGAATGTGTTTTTAACCTCCACCACCATCTAATGAAGGGGAAAAATAGACAACTTAGAGGTAAAAATATATAATGTCATTGACTAAGTCATATAGAAGAGTAATTGAGGTACAAAATGACGAAAAAAAATCTTGAATATCTGTATCATAGGGGGTGGGGCCCCCCCAAAAATATTCAAACTGATATAACATTTTAACTATTTGATTAAATGCATTTTATTACTTAGTCAATTATTCTTTACGATTTGAGCTTTCAAATGGTTTTTAAATGTTTTTCCTAGCTCAATTAGGGACTGACATAGACTTTTAAGCATTAAGGGGCCAGCCCCCACCCCAAAAATTAGGGGGCCCATAACTTTTGAACCATTACTGTGATTGCTCTGAAACTTGAAATTTCTTGTTTTTCAGCATAAACAACCCTGTATAGCAATTTTAAGCAAAATCTGAGTGGGTGTGGTTTCAGGCAATGCCTGATTTGTTCTGGAATGACCCAAATGCAACATGTGAGAATGCGGGTCATTCCATGTCAAGTGGACCAGTGGTCCCCACTTCACCATCTTAGATTTTGTTCTAACTTTGCTCACATATTCCTTTAGACCTTAAAGTAAGTTCTGCAGAGTTTTAGCTCCATATCTCTTGTGGTTCTGTCACTAGAGCTCCAAGAGCAAGGACTACTTTGTCCATCATGTTGAGTGCTGAATTATTTTTTCCATTTTTAGCTGGACAGCATTCTACAGTAACATATTCTTCTGCTCTGAAAATTTGCTCATAGGGTCAAAATTTACTGTAGATTTCAAAAATCACATTACTAGATCTCTAGGAAGTATAGCTTTTTCACAAAATATCCCCAAAGTAGGCTTCAAATTACATTTTGGTTTTCAGGAAGCCATTTTTAAAGAATTGTAGCTCTGGATCTACTTGACTTTGTGAGTTCTTGTTAGAAACAAAGAAAGTACTGCCCAAATGCTACAAAATGTTTCAATCCAGATCTTCCAACCTGTTATAGTTGCTGAGATATAAAGCTTCAAAAATGACTGAAATTAAAAATATGGCAAAAATGTCCTATTTTTAAAGCTCAAAATGATCATGTGGGACAACTCGCTCCACACTTTAACAAAAACCAATGAAAAGAGCATGTTTTGAAATACTAGGGCCAGGGGCGTCCACAGGATTTTTCGCAAGGGGGGGAAAAACTAACTTATTAGTTCTTTATTAGGTAGAAAAAAATGCACTGCGACCACTATGAGTAAAAACCATCATCTTCCCTTATCATAGCCTGCTTTCGGTGCTAAATTTATGTACTTAGTAATACTAAGTACATAAATTTAGCACCGAAAGCAGGCAATGATAAGGGGAGATAACGGTTTTTACTCGTAGTGGTCGCAGTGCATTTTTTTTCTACCAGTCAAGTCCATTTTTTATACATTATATGATACTATGATTAACTATAATCGTGTAAGTTTCAGTGAAATTGACCAAAAGGTTTTCGAGAGAAAAAATAAATAAAACACTCAATATAATGATCTTTGCAAATAATTCCATTACTATATCTTTCAGTATAGTTTATTTAACACTTCTAAGTTCAATGACACGGCACTTCGGTAAAGTAAAGGTAAAGTAAATGACATTTCCTTGAATGTGGAAACACTGACTGAGCTGCAGTAGAATTATAGAAGTCGTTGCGTGGGCAAACACAAATTTCCAAGGGAGGGCAACTGCCCCCTCTTGTCCCCCCCCCTCCAGACGCCCATGACTAGGGCCTAGTTTTTTATTTTGGTGTCTTGCTTTTTTGTAGGTCTAGTAGAGCTTTGAAATTTTGTTCCATGTGATGTTTCTAGCGTTATATTTGTTAACTTATTGGCACTTCTGCGTTGGCCATTTCCACCATTACCAATTTCCTTAATTAATAACTATTAAAGATAAAGATAGTTTATTAATAAAAAGAAATAAATTTGTTTCCTTTTTTGAGAAATTGGCCACCCCATCACCAAGGGGTCACACCTGGTAGCCATGCAGGTCCAGCCACAGGTGATGGGTCTATATAAACCCATCACTGTATATTGTGTATTGTAAGTCAACTCCTGATAGAAAGCATGATATTTATTGTCAATAATGATTGTTAGAAATACAATGCAATGACTGTTGTTTTGTGTTAGTAACTTTAGATTGCTGGGTAAAGGCATGCCACTCATCATCATCAACATTTGATCATTAAATTAATTGGCAGCATACAGCAATGGATGTAATTTTTTTTTTTGTTTCTGAAGCTTTTTTCCATTAATCCTGATGGACATCCAACCTTTCTTCCCTGGGCATATCCGGCTGAGTTCATCACCATCATAAAACTTTTGAACTTCTACTACGGGGCTCCAATAAACCTTAGCCCCCCCCCCTGCCCATGGCCTAAACCATTAGAGGTACAGTAAAACTAAACATACCTTACAAAAGAGAATTTAATCCTGCATTTAATGAGAAACAATTAAAACTTGATTTTCCTGCTGTTGGATTCCAAGACAGCCTGAATTCGCGGCGCTAGGACAGTTTGCCTACTGGACAGTTTGCCTACTGGACAGTTTGCCTACTGGACAGTTTGCCTACTGGACAGTTTGCCTACTGGACAGTTTGCCTACTGGACAGTTTGCCTACTGGACAGTTTGCCTACTGGACAGTTTGCCTACTGGACAGTTTGCCTACTGGACAGTTTGCCTACTGGACAGTTTGCCTACTGGACAGTTTGCCTACTGGACAGTTTGCCTACTGGACAGTTTGCCTACTGGACAGTTTGCCTACTGGACAGTTTGCCTACTGGACAGTTTGCCTACTGGACAGTTTGCCTACTGGACAGTTTGCCTACTGGACAGTTTGCCTACTGGACAGTTTGCCTACTGGACAGTTTGCCTACTGGACAGTTTGCCTACTGGACAGTTTGCCTACTGGACAGTTTGCCTACTGGACAGTTTGCCTACTGGACAGTTTGCCTACTGGACAGTTTGCCTACTGGACAGTTTGCCTACTGGACAGTTTGCCTACTGGACAGTTTGCCTACTGGACAGTTTGCCTACTGGACAGTTTGCCTACTGGACAGTTTGCCTACTGGACAGTTTGCCTACTGGACAGTTTGCCTACTGGACAGTTTGCCTACTGGACAGTTTGCCTACTGGACAGTTTGCCTACTGGACAGTTTGCCTACTGGACAGTTTGCCTACTGGACAGTTTGCCTACTGGACAGTTTGCCTACTGGACAGTTTGCCTACTGGACAGTTTGCCTACTGGACAGTTTGCCTACTGGACAGTTTGCCTACTGGACAGTTTGCCTACTGGACAGTTTGCCTACTGGACAGTTTGCCTACTGGACAGTTTGCCTACTGGACAGTTTGCCTACTGGACAGTTTGCCTACTGGACAGTTTGCCTACTGGACAGTTTGCCTACTGGACAGTTTGCCTACTGGACAGTTTGCCTACTGGACAGTTTGCCTACTGGACAGTTTGCCTACTGGACAGTTTGCCTACTGGACAGTTTGCCTACTGGACAGTTTGCCTACTGGACAGTTTGCCTACCGGACAGTTTGCCTACCGGCAGGGTTTTGGAGCCGGTAAAAAAACTTCTGGCTCCGGCTCTGGCTCCGGCTCTTTTATAGTAAATTCTGTTAATTATAAAATAAATATCTAGATTTATATAACTAATTGTCCAATTTAAAATATTGCACAAAAATATTTTATTATTAAATCACTTTAATACTCAAAATTTAAATTTCTTATGATTTTAAATTAGGCAAATATAATGATAGAATGAAGTTATTTAAATAACTAAAGGAAAATGATGAAAACTAAATGATATTAAATATTTATTAACAATGGTAGCTTATATAAATTAGAGAAACTTGCCTCCTAATTAGTTCAAAGTTCAAACTTAAGAATTCTCGTATGGAAAATAGTAACAATCAAACTTTCTGAGATAATATATGCATCTTTTTTTAAGTGTTGAAACTTGAAAGCTTCATGAAAGCCAACTTGGCTTGAAAAAGAGCTGAATATTTCAAAAAATTCAGTTTTTAAATTTTTAATAGGTTATATTATTTACTTAAAAAGAGATTTTCTTTTAGTCAAAAAGTTTTGTAATTTAATTAACAAAAGCAATTCAACTAAAAGTCAAAAGTTCAAACTACTAATACATATTATAAAAGAAAATTTACAAAATCATTTACTCTACGCTTATAAAATCAATACTACTCCTTGGATTAACAAATGAAAACTAATGCAAAATTTTTTTTATTCTAGCTAAGGTATAATCAAACTAATTTTAAACATAAAATCAAGATATTCTTCTTGTAAATCTATTTCCTTAAAATAATTGAAAATGAAAATTACTAAGTTTATTTATAATTTTTTTTTTTAAAACAAGATGGCCTCAATTATATTTTTTTTAAGTGTAACCTTAAATCAGACTTTATCTTTAAAGTTCAAACTACATATTGAAAAATTAAAAAGTTTGCAAATTCAATGATACATTTACAGTATCATAAATCATAATACTCCTTGTATTAAAAAATGAAAGCAAAATAATAACTTTTGCAGAAATTTTTACTAATGTAGCTAAGGTAGGAAACTAATTTTTAAACATAAAATCAAGATATTCTCCTTGTAAATCTGTTTCCATAAAAAAATTATGAATTAAAATTATTTATCTAAGTTTACTTATAAACATTTGTTCTTAAAAATAACATAGCCTCAACAATATCTTCTTTCATATGTGCCCTTAAATCAGATTTTAAAATTTTCAGTGCTGAAAATAGCCGTTCAACACTGACTTGTGTTGAAGGCATAGCTACTAGAAGATTTGCAACATCTCTTATAACTTTAGGATACCTTTCTATTACTTGTTCAAAAGACAGTTTTGACGAACGGTCAAATTTTTCAATCTCAGGAAAAGATTCCTCAACTTGCAATTTGAGGGTACACATTGGACTGAGAGGTGGTATTAGTTCACTTTCTAAACGAGGATGTTTTGATTTCTTACCATGTTGAATATCAATAATTTTTTCAAAATCAACTCGCTGACATCAGAAGTGGTGGAAGGAGATGATGAATTTGATGATGATGCAATAATCTCAGTTCCACATTCCTCTCTTAATAGAGAGACTTTATTTGAAAGGTCTAGGTTACTTTTCATTCTGATTGCTATATTGCATAGGGCATCCTTGGCTTTAACTACCTGTTCAGATGTTAATAAGCATCTATATCTAGGATCTATATAAACAGCAGCAAGCAATACTTCATTATCAAGTAAAATATTTTCTCTCCTTTCCATGGAACTTTTAATGTCATCAGCTATGGTGCCTTCTATCTTGGAAAGAAAATACATCAAAGATTTCCACTCTTTCAAAAATTGACTGGGAGTCAAATCTTCACTTTGAATTTTTTTTGTTACTATATATGGCTGGTACAGTACTCTTTCCAATCTTCTTGCTTGTTCCCACATTATTTCTGAAAGATTCACATTTGAATTTGCCATGTCCAAGAGTACAGGTTTTAATTCTAATAAGCGCTCTATCATTAAATAAGTGCTGCCCCATCGAGTAGGTTGATCTAAAATAGCAACCTTGCCTGCACGTCTTTTAATTATTTCTTCCACTTTTGGGTTTCTTGCTGCTGCTACAACCTGTCTCAACTTACCTATGAGAGAGGTAGCATGTTTATCTCTCAATCCATCACAAATAGCAAGTTGCAAGGTATGTGCACCACAACGCATGTGGTTGATTCTGGAGAAGTGTGAAATTTCAGATACAATACTGTCAATTTCTTCTACACAAGATGCCACTTCCTGAGTGTCTGTTGAATCATCATCATGTTCACCAAATGTTTGTATATCATCTTCTGAAGTTGCCTCTTGATTATCATTCAACTTCTCAACAGTTTTAATCATATTTGATGCATTATCACTGACAATGCAGAGCACAAATTCTTTCGGTATGCCGTACTCTTCCAGAGTTCTCATAATTAGATCATGCAGGTAGTCACTAGTTTGCTGAGCATGTGTATCTTTTACTGCTATAGTGCGGGTGAGGATTTTATTATCATCATCAATAAATCGGACATTGATGGCAAAATAATGTGTCCGTATTCGTGTGCAACCATCAACTTTTAAATATATGAAGCGCCCTTTTAATTGCTCTTTGAGAGCAAATTTTTCTTCTTTTGATTTTTCTATCACTAAATGACGGATATTGTCTTTATCTAAACTAATCTTGAATTTCTGAGCCATTTCTTCTAGTAGACTGCGCATAGCTGGCTTTTCAAACATAGATAGAGGCATAGAATCTTTAACAACTAACTCAATTATGCTATTTTTAAAATTATCTGTAGTCATTGAGATAGTGACTTTTTGAGACATCAAAAATTTAGTAATGTTTTGCTGGTTTGCTTTAGTTTTTGAACTGGCAGAAGTACTGGGTCTTGAAAGCTCAAGCATTTGCTTCTTTTCTTCCATCATTTTTGATATTTCAGGATGTAATCGACTCAAGTGTCTTCAAATTATATGCTCTTGAGGAGACATCAGGCTTTTTGCTTTGAGGCTTGGTAATTTTAGTTCCACACGTTGAAATATTTCCCGAAGCATCAGAAACTTCACAAATACAAACATAGTGTTTCTTATCTGAACTTTCAGTAAAATACTTGAATATATCAGACTTCTTTATTGAATCTCTATCCATTATGAAGGGTCATAGACTGATAATTATAATTAAAGAATCAAGTACAAATTACAAAGAATCTGAAAAAAAAGAAATTTAGCAATACAAGATAATTGACCTAAAAATAAAAATAGTTAAATCCAAGTCAGAAGGACCAACCTTACTAGGTATGTATCTAGGTAGTTACCTACTTAGATAAATAGTTAGTACCTACCTACCTAAGGTCTCCACCGCCATAAAAAAAATTTTACCTATATAATTAAGTGTTGTTAAGACAAATATTTAATGGTTAAAAAATGGAAATTTGCAGATTATTCCTGCAACTCCCACACCTCCATAAAATCCAAGAATCCTATGGTACCATTTTTCGTAATATATTACAAGAATTATAATTTGCAACTAAACCTATATTTAACAAATAACAATTTAGGTAGCAATATATCGCCCGGAGCCAGACCATGGAGCCGTATTTTCAAGGTTTCTGGCTCCGGCTCCGGCTCCAGGTAAGCAAAATTCACTGGCTGCTCCGGCTCCGACTCCGGCTCCGAAACCCTGCCTACCGGACACGATGCCTAAAGGACGACACGCCTAACAGACGCAGCTTATTGAGGCATCGATTTTATTCCATTCTATTCCATTCTATTTCATTCTATTTCATTTTCATATATTTAATTTTATTTTAATTACATTTATTAGAATTTTAACATAAATAAAAAAGAATAAAATTCATGTCTAAAATGGATTTTTTTAAAAAGCATATATAAAATAACATCTCCTTTGCTGGAGATATAATAAGATTTTAAAAAATCAGTGTAGAAGGAAAAGACATAGTGAGGCAAGAAAACATTTAAATGCAATGAAACCAAAAAATCAATCTAGAATGAACGAACATAGTCAGAAATTCTATAAATTGTGAGCAATGCCACTAAGATATTCAAGAACCGGGGTGGTGTCATACTTCTCCACAAGGTTCTTCAGGTGCTGATTGACATACTCGTACTTTTTCTTGGTTGGTGGCAAAGCAACTCCAGCGTTGGCTTGTTCAGTAAGGAGTTCTTTGTCGGCTTGCTCTTTACGCAATCGGTCTACAAGTCGACACAGAGTTGGGTGTGTAATGGCGACTCGTAGGTCGAAGGCTCTGTGCCAGCCCGCTATCGAGTTGTTGGTGCGAGGTAAGTCTTGTACAACTCTTTCATTGACATTCCAGAGTTCTTGCGGAAAAGCAGGCTGTCTTCTTCGTCCTCGCTGCAGAATTCCAATCCATGTAGCCTCGAAATAGGTTAGAAAGTCTTCCAAGATCTCGTCCGTTTCCTCGTCAAAAACAGCCGTAAATCGTTCAAACATGTTGCTAACATCTTGAAGAGGAACAAAAAGCAAGCGCTTGAAGTGATTTAATCAGCATTGCATTTTCAGGGCATGCAGCATACCAGCTGGCAAGTCCTTTGGCTTGAATTCTTTGCCACACACATTGTCCAAAGTGGAACAGACAACCACTGATTTGACTCTGTGGAAAGTGTCTTTTGATAGAATTCAACGCTGCTCTTTCAAAGTCTACCATCAGGGATGCGAGGTTTAAATTTTTTTCGTTCTTGAGGAAAGTCCATATTACATCGTAGGTAGCTTCGTTCTTATGCTTTGTGACACAGAACACCAATGGCACTGTTCTTGATTCAGTTAGCAGGGCATGAATAGTGTAAAGTTGGAAACCATCAGGGGCCGAATCAAATGTTCCATCGCAAAACCAATGTAATTTGCTTTCAAGAACATCAAGGTTTTTCGGGGTTGTCATAATCAGAATTTCAAGATTCTCGTCTTCGTGTGCCAGAAAGGGCTCTCCTCTCGTCGTTACTTTGAGTTCGTCGGTAATTATATTCCCATCTGGTGCGCTTCTTTGTCGTCGCACCATTCGTGACAGAGTCTCTTTTTTAGGTAGGGCTCCAGCAGCGTCCAAAGGAAAATGCGTTGTTGCATTTTGTATAACAGATGTTGTGCACTCGTCCGACGACCTCGCTCTTTTCTTGATTGCATCAACTGTCTTTAGGGCGGTAAGTCTGGCGGCGCTCGGAGGATGGCTGTGTTCCGTGACAAGTCCTTCTATCACGTCGTTTCTCGTCTTCAAGGACGCATTGCACTGTTTTCTCTTCTCGCATTGCCAGTATGTGTAGCTTCCACTCGTTCTGTTAATTACATACGCATGACCTTGGTGGAGTAGTTTTCTGCCTCCTCTTGAAGTTGCGATGAACTCCATTTCGATGGGAATCAGATAGTTACAACAAATAGTAAAAATCCACGAACATAGCACAGTTATTCAACACTTTGAAATAAAGCTTTGTGGAATAATTCCACACTACATACAGTGTTCCCTCACAGCAGAGAAGGGAGGGTAGTGAAGTCTGTGACCTGTCCTGCTAGACTGACCACTGTGGTCGTTGGAACTTCCAATGTAAACTATTGGTAAACTATTGACAAATATAAGTGCAATTCAGAGCCAATTTTGAATTAATTCTTTTGCATGAATCTGAAGTTAAATAAGTTAAATAAGGTAAGGATAAATATACCACATATGCATAATGTCCAGTAGGCAAACTGTCCAGTAGGCAAACTGTCCAGTAGGCAAACTGTCCATAGGCAAACTGTCCATAGGCAAACTGTCCATAGGCAAACTGTCCGGCCACGGAATTCGCTTTGGGTAGCTTGCCAAAAGTGACGTGAATAGATCTTGATCGTTACGCAAATTTGCTAAAACAGTTTCAGTGTATTGCGTCATTGTATCCTTCAAAAGTTGATTTGCTGCAGGTTCTTGAAACAAGAGACATTCAACCTTGTCCTTTATAACTGATCCAATGTGTTCACAGACATTCAGGTCAGGAGAATTTCCTGGCCATTCTTCATTTCTAAAGAAATCGATCTCATGGTTCTGCAACAACTGTTGAGTGGCTAATGCCTTAAAGCAGGGGGCCTTATTGTGCAGAAGTGTAACCTGATCGACATTCATAACATTGTTTGGGTTTCTTAGAAAAGGAATGACATGCTGGGATAGAATAATATCATGAAAATACTGTCCGTCCCAACTCTGACCATTTGGCTTCAGCACCCACATGAGCTGCTTTGCACTGAACAAAACAAACACACCAACACAGTCTGGACTTTTTAATAATTCGCAATAATGTTCATTGTCATCGATTTCATCTGGTGTTGTGGCCCACACTCGATCATTTTGGTAGTTAGGCCAATGTGTTACATAAACAAAAAACTTATCGGAGACAGCTAAATGCATGAAATCATCCACATCCCAATCTTCAAGATAATGGGCAAACCACATTCTGTCATCGATGTTAAGTTGAGTTTTTCTTGGCTTTGGAAGTTCATGCCAAGGCTTTAAACCTTGCCTATGACAGTACAGTCAAATGATCTCACCACTAACGATCTTTCCTCTCAACACTTCAATCTCTCTAGAAAGTTTAGCACAGCTGTTTTTCCGCTTACGCGTACCGCTTTCAATGATATCCTTTGTTTCCTGAGAGAGTGGCAAATTTGGGCACCCAGATTTGGTTGTATCCATTTCACATTCATCCAAAGTTTTATTCCAATTTCTTTTGACTAAGTCCTCACTTCTTCACAACTTTTTGGCAACCCATGAATGTGTTATAAAGGTGGCTCCAGCATCACGAGCTTCCCGAAATGTTATTGCTCGTATGCAATCTATCACACGTTGCCTCTCCGAATCACCAATTAATTGAGAAGCCATTATATTATCACTTTATCAGCTAGAGTAATTTTAATACCTGCAATAAATAAAGAATTTTATATATTTTTATAATCGCTAAAAACTATTTTGATATAAGTAAACATGTAAGCTGCAAATGGGGGGGGCTAAGGTTTTTTGAAACCCCTTACTACTTCCTCAGGTAGTGTTTTTCCCTTCTTTTTTCCTAGTATTGTAGGAATACCTGACTTTGCTTTCAACTTTCTGGCTATTTTAACCATTCGAAGGGAAACTGCAAATTCTTTTGCTGTTTGTTGTTTCGACCAGCTGTTAGGCTCCAGAGTTAGAATCTGCAGTTTCCTTTCATTATATGATAATTTCATTTGGCTTTTCAATTCTTTCACAATTTCTGCACTTCTGCTGACTTGTGCTTGCTTCCATTTCACCCACATCAGTACCTGTAAGAGCTGTTATCTTCTGACCAATAGTTTGTATGCTTGTTTTGTCTTTCTTTTGACATATCCTGGTAAATCTCTCTTGCTCACTTTTTGTGGCTTTACCGGGGAAATGTCAAGTGCTGAATAGCTGGTGTCTAGTTTCTGCTTTTGTGCTTCTGGTGGATCAAATGAGTCGCTTGATGATGCTGAACTGATTCTTTGTATTTCAGCCCTCTGTGTCCAGCAATCAGGACAAAGTTTCTGTCCAGGCTTGATGTCTTTGCCAGTTCCTTCCTTCAACAGATGAGCTCTTTCAATGTCAATTGCTGGAAGTGATTTTTTGGGTAATGTTGATTTATGGTATTCAAATGGGTTGCAACAGTGCTTCTGCAGACTTGTATCTGGTCAAAAGAAGCTGTTTATGGTGCAAGCATATGCATGCATCTTCCTTAAATTGGACTACTTCTATTCCTGCTAGAAGAAAAAGTAGTTGTCTTTCTTAAACTGTCAGCTCTGTTAACAGTTTCAAACTACATTTTCTGGAATATGTTTTCAGGTGACACTGTTCCTTCTTTTCTTCAGTTTCCATGAGTTCTCCCACATGAACACTACTAGTATCTAATGATTTGGCCATTTTCAATAAATAAAAATGTTATGTATAATCTAGCACAGCACTGTCCAACTGGCGGCCCGCGGAATGAAATTTTGCCAAATTTCATTTCTGAATTTTCTTCCCTATTTCATCATTTCTAGTAGGTAGAACAACATTCAGCGGGTTCCTAAGTCGTATTAACCAATGGTGTATGATTATAGGCCTACAATTTTACTTTAATAAGTGTAATTGTGGCCTACCATCTAACTCTTGTAAACATCTTGGCCCACGGCTTTATAGAAGTTGGACAGCACTGATCTAGCACATAGCACCTAGTCCTGCATTAATAATAATCGATAACAAGAACAAAAGAAAAATAAAACATTATGCCAATGAGTTAACAAATATAATGCTAGAAATATCACATGGAGCAAAATTTCAAAGCTCTACTAGACCTATAAAAAAGCAAGATACCAAAATAAAAAACTAGGCCCTAGTATTTCAGGACATGCTCTTTTCATTGGTTTTTGTTAGAGCGTGGAGCGAGTTGTCCCACATGATCATTTTGAGCTTTAAAAATCAGACATTTTTGCCACATTTTTAATTTCAGCCATTTTTGAAGCTTTATATCTCAGCAACTATAGCAGACCTGTAGGAAGATATGGATGGAAACATTTTGTAGCATTTGGGCAGTACTTTCTTGGTCTCTAATAAGAGCTCACAGAGTCAAGTAGATCCAGAGCTATAAATTTTTTAAAAATGGCTTCCTGGAAATCAAAATGCAATTTGAAGCCTATTTTAGGAATATTTTGTGGAAAATCTATACTTCCTAGAGATCTAGTAATGTGATTTTTTAAATCAATAGTAAATTTTGACCCTATGAGCAAATTTTGAGAGCAGAAGGATTTGTTACTGTAGAATGCTGACCAGCTAAAAATGGAAAAAATAATTCAGCGCTCAACATGATGTACAAAGTAGCCCCTGCTCTTGGAGCCCTATTGACAGAACCACAAGAGATATGGAGCTAAAACTTTGCAGAACTTACTTTAAGGTCTAAAGGAATATGTGAGCAAAGTTAGAACAAAATCTGAGATGGTGAAGTGGGGCACTTTTTCAAAATTGTTTTGTTGTGCATATATGCACAACAAACACTGATGCTGCGAAAGTGTGTTGCAGGAACAGTGGGAGACCATGTGTTGGGCAGGGGAGAGAACTTGCCTGTGTTGTGGGAACTGCCAATGTAGGTAGTGTGCCGCGGATTTAAAAAAAATCTTTGCCTTTGTTATAGCAAAATTTCCTTTGTAATATTCAAAAGTAGTATTTTTAAAAACCTTCATTGTAATGAACATTTGTTAACTGAACCTTTGTTAAGCGAGGGATAGTTGTACTAAAAAATGACTTAACACTTTTTCATGTACGTACAATATGTATGATACTTATGTGCATGACTCCAGATTCCTGGGATCTTGGGAGCATTGCTCCAGTAAATTTGACCATGAGAAAAAGTAAATTTGGGTTTGGGTTTTGTTCATCCGCTAGACATTAAGCAATTTTTTTGCGTATACGTTCTTGTACAAACCAATTTTTTTAAATTACAAATTTAGTTATTTTAAGTTTAGTTGGTAATTCCATATTTAACAATTATTTTTATTTTTTGTTAAGCTTCAATGTTTTGATAATTAAAATTTTATTAAAACGTATATTTTTTTAATATAAAATTATCAGGATTGGACTATGTTCCATTGATCTCGGCCAGGTTTGATAAATTGGCCAGATAATTACTTGTGCGGTTTTAAGTAATCCACCATGACTCTAGAATTGAAAAGTTTAGTTAAGTTTAAACTTACTTTTACTTACTTTAACTTACCTACTTTTACTTACTCTTCCTTACTTTTACTAAGTTTAAAGCACTTACTTTTACTTACTTTCATTGTACTATATTTACTTACTTTTACTCACTTTGTATTTTTTCAGGTAGTCAATAATCAATAATGGATCCTAATATTGATTAAGTTGGAGAGAAAAGTGAGGGTGTTAAAAGGGGTTACTTTTGTGGTCAATGCAAGAACAAATATTCAAAGAAGCAAAACTGGGAGGAACATTTTAATTCCAAAAAAAATATTTGTTACAATACAAGAAGTCCCAGAGTTTGGGCCCACAGCTTAGATATTGCAGTAAAGAAATACCAGGATGAAGTGCAGCAAAGAGATACGGCAAAGCAGTCATTTAGTTTGTTCACAAAATGTGCTAGTGCTAGACCTCAGAAAAATGAACCAACTTCATCAACTGCTAATCTAGAAAATGAAACTTTTTCACTAGATGTTTCACAGACTGAAGAAAGTGCTTCTCCTCCACCTAAGAAACAAAAGGTAAGTGAGGAATCTGCGCATCAGACTAACAAAACTGCTTTAGAGGAATTTGAAAATTCCCAAATCCAGAAGACATTGAATGCAATTTTGCGCCTAACAAAAGAAACTCACCAAGCTGTTGTGGTTAATAAAGA
Organism: Bathynomus jamesi; assembly: GCA_023014485.1. Lineage (NCBI taxonomy): Eukaryota > Metazoa > Arthropoda > Malacostraca > Isopoda > Cirolanidae > Bathynomus > Bathynomus jamesi. The sequence continues at coordinate 1,316,353 of JAJOZX010000530.1, forward strand.
GAAGAGTCAAAATATGCCTTCAAGTTCAAGTGTTGCATCCAAATCTAATAAAGCAAAAAGCAACAAATTTGACATTTCCATAGCCCATTTAAGCAAGTGTAAATCAATACAAGAAATCCTGAACAATGATTTGATCAAATCTACATTCAAATTGGTGGAAAAGAAGGATCTAGGGCAGGGGTGGGCAACCTTTTTAAGTGAGCGTGCCAAAATCGTCAAATCTTTGATGCAAAAGTTAATCTTTACCATTTTTTAGCAGAAAACATTAAGTTAAAATATAAAACTCGGCGAAGAATTTGGATATTTATTTATTTCAATTTTTTTTAAGGTGAGCCTGGGGAATCGCGTGCCGGAAAAAAATCGTTGGTGTGCCAAGGGTTGCCCACGCCTGATCTAGGGCATGCTGATGATTCATTTTCAGTACCAAGTGATATAATGGAAAACATTGCAAATAGTGACACTAATATGCCTGATGTAGATATAGCTGTTGAGGATGAAGATGATGATAATCAAGAAGAAGATATTGATGATGCTTCTGATGATAAAATGTTTACATTATATTGCATAGCTTGCACAGACCCCAAAGCATGTGCTTCAGACAAACATTCTAACATAAAAGGTTACTTCAATGTTAAAGATTTAACCTATGTATGCAAACAAGGAGAAAATCAAGAGAGATGGTTTAGAAATCTGAAAACCCACCCGAAGAGACATTTAATTAAACTTCAGCATCATCAAAGAGCTGCTGTTTATGAAGTGATGAAAACATCTTCTCGGAACACTACTAAACGCATAGAAGACTTATGTGGCAACATCTTATACTACATAATGAAAACAAACACTGCATGGGCTCTATATCCAGTACTTCTAGCTGTATTACATAGGTCAGGTTGTGAGGTTGGAAATTTGAATCATAGCACACATGCGTGCGAGACAATTTGTGAGCTATTAGATAATCAACTTAAAGAACAAACTGTAAAGTGGTTCTTAGAACAAACTTCAGTAACAATAACAGCTGACATTGGAACAATTTTGGGATTAAGCATGCTAGTTGTATTAGTTATGAGTGAAGAAGATAAGACTGTAAAACTTGCTGGGATAAATTTAGTACGCAGCAAATCAGGAGTTTATTTGGCCAATGAAATTTTTGATGTGTTGAAGTCTCCTAATCACTTGAAACTATCTGAAGAAGCAATTAAATCCAAGGTATCTGGAATGGTTGGAGATGGGGCTTTTTGTAAGGACAACGAGCCATTTAAAAACAAAATGAAAAAGTTGTTTGGAGAAAATTTCAAATTTTGATGGGACTTAATGCATCTTGTGAACAGAGCCCACGTTGATGCATTGAAGAAAATTTGTAAACTAAGTGAGCTTTTAGACTTTATTCAGAATCACTCTTCAAATCTGAGATCAGGCCTTGACTATACCAATATGGTTCTTGACAATATCATTGGTTTTAAGAGACCAAAACTCAAATCTGATACTCGCATGGTTAATTACGAATTTGATCAATTTGACAGATTTGTGGAAAATTGTGTGTTTTTTGATCATCCACAAGAGAAAGAAATTAGTGCCAAGTTCTATGTATTGATTTCCTATGTAACAAAGATTATGTTGCAAGTAGCTCAAAAAACCACAGTTAGTGCAGAATTTGTAGAAAATATATTTTATAAAGGAGGGAAAACTGTTATGTTAAGAGTGATGGAAACAATTTCCAAATTAGCTAATGGAGGAAATGCAAATGATGTAGTTTCTGAATTTAAGCACGATACCACAGGGCAGCAAAAGGAACTAACAGCTGAGGATTACATCCTAAATGAAGTTTACAAATACATCAAGAAACGTTCTGATTACTACCAGGTTGCTGAAGTTGCTAGACCATCCAGAACCAGATCTGAAAGTAGTTTTACAAAAGACTCGGTGATAAATTGTCTGACAGAATATATAGAACAGCTGTGGAAAGGAATCACAGAGAGATTAAAGCATTTTGATAAAGATAGATCAACTGCCTGGAGTGAAGCACCAGCTGAAGGGACATTCTCCATTCTTGGTTACATTGTTGAACACAAAGGATCCATTAAGCCATCTCATTTGACTAAGCTGTGCAGAATTGTGAAGGAGGGTCCAGCTCCAGGCACTAGATCTGCTGTAATGATCACACAGAAAGCCATTGATCAGCGGCCAAGCATACATGGTGGTAAATTCACAACAAATGCCTACATGCAAGGTCTAACATCGTCCACTGTTGCTGCTGCAATGAATAAATAAACTTAAGGTGAGTTATAAACTGTACATTATTGTATTATTATGTTTAGCTAAAACAATTTGTAATTGGTATGTCGTCAATTCAAGAGTTTACTATCATTAACCTATCTAGTGGTGTAAGGGAAAAAAAAGTAAATTCAGAGCTGTGCTCCAGTAAATTTTTTCAAATCTGGAGTCATGCTTATGTGTACGATATTAGCATTTGCAGCTGGCAGCAACATGCCCAGTAGCTCATCTCTTGTACAACCAGCTAGTTTATATTGAGTCATCTTTCTCATGCTCTTCTGGATTATTACATTATTTTTATAGTGATGTTTTCAAAAAAAAATTTTTTTTACGAGTTTTTACATATTATTTTACATGTAGTATTATTATTATACATTTATTGTACAATGATTTAAAAGCTTTTATTCAGGCAAAAATTACTTTATACATGATTTTTCAAACTTTTATCCCCCGAATCCCATTTATATTATGGAGAGAGAGTTCTGACCTGCATGATTTCAGACTGCATGAGCTTTTTCAGGAATGTGCAGGTTGGGGGCTCACAGTATTTAGTTAAGTGAGGTTTAAGTTTGGTTAGGGTGTTTGAAAATTTGCCCTGGGAATGCATCCCCCAATTATAACAATAAGTCTCTAGGAAAAATGTGTCCTATTTATGTCAGTCCACCTTACATAATATTTTCTAGGAATACATCTCTGACATAAATCAGCAACTTACTGTATAGCTTTAGGTCATTTATAACTTGAATAGCCTTGACAGGCCTGAGTGGCATCATGTTTTCCAAATATGATGTAATCAGAAGAAAGGTGACAAAAGCCAGCCTTCAGCAACCTTATGATAACCAAATCTTTATACCTTATGATCTACCAGTTTGCCAAGAGTCATCTTTCTGATGCAAGTGCTGAATACTTTACATCCGAAGATAGAAGCAAGGAGGCAATACTCATGGAACCATACATGAAAGAAGCTCACATAATCCCTGGTATACAAAAGCTTTACAGTTTCAAACCTTGTTCTCTGGATTCCATTTGTGTCAAAAACTTCAGCAATGTAATCAAGCTGGAAGTCAAAAGTGTGTTAATGGGGAATTCCATGACAGATCAACCAACAAAAATGAAAATTAACACCATCACATCTTTGATTTTGCTGTAATTTGGTTCAGTGGTTGGTTTTGGGTAAAGAACAGGAATTTTCATATATTAGCTCAATCCGACCAATAGGTCATGAGTTATGGCCAAGGTCATTTTGAGGTCATTGGTTGACCTCACTATATTCAAATTGCCATAGCTGGCCTCCTATTGGTCCTGGACACACACACACACACACACACACACACACACATACACACACATATATATATATATATATATATATATATATTATAATATATATATATATATATATATATATTTGGAATTAGCATGATCTGTAGATTCCAAAAATACCATCTATTTTGATGTAGGTTAAAAAAACAAAAATTACATTGAAATCATTTATAAAGGTCATATTTTGATTTGGATACATACTGAATTTCGGAAAAAGTTGTAAATGTCAAAAATGTTGCCCCCATCATTGTTCTATTAATTATTATAAGCTTAGAAAAGTTTGTGTATGCACCATTTTAAATGATAAGACTCAATTTGAGTAATGTCAACTTTATATTATTCAATGTTTCAAAACAGAATTTCTTCCCTCATTTCATCTCAGCCACGAGACTCATCAGACAACTTCCATTGAACAGGCAGTTGTTATGGGGGAAGCTCCCCTTTAATGAAAACAAAGTTCAAATACAAAATAGACACATGTATTATTAAATAAAAATGTATTTAATGAACCAAAAAATAGTTTTTTCCTTAGATATATCGGGTTGGCAAATAAAAAGGGAGACCTCAAACTTTGGCTGTAAAATCCAAAGTTATGGTTAGATTTCAATATTTTTTTTCACACCCCACAACTAAGTAAATTTCCTATATGGTGAGTGGATTTCAAAGAAAACTAATGAAAATTACGGCTTTATAGAGCATTTCTTTATGCCACTGGACATTCTCCATTTACACTACTACTGCATTGTTGGTTCAGCAAAAAAAAAAAGGGAAACCTTTTAAATCCTTCATATCTTGCTAAATATGGTACATAAAACCATGAAATATTAGTATGGTATGTTAGTACTGGATAATTTTATGGTTTGTATGCCATCTTTTAGCAGAGAAATTGAATTTATGGTGAATATTCCAGAAAAATCCTGCTAATCATGGTTTAAGTTGATAATTAAAGCGATTTTAATTAACGTAAGCCAACTGTAGGAGGTTTGGACAAGTTTCTCAAGAAAATTGATAAAAAAGGAGATATCAAAAGAATACCAAGTAGCAGTATTAAATTTGGCCACCAAACAGTCCTGATTTAAATCCTGTTGATTACGGCTTTTGGGAAAATTTGTCACAGAATTTATCGGGTCAAAGTAAGAAATGTTGCTCATTTACAACAGCTTCTTCTGGAAAAATGGGATGAGCTACCACAAGAACAAATCAATAAAGCCATGGATGAGTTCTGTCCTAGCCTGGAAAAGGTTTGTGGTAAACGTATTGAGCAGTTTTTTAACATCAAGGTAGCACCATATGTGAATACTTCGTAACTTTTTATCTGCACATACAATGCAGTAGCAGTGTAAATGGAGAATTTCCAGTGGCATAAAGAAATGTTCAATAAATCTGTAATTTTCATTAGTTTTCTTTGAAATCCACTCGCCATATAGGAAATTTACTTAGTTTTTGGGGGTGTGAAAAAAATGTTAAAATCTGACCATAACTGGATTTTATGGCCAAAGTTTGAGGTCTCCCTTTTTTTTTTTGCCCAACCTATATATATATATATATATATATATATATGTGTGTGTGTGTGTAAAAATGAACAATGAATAATTCCTATGTTCATATATTTTTATATTCATTTGTATGATTCTTATATTCATTTGTATGATTCTTATATCCATTTATGTACTTCATATATTTATATAATCCTGTATATTCTTGTGTATTTATATTCATATAATCCTTAAGTTTACCTAATCCATATATTTATATAATCTTTATATTCAAATATTCATTTTTACATAAGAACCAAATTCATATAACGATGATGAAGTTTGGATATATTTTTGATTTGCTTTCTATTTTTGCAGTGTCACAACCATGCGACCTACCATTTCTATGGTTGAGCCATATCTATGTTTGTGTCATTGGAGGTTTGCTGTGAGAAGCGAATGCCCCTTAATTTCATTCCCTTAAAGTACAAACAAGACAATCAATGGTTTAGATCATTTAACATTTCCATCATAATATTACCCATATCTCCATTTTCCATTTGTTATAGAATTTATTATAATTAATTATTGTTGTCTTGCATCTAACCCTCCTCCCTAAATTTTATTAGATTATGCATGCACATTGCATGTGGCATGATTGGAACCCTTGGTTGTACTTAGGGGCGTACCTAAAGTATTTGGCACCTGGGGCGGATCCTTCCTTTGGCACCCCTCATAAATAATTTTAAAATTTAAACACACAGAAAAATATATTATGTTTGCAAGTAGATTTTTAAACAGTACAGTACTGTCATAAGAAAAATGCAGGACATTAAAAATTCAGTGAACAGGTAATACTACATTTTATTTTATTTTATACAAAAAACATAGAAAATCCAGTCTCAATGCTCAGCTTATTCTTTAAAGGTAAATAGAGAGGATTCACACACACTGCTTTTGAGCCTTAATTTCTGCAAATTGATCAATAACCTCATCAAAATTCACCTTCTTTGCATATTCATGTTCAGTTGAAAGTAAAGCCAGATTTGTCAATCATGTCTGACTCATGGTCGAGTGAAAGAAATTTTTTAGCAATTTCAATTCAAAAAACTTTTCACATGAAGCAATAGACAGACAGTCAAAAAGAATCTCAAACACAGTGACAAGCTTGGCAAAGATTCACAAAAATCCCATTTCACATAAACTCCAGAAACTGCAATGCTGTCTATTTCTTTGCCTCTTCAATGCTGATTTTGGCAGCTTCCAAATGCCTCTGAAGTCATCCAATTTCCACACTGATATCTTCATCAGAGAATTCATCAAAAATCTGAGTCAAATTTGGAATATACTTCTGAAGTTGTTCTTCTGTTGCAACAACCAAATTGTTTGGCTGAATAACAGCAAAGATTGACAGAATTTGATCCATTGCCTTAGAACGAATCTCCAATTCTTGATGAAAGCAATCAAGACATTCAAACATAGCCCTTTTTACTTCCTGTGGCAATGTGAGACCAGCATCCTTTGCCATCTCTCCTGGCATCCTTTTTCAGAGCTTTACTCTCCCTCTTCTCTCCATAGAAATGTCCATTTCCTCACACTTTGTAGTTGCATAATGAATGGCCCTCTCCACAATTTCATTGCGCTGATCTTCAGGAAACAGTTTTAGAGCTTGGAGCTTCACAATGCACTTTTCAAGGCTTATTCCAACTGTTTGCAAATACTTTTGTGTGAGATTAATTTCTTCCAGGACTTCACACCAGAAAGAAAGGTAACCCAAACAAGAGAAATCACATACAGTATTAACACATCTCCATGCAGTCACATCATCACCCTCTCTGTCTTAACATCACCATGTAGTTGCATTAAAAAAAATCATGCAGTTATATCACCACCACCATCGTAAGATCACCACATAGTCATCATAAAAAAACTCACTCAGTCATACACATCATCGTTACTTCAGTAGTCATGGTTGTAGGAAAAAAGTCAAGTCTAAAGTTTTGTGCAAAGTGTGACTTTCCTGTGTCTTTTTACTGATAACCAGTAGTCACAGGGACCACCATTCATAAACATGAGTTTCTATTATAACATCATGGTGATGCATTTACCGGGTATTATAACATCATGATGATGCATTTACTGGGTATTATAACATCACGACGATGCATTTATAAACACTTAAACATTACTATGATTAGAGATGTGCTGATACCAAGATGTTGGCTGATACTTTGCCGATACCAAGGTGTTGGCTGATACTTTGCCGATACCGATACTTTTTGATTAATGCTTAATCTGTTAAATTATAAAAAAATATAAAGTTACTTTTATTTTAATATTAGAAATAGGGGAAGTTGGAGACAACTGTTATCGGATGAAATTAACAGTTCAAAAAAATTCAAATACAGTCATACTGTCAAAATTGAAATAGAATATAGTTTTATGAACTTTTATCCAGTATCTACCTGTTTGTTTAGCTCAGGAGTCAGGACCCTGGGAGCGCAACTTCCTGTACAATGCTGAGCCGAGGACAGTTTCCATGACCTCAACTACCAAGCATGCCCTTGGGAATAACAATATTTTTTGACTAAGTTGACTTGTTAATCTGCATTGTGTGAATAATAAATAAAGCACAAAAGATAATGTTTTCTTCCTTTAATCACAAAAAAACTAAAATTTTGAACAAATTGCAAAATGAGCAATTCCATTGTAAGGTATAAAAAAATAGAAAATAAAATTTCCAGTAAATAATGACAAGATTAAGAGAAATTAGAAAAAACTAAAATTTTGAACAAATTACAAAATGAAAAATTCCATTGTAAGATACCGGTACTAAGATATAAAAAAATAAAATTTCCAATTTTCTAGTAAATAATTAATCATTATTAAGATTAATAGAAATTAGAAACATGGATAATTAAACAATAAATATATTCTTAATATTCAAAATCGAAAATTCGTAAGTTGTAGTGAAGGAACATTAACATTTCGCCTCTTTCTGCACTTAGATGATTCCTGTGTGGAGTGTAAATATTGCCCCCAGTGCTAAACAACCTCTCATTTTCAATTGATGAAGGGGGAGAAGACAGGTACTTATTTGCAAGATGGCTTAATGTTGGAAGCATAACTGCATTCTGTTTCCACCACTTTAAAGGGTCTCCATCCCGTGATTGTAATTCCAACATTTGATACTTGGTCATTTCATCTTTAATCTGAAATAATGATGTGCAGTGCTTCTTATTCTTAGATGAACTTCCTGGAGTTGATTTTTTTTGTTCCACTTCCCTCACTATCATCACAGTCCTCTTGAACCAATTGTTCCATGCACTTGTCAAATTCACTGAACTCATCACTTATAATGTTGTCAGAAGCACTCGCAGTCTCTTGCATATCTTCTTCACTCGTAGTACTTGTATGTCCACTTTCTTCCTCTTGAACAGCTTCGCTCCTTTTCTTGACGCTATCTATCATTGCTCTCTCCAGGTTGCTTTCTTTTATTTTGGAACCTTCACTAGATTTATTTTGGAACAAGGAGGTCTTATATCTGGGGTCTATGTATGTAGCTAGTATTGGATTGTAATCATCCAGATAGTGTTCAAAGTGACTCTTCATTGATGCGTTAATAGCTGAAAGAGTACTTCCAAGTCCAAAGAATCTGATGTCAGTTGATGCTTTTGCTATGAAGACTTGTAGAAACTTTATTTGAGGTATTATTTCTGAGATAGTAGCAGACCTTTCACTCAACCGAACAGTAATTTTGTGAAATATTTTCAGTAGCGCAGTAAACTTCCCAATCAAAGTCAACTTCCTGACATCAAATACAGGGAGGTTGGGAGTATCAAGGCAGTAGTTGGCAATTGCAGTTTTTTGCTCAAACATACGTTCAATCATGAAATAGGTGCTGTTCCACCGAGTTGGAACATCCTGTATCAGTTTGTGTTCGGGCAAGTCATGCTGTTTCTGTAGCGCAGCTAGTTGTATGCAAGTGCTGAATGGCTGAAATGTCCAACTATTTGCTTGCAACTTGCGATCATATCCTTAACTATTCGTTGTTCGAAAATACTGTCATGAACCACAAGTTGTAGAGTGTGGAGGAAGCATGAGAGACTAGCATAGCCTGTGTCTTGAATACCTCAGACAATATTAGCTCCATTATCCCATACAAAAATGTGAATCGTGTAGGATGGTATTTTAAATTCCTGAACAACACTTTTCATCACCAGTATGGGATCCTGGAAAAGGTGCAACTCTAAGTACAACAGTTTTTCACTCAAAACTGATGTCAATACAATGTGTTGTTAGGCTAATAAAAGCTGTATCTGAGCTGCTTGTCCAAATGTCAGTAGTAAAACTGATGTTCTCTGCTTCTTCCAATGCAGTCTTGACCTTATATCCACTACTTTTGTGTGAATATCAGGAACAATTTTTGTAGAGAAATACTTTCTTCCTGGCAACTCATAATTAGGTTTTAGCTTCTTCATTAGTCTTTCAAATCCAACGTCTTGAACAATAGAGTATGGTTGGCAGTCAGCAGCAATCATTTCTCCAATGGCTTTGTGAATGGTTTGCGACTGGGGATTGTTGATGTCCCAGATTTGCTTCCAAACATAAGTTTTGTCCAGAGTTATTTGAATTTCATTTGTAGAACTTGTTGATGTTGATGCGCCAGTATTCTTTTTTGCAGGTTTGTTGAAATATCCCTCCAGTTTCCTCTTGTTCCGTAGCCTCTCTTCTTTAACTTGAGCTTCTTCTTTATTTAATTCTTCATTCTTCTCCTTGTGCTTGCTTTGCAGGTGTTTTTTAAGATTTGTTGTATTAAAAGATTTCCCCTCTTTTCCTCCATGTGACAATAATTTCTTGCATTCTTTGCAGACTTCTTTAGACTCGTCATTTTCATCTATGTCGAAATACTTCCAAACGAGAGAGGATGTACTTCTTTGACTAGTAGAAGCCATGATAATGAAGCAGAATGCAAGATTTATCAGCCTCAGCAGTGTCAGCACTCAGCACATTTGTCACTGCACATAAGATGGTGTGTGACAGTGACAAATAACACAACTGCACTCTGTGGCTGGTGCAGTCAAACTAACACGCAGCATGAGACAGCTCCACTTTCCCATCGCCTAACACTCCTCCCCCTCCCCCGAACTGCACTAGTGGGCATTGGTCAATTTAGCAGTGTAGTGTATTGTATCATAGCTCAATGAAAGAATATGTAAGCACACAAAGTAATAAAAGTTATAAAACCATTATTTTAATATGCCCATATTATTATAGGAAATTATAAATACTACACATGTGAACATTGCAATTTTTAGATTTGAGATAGCCTGATAGGTGACATGGACACCATCGGTGAAACACTTCTTGTTTTAATTCACTAATTTATAATTGTTGGGAATTAGCAGCGTGGTGTTATTTTCAGCTGACTATATTTATCATTATTTACCATATTTATCTCGTAAGAAGCTGTTTTATATATAATAATACTGTATTATACTGGTTTGAAATGTAAATTGGCTGAAATTTCAATAATGGTCTATGAAATGACCGTTGGAACTTTGCTTCATGTGAGTTACAGAGGTACTTGAGACCAAGTTTGGCAGGCTAAAATGAACCTTATTTATTATGGTATAAGATCCAAATTTGCATACGACATAGAACTCGTGTCTTTTTCAGTTGAAGGTGAAATAAGAGTGATATTTGCAGGATTATGGTATGGATTGGGAAAGCCGGTGTTAGGGTAGGAGTACTGTTAATGTAGGAGCACTATAATAATTAATAATATTAATATGATAATATAATAATATCGTCTGTGTTAATCAATTACTGTCATTAAACATAACTTTGTCTTGAATCACATAATAAATAAAGTAGAAAAGTATCGGAGTATCGGCCATATTTTCCACTTACTGATACCGATACTCCAAAAAAAAGGCTGATACTGCCGATACTGATACTATCGGCACATCCCTAACTATGATACCGCACTGTCAAAAATTACTGGACTCTGGTATAAGTACCATGGTATTGTTATAAACACCAGCACTTTATGGTTTATCATAATTATTTAATGAAACATACCTCATGTATGTGGAGTCACAGTGTCAAGTAAACAAGACTTGGAATGTCACTTGCAGCCAGCTGGCTATGCTCAACAAACTGATGACTAAAACATCAACAAACGTTCGCCTTTCGATGTAATTTTTATCAAATATTTAATTTTTCATTTGTAAATTTTGTATTGCCAATAAAAATAAAAATTTATTTTATAGTGGAAATTAACATTAAGCTGTTGTAATAGTTTGAACATTTTTAAAATTTTTTCTTACTTTGGCAAATTTTTCATTTGGTTTGAAAACTTGTACTGGTATTTCAACTCTCCCGATGGCACCCCCCTCCTGGCTGTCACCCGTGGTGGACTACCCACCCTTGCACCCCCGTAGTACGCCACTGGTTGTACTTCTTTATTCATTTACTTAATTCTTCCTCAAATGTACCCAATTCCTTAATATTTATTGTATACTCGTATAAGTATATATATTTAATTAGTAGTTTCACTCAATCTTTGTACAATGGCTATAAACCTATAAACCTTTCATTACTGTATTTCTCTAATTCGTTTCTTCTAATTTCTCCCAATAATGACTTACACCATATGTATGAATTAAATAACACTGGCATATTAATTATGCATTAACATATTGCATAATTTGACAAACTATGACATCGTATAGTAAATTAATTCCCTTCACATTTTCCATACCTTGAATACGGATCATATCTTTAGTATTCAATGTATGGTAAATTGTTTAACATATTATTATTCAACCATATTCATCCATATGTCCATATCTTATCTTAACTGTTATCTTTTATTAATTGTATTAATTAGTCATTCATCAACCTACCTATTGTCTACTTATGCCCTATCAACCTATCAGTCCATGTTTACTCATGTCAGTCTCTATTACACACACAACCTATTGTGTGATTACCGATGTGTGTACAATACTTATGCCCTCGTACATGTCCGTTGATAGTCATGATTACGTACATGTAAATATGGCCACATGTTTTCTTTTTATTTCTTTTCTTTTAAATTATTTAATTTCTCACAATAGACTTGTAAATGCTTATGCAAGTGCTCAGATTCCGCTGATAATGGCAAAAGTGAGAGCTTCTGAGGTGAACACCCTCTCTCTTGCTTGCTTCTAATCCGAAAACATTATGATGTTATATATATATATTATATATATATATATATATATATATATATATATATATATATATATACAGGGTGGGCCGTAAGTTTCCATACATAGGAAAAATAAACATTTTTTTATGGACAACCATTTTTATTTATATAATATGCTCTACATGGTTGCCATTGTTTTGAAAACACATTTCAATACGTGTTCCCCACTGTTGATGAACACGCATTAGCACAGTTGACGTTATGCTTGTAATGGCGTTGGTGATACGTTCCTTTAGATGATTTATGTCTCGTATCTTTTCCTGATACACCATGGCCTTCAAGTGCCCCCAAGATAGAAATCAAGGGGGGTGAGATCTGGGGATCTGGGAGGCCACTCCACAGGACCACACCGACCAATCCAAGCATCCGGAAACTGCTGATCCAAATACCGATGCACGTGAAGACCATAATGAGGTGGAGCTCCATCTTGCTGGAAGTAAACTGGGAAGTTACCTTCCTCGTTTAGCAGGGATGGGAAAATCTCTTCTTGCAACATGTTAAGATACCTTTCGGCATTAAGATTTCCACTGACAAAAATTGGTCCAATAATTCTGTCACCCCATATCCCGGCCCACACCACCACTTTACCGGCACCTTGCATCTTCATCGGACTCAGCCAGTTAGGGTTAGCATTACTCCAATAACGTATGTTTTGCCGATTAACCTCTCCATTGACGTAAAAATTTGCTTCAATTCGTTGCTCTTTCGTCAAACGCATATTCTTAGGGTATCTGAAACATAAAAACAAATGTTTAAATTTTCCTATGTATGGAAACTTACGGCCCACCCTGTATATATATATATTATATATAATATATATATATATATATATATTATACATGCTGTATGTGCCCATGTACTTTGTTATACTCCTAACATCCTAATTGTCTATAAATATGAAACACTGTAAAATACTATTGTAATTAACTATAATAATTTAATATAATGTAATTAATATACTTAATGAAACTGTAATTAATGATAAGTGAATGTGAATTAATTGGTAATTATAATCATAGTTTTAATAAACCAAAATTACAATGTACTCAGTGATGTGCTTTGGATTGTACTCAATGTACTACTATGACATTGTTGCCATTTAGGAATGTATACTCAGCAGGGGCGCATTTACAGTGTGTGGGCCTTGGGCAAACTATTTCTCGGGATGTATTATTTTAGTGTGTTAATGAATGACAATATTTTGTAATGCACATAAGATATATTTTTTAACACACACAAAACACACATGTGGAAGCCATTGGTCCACTTGTGGACACAAACCAATGTCATTAATTGCATGTCCTGAAGCTGGTGAGCCTGCTGAATGCACTGACGTAGACAGGTCTTCTGAAGATGCAGCTGCTGATGTAGCAGAAGCAACTGGTGGGCCTGCTGAAGGGGTTGATGTAGATGAGTTTCCTGAAAATGCAGCTGCTGAAGTAGTGGAGGCAGCTGCTGGACTTGCTGAACGCACTGACGTAGATGCATCTTCTGAAAATGCAGCTGCTGAAGTAGCAGAGGCAGCTGGTGGGCCTGCTGAAGGCGCTGACTTAGTTGCTGATGATTTAATCCAATTAGTCAGTTTTGGCACCGTCGCAAGAAACTTCTCTGCACTTCTTATCCTTACGATTTTCACTACCGGTTTATATTTCCTCCTTCGATCCCGGTCACAGCTCATTTCCATGTTGTATGTATTACAATGCCAACAATAAGAACATAAATCTTGAATCTGCAACAGAAACAAGAAGAAGTAAGTTAGTAACAACATTAGAAATGAGTAACACTAACAAGAACAACAAATTAAACACCATCAAATTGGATATTAGAATGCCTGATGCCATGCTGCCTGCCAGAAAAAGTAAAACTCATCACAGATGGCAAATATGGACTTAATTTTTTTTCAATTGAAATTTGCGGGGCCCATCGGGCGCGGGGCCTTGGACATTTCCCCGGTGCGCCACCCCCTAAATGCGGCCCTGTTACTCAGTGATATTATTATTATTTTTTATTTATTTTTTGTCTTATTTTGGAATCTTTCAAATTTCTGATGTGTGTTTAAATTATGCTTAACATCCAAGAAGTGCTTAGATCTCCAGTTAAAGGGGGAACTTAACCTTCAACTGCACTCCCCCAAAATTGACTTATTTAATTCTTGTATTGTAAATTCAATCACTCCTGTCTTAGCAGCCCTTCAGTGAGGAGGTTGGAGGCCGAGGGCCTCTGCATTTTTAAATCCCGTCCTGAGCCATGGTCCCCCTGTAAGATTCAGAATTAGACTTAGAGGCTGAGCACTACCTGTTCATTTTAGTAGTAAATTACAGTAAGAAAAAGTCTTTATCTTCTCCTTCGACCCTTGCTCTCTTCAGAGAATTTAGTCATTAAAATAGAGAAAAATAATTTCCTGATATGTTATAAGAAGAATCAGGGAGCCTTCAGAGAATTTAGTAAGCTTCCCAGAATCCTCCAAACCATTACCAAGAACTCAGATAGTAGTATAGAAGAAACTACTGCAAGTAACAAATCCATTGCTGCCTCCTAACCAGAACTCCCATTGACTTCGAATCAACCAAGGCCATAAATGGAGGGCTAATATATATATATATATATATATATATATATATATATATATATATATATATATATATATATATATCTTACATTCACAAATTATGTATATGGTACCTATTAACACACTGAGCTTAGCCTACTGTACATTTCAGTACTTTTTGTTGGGAGAAATGCTCCATCTGTTCTGGAGGAAAAGTGTATTGGATCCATGTTCCACCTCATAGGCGAGCCTGAATTTCACCCAGGATATTTTCTCCTGGTATAGGACAAATGTTATCATTAACTGGAAAGGTGTAAGCAGGAGCAATTCATATTGTGCATCATATTCCTCCACAAGCCCAAACCAGAGTTCATTGTCATAAATGTATCCAACATAGCATCCAACTTTTACTTTGTCAGGTGGGTTCTCTTCAAAAGTGTTGACAGTTTCATTTCCAATTCCTTGAATCCTCCTGAGCTCTACTTTACCTTGGGAAACAGGGTACACCATTATTGTATCTGGAGACATGGGACAAAATCTGTGCAATTTTAAGGTTCCTATGATTGGTTTCATTGCAAGATGCAACTGAGACTTTAAGCTAAATTCAACCTCTCTAATTTGCAATGCTGTAACAAAAATAAAATTGATTGAAGACTTCATTTCTTTAGAGCAATATTGATACATGTCTTCAGCTGTCAAAATTTGATTTCCCCATAGGTCTTTGTAGACTTGCTTTAGTAGTTGCTCTCTTTACAGTGCCTCTAATTCCATCACATGCATTTTTGCCATGTGCTGTAGCAAAAAAATTCCACTCAGCATCAACTCCTAAATCATCTCTGTGATAGCAAAGATTTAAAAAATTAAATTTGTTTTTATACTGAGCTGCACATCCATCAGAAAAATAATGAATTTTTGTTAGATATTGGTGTTTTGTACAAAGAGTAGGTATCAACTCTTTGAGGAAGGAATACACAGTGACAGTATTGTGTTTTAGGGAATCTGAAATAAAGCAATACTCTCATGGTAACGTGTGCGGTCGTTTGAGTGAAGTCAATTTGAGCGCTACCAATCGAGCGAAGGTCATTTTGAGCATAACATTAACAGCGAATGATATTTCAGTGAAGTTTCAGCACTGCTGTTGGGTTTTTTTTTGAAGAGTAAATATATAAAAAACATTTTTCATGATAACACAATATTATAAAACGAAATGATAAAACTGAAATTTATTTTTTATAAAAAATTATTATACATATATATGGGTTGTTTATTTTTTATGATAAAACAAAATGCTATATCACAGGTTGATGTTATATGCGAGGCCTCTGAGATACTCTGTAACATTCCGATCTTCTCTGGATTCCACGATTGTTCTAATTCTGCGCTCCAGATCTACATACTTCCTCGTCTTTCGTTGAGGCTCTCCTGCCATTATTCCCAAATACCTCACCCTTTGCAGACACTCTTCCCGTCTGAGAGCCTCTATGAGGAGCCAAACTGTTGGATGACTACTTGATAAAGCCACTTGGAAGGCTATGTGCCACCCCTCGATGGCATTGTTTGTGTGCGGGGCACTTGCTTGTAATCTGTTAAACGCGTTCCATGATGGTATCGGAAATCTTGGTTGTCTTCTACGATTATTTGCTAATGGATGACCGATATAATTGTCCTCGAAATAATCAAAGATAATGTCAAGCGCATCATCGTAGTTCTCCATCTCTCGTATGGCTTGGAAACCAGCTATGATGTCGTCTACTGGAAGGAATGCTGTACAGGTCATCATTTTCAGATCTGCGCTCCAGATCTACATACTTCCTCGTCTTTCGTTGAGGCTCTCCTGCCATTATTCCCAAATACCTCGCCCTTTGCAGACTCTCTTCCCGTCTGAGAGCCTCTATGAGGAGCCAAACTGTTGGATGACTACTTGATAAAGCCCCTTGGAAGGCTATGTGCCACCCCTCGATGGCATTGTTTGTGTGCGGGGCACTTGCTTGTAATCTGTTAAACGCGTTCCATGATGGTATCGGAAATCTTGGTTGTCTTCTACGATTATTTGCTAATGGACGACCGATATAATTGCCCTCGAAATAATCAAAGATAATGTCAAACGCATCATCGTAGTTCTCCATCTCTCGTATGGCTCGGAAACCAGCTATGATGTCGTCTACTGGAAGGAATGCTGTACAGGTCATCATTTTCAGAAGTATTCAAAAATTTTCATCTTCAATATATTTTCCCCGCAGGCCTTTGTTGTTAACCTTTCTCCAAATGCTCTGTCCCAAGTGGAAGAAACATCCTGCTCTTTCTGTGTCGGGGAATGCATGTGTTATGGCATTGCGAGATGTTATTTCAAAGTCTGTTAGGACAGAGACAGGATCTAACATAGGTTCCAATTCCTTCAGTTTTGAAAACACTTCAGTGTATGTTGCCTCAATTTTATTTCGCATTAATACGTACACGCAAGGAAGAACACTTTCCTGTATCACTGCATGCACTGTAAAAACCTGTAGGAAAATAGTCGGAGCAGTTTTAAAAGTTCCGTCAGCCATCCAGTGACGATTATCTCGCAGCCAGTGAAGACTTTCATTAGTGCCAAAAATGGTCAGTCGATTAACGTCTTCTACTCCACTGTCATGCAGTACAAAATTTGCACCAGTAAAAGTGAGGCGCAGGGATTCTGGAATGACAATGTCCGCAGCTGTCCGAGGAGGTGGAGGGTAGTCCCCTATAGCCTTTCACTTCCTAGACACGGCACGCTTCAAATTTGTTCCTGATCCAATCCTTGCTGCAAGTTCATCGGATAGACCAACAACTGCATCCTGGAGTATGCATCGCGGTGGGTCGTGCGTTGTTTCAGCCGCATGGTGGACTGTTTCTTTCACTCTTTCCATGTCGGCTTTCACAGGATCGGGAGCATGCGAATGCTCTCCTTTTTCCATACAGTTTCTATCATTTTGTAATCTAATGATGTTCTCAAACGTCCTTTGCAAGCCTTCATCTCGCAGTGCCATGTGATTGTACTTTGTGTGGCTTTGCCCTTTCTATAGATATATCCATTATACGCTACTTTGTTTTAGCCACGTTTCGACAAAATAATTTCCATGATGGGTTATACTGAAATGTAAATTAAGCGCTCAAACGACCACACACGGTAAATAAATATTACGAACTGAGTTAAGAGACGCTTCATTTTTTGAAGTAGATGCGCTATAAGTTAGTTGGTTGTAAAAGATAGTTGTTAGAAGTAATTGGTCATAAATTAGTATGTATTACTCCCAAATTGTTAGTTGGTTGTAAAAGAAAGTTCTCTCTCTCTTTCAATGTTTCGCTTAAAATGAACTGGTTATAACTTCGCTGAAATATCATTCGCTGTTAATGTTTTGCTCAAAATGATCTTCGCTCAATTGGTAGCGCTCAAACTGACTTCGCCCTACCGGTATACAACCCATGGTGAAGATTTCCAGACTGTTTCCAATAGAAAACAAATGGGTGTACTGTGCACTGTGAATTTTCCCAGTGGAAACCTTGAGCAGCATCCTGAACAATAAATAAATAATTCTCTGCAAAATCCCCCATCAAACAACATTCATCTAATGGTAAACTATCCTTAAGATTTTTGAAATACTCTGCTCGACACTTACTGATGAAATGATGGCTTGTAAGACCAGCAATCCTATTATTCAATGACGCAGTCATTGATGTTTTCAACTGTTTCTGTGATAGTGCAATGGTCTACTGTGACCCACTGTTTATAGCGAATCTCTGATTCAGGCCAATTCTCTATTACATCTAATCCTTCTAGGAAAGCCTTCACACCCTGCTACCATGGACAATCTTGACATATATGCATCATACATGCCTCATTGCTGATATCACACATTGAAAGCCCCCAAGAGTTTCTTGTAGTCCAGTCCCTTCACTCTCAAAGCCCCTAGCTGCAATTTAGGATTTTGATGATATGTACATACACAAACTGAATGCGTACCACTACTACCAGCAAGGACACACCATGGAGGATGCAGACTTGCAAAACTGCTAAACCCAATTTTGGGATTATTTGAATCTGGTGAATTCTTCATAGAGTTCCCTCAAATTGCAAAGCATTAAATGCTTTTGCAATTTCACTTTTTCTCCATTATTCCTAATGACTTTGCAATCTTTAATTCCTGGACATTGGCAACTACATTCATCAGACTCGTAGAAATTTTTCACAATCTCCTTTGTCTCATTTGAAATTACTTTACCATTACTCATTGATTGTATTTCAGGAAGTATTCCATGTTCCTTCTTAAGATGGTGGCTTTTCTTTACCATGTGGGTAGAGGTTTCAAAGAATGTTGAAGTTTTCTCTATTATGAATGGTGACAGTGTCAGAATTTGCAGTTTTAGCTTATAGTTGTTTGTTGTATTCAGGTCCGGCACCAGCCTATTTGGCGCCCTTAGCAGGACTGCAGCTGGTGCCCCCACCCGCCTCCCACTTCACAATTGGGTTTGCCCACAAAGTAATCAAGGTACCATATTGAAGAAACTATTTGCCTTACACTGATCTATTTTAATTTGCTAATACATACATTTATTATAAAATTATAAAATCATTTCACAGTTCAAGAAAGTGTCATGACCAATCAAAACAGCGAGTAAAGCGAGGCATATGTAGTAACAAATCAGAACGCTCAAAAGTGCTAAAATATGCGTGCAAAAAGGACATATCTACTGTTTTTTCCAAGCAAGAAGGGCATATGTCACATAAAAACAGTTATTCGCTTATTGACGACTCCCGGAACTCATATTAAGCCGTAAATAAGTCGAGTCGCTTATTGCAGACTCCCGTCTGTGCGCGCAACATTTTTAAATCGCTTATTTACGACTCCCGTCCCTAAAGGGTTAAAGGTCGTGATAGTGAAAGTTCTATAATGACCCAATAAGATGAATAAGTTAATTATGTAAATATCAGTCAAGCTAAACTGGTGTACATACGTCGTACAACCTTTCATCATTTGTCTATGCTTCTCATTCCTTCATTATTTTTTTCATGTTGTTCTTACATAATACTATCAGACGTGCACAGGGTGGGAGGCGCTGGCGCCCCCCAGATCTTTGGCGCCCTTAGCATTTACTAACCTCGCCTAATGGAAGCGGCGGCCCTGGTTGTATTGTATTTATCCTTGAGCTCCCTCATGAGACATTCATACCTGAGAAAGCACACCAAAGAATTAAGAAAATATAATATGATTGTATTATATATATACAGTTGAAATGGAGCCCATTAATAAAATTGGATGTCTGTATACCTACGGTACCTAGGCAGCTATATATTCTGAGATACCTATTGAATTAATACAGGGTGTTCGGAAAGTCACTGTGCACTTATATCTATTTAATAGCATACAATAGTATAACATTGCATATATGATAGAGGTTATGGATGGGACCATCAGAACTTATAAAAGGTGTTCGCAGTGATGTCCTTTAACAGCAATACAGGCCTGGACCCATCTTATTTTATTTTGAAACACCTTTGTCAGTTCTTCTTTTGAAATGGACCTTATGTACGCAGTTATTGCAGTTTTCAGGTCATCAAGCGTGAGTGGATGATCTCGATACACTGCAGATTTTGCTGCTCCCCATAGATAAAAGTCTGGTGGATTCAGATCTGGTGAGTGAGGGGGCCACAAGTCTTTAGAAATGATGCGGTCTCCAAAAACTTCATCCAAAAATTGCAGAGACCTGTTAGATGTGTGCGCAGTAACGCCATCTTGTTGAAACCATGAGTAATTGATTTCCTCCTCTTTCATTTGACTGATGAAGTTAGAAAGAATTTCAGAACAATAACGTTCACTGTTTATTGTGTTTGAAAAGAAGATAGGGCCAACAATGCGACGTCTGGAAATCCCAACCCACACTCCAACTTTCAGATCATGTAGGGGTGTTTCATTCAAATTGTGAGGATTATTGGACAACCACAACCGTGTGTTTTGCGAATTAATGTAACCCGAGAGGTGGAACCATGCCTCGTCCGTAAAGAAGGTGACATCCAGCACATTAGCAGTATTCTCTTCAATAAATCTTTGAAACCATTTGCAATAACGTAGTCGCTTTTCATGATCAGTTGCTTTCAGTTCTTGTACCGCCATTACTTTATATAGGAAGAGCTTTAATTTTGTTCTGACGGCTTTATGAGCAGTTGCAAGGCCAATATCTTGCTGCTGCACTAACTTCCACAATGATTTTGACGGACTCTGCAACATAGAGTCAGAAATATCCAACAGCTTCTGCTCGGATAGTTTTGATGGTCTCCCACTACATTCGGCGTCTTCCACTGAACCTGTTTCACAGAATTTGTTGGTAAGTTTACAAGCTGTATTGCGATGTGGAAGAGATGTACCTGGGAATTTATCAGTAAACTGCTGCCGCACTAAATCTGTGTATCGACCACCTTCTCGAAACACGTATTCTACAAGAAAGACACGTTCCTCAATTGTAAGAACCATGCCCTCCCAACAACTGAATCTGAAATATAAAAAAATATTAATTATATAAGTGCACAGTGACTTTCTGAACACCCTGTATATTATAGGTACTGGTACTACTGTTTTAAGTTTTTAGATTACAATTGAACAATATAAAGGAATGTTTTGAGTGAGAATAAGTGACACTAAATACTGATCTAAACAAATACAGTAGGTACTCGCTTCTGTAGAGCATGATGTTCCTCTTCACAATGGTGCTGTTTTTGATGTGCCAGCTTCTGATAGTTCAATACCGTATGCAGACTCTAAACTTCTCTTGATTTTGTTTGTTGTCTTGTTCAATTTTGAAGTTCCTTTCCTTTGTTTTTGGATGAGATGTCAATCCAGCTAAACAAAAACACAGGTTACTATGGACATTACCTATATACAATTACAAAATGTACATATATATTACATAATGTTGAATTATAAAGGCAGTGTTTATTAAAATACATTTCATTTTCAAAATGTAATAGAATCTACAGACATTATTTAATTGTTTTGTCAATGCCTGTTTTCAAACTGACATCCGTTCTGGTCCAGGCACTGCTGATAACGCGAAGCAATGGAATCGCAAACATCACGAAACATTTCGTTTGGTATTTGTGTGCATTCTCGTTCAATGGCTGCTCTCAATTCAGCGACTGTTGCAGGTTTTATAGCGTAGACTTTGTCTTTTAAGTATCCCCATAAAAAAAAGTCTATTGGTGTGAGGTCTGGTGAACACGGAGGGTATTCTACGAAACCCCTTCGTCCAATCCACATCCACATCGTGCCAAGTACCACTCGCAATACTCCACTCTTCGGTCCGGATCATCTTCATTAATAGCATGGACTAATCTTGGAATGTAACTTTTCCATTGACAGCGCTTCAAAATGCGTTGGACAGACGATTCTGAAATTTCTACCTCACGACTCGCTTGCTGCACAGATTTTCTTGGACTTTGGTGATACGTTTCCAGTACTCTTTCTTGCTTTGTGGGGCTTGTCGATGTCCGTGGTCTTCCGGAACGCTTCTTGTGGACATTCTGAACAGTTCCATCGGCTTCAAACTTATCTCTAATTTGAGTGATGGTAAGTCGCGTTGGTGGATCTGTTTGAAACTCCCTCCTAAACTGTCTTTGCACTTCAACTGCGTTTTTCACACTTCCAGTAGCATTTTAGAATGAATTTCCTTTGTTCAAAGCTTAGTCTGACTGCCATTATTAATTCTAATGGGTTTAACTTGGAAAGAAAGAAACATCAATTGAGCTATCAGCTGTTAAAGTGTGTATACATTTTTTTGGGATGCCCTGTATATATATATATATATATATATATATATATTATAGAGTGTCCCAATTTTTTTGTTCCTGAAGTTTGTCATGCACACCCCACTAATTTCTTCCAATCGTGAAAACATGCCAGCAAGATGAATTTCATTCGTGTTCTTTAATTTTAAGGGTCCCCTCAAACCATGTGTTACTATTGCTGAACGGCTACTCTCTACCTTATACTAATTGTAGCATATTTCTTTCAGGTTATGGATACAAGAAGCAGGGACTGTGTGGTTGGTGGGGGTGTTGCGAAATGAACACCTGGAAACGCTGTGTCAACTCCCGACAGTGGGAGATGTTCTTCGACGTCTGTTCTTCTTCACTCGGAAGAAAAAACGTCCACGGCGGAAGCTGCCAATGTGGTAGCTGATGAGGTTATGGCGGTGTGGGCTCGGGCATCTATTCCGACCTCCCACAAGCCCAAGTGCGTCGAGACGATCAAGGCCCTCTCCACGGACTAAGAGAAGGTTGTCAGAAACCGAAACCGTGGGGGAGAGAAGCAACTGGAGCGGGAAAAGGGATTCCAAGCCAACCTGAATACACTGTTCGAAACAGCTCATGCCAATGCCATGAAACTCATCAAAGTCCCCGAAGATCGAGACTTTCTGAATGACCAGCGAACCGTGCGGAAGATGTACATCGGAGGAGAGGACCTGGAGTTTGCTCGCAGGGCAGCGGAGCGGGAGAAACGCCGAGCAGCTGAAGAGAAGAGGAAGAAGAAAAGCTGCGAAGAGATGGACTCACTGCAAGCAAAAGGAACGGTGAAAAGTGGGTCTTCTTCTTCTTCGGAGTCCATGGCCGAAGCATCCAATGACGATGTCCAATATTCCTCTCCTGGTCCTTCGGCTCCTCGATCCGCTCCCAAGGACGACCAAGTGTCGGCAAGGAGGATCATCCAATATCCCAATTTTGCTGCAGCCCTGGATCGAACTGGAACCTCAGTACGCTAAGCGATGCACATTGTGGCTCCAGCACTCGCTGCCGCGGGAGTTGAGTTATCCTCGGTCACCTTGTCCAAATCAAGTCTTCACCGTTCACGGCAGAAGTCCAGGAAGAACTTTTGGCAGCCAGAATCAAGACCGAGTTCAATCCTGATACGCCGCTTGTTGTCCACTTTGATGGCAAACTCCTCCCTGATCCGGATGGAGGGAAATCGGATCGCATACCAGTGCTGGTCAGCGGGAAGAATCTTGAGAAGTTGTTGGCGATCCCAAAAATCCCTGACAGCGGGACAGCGGATGGCTGGAGCTGTTCTGAAGGTGCTGGACGATTGGCCGCAAGTTCAACCATGGATTGCCGGTCTCTGCTTCGACACAACAGCGGCGAATACCGGTATTCACTGCGGCGCTTGTACGATTATCCAGGACCAAATGGACCGCCGCGTTCTTTTCCTGGCTTGCAGACACCACATGATGGAATTGGTAATCACCTCAGTCTTTGACCTGTTCTTCAGGTCTTCTGGCCCCGAAATTGCACTGTTCGCTCGCTTCAAATCCCAATGGGAGTTCATCGACCAGAAGCAGGCTTCTCCGTTCAACGGCGATGGCCCAAGCGACATCCTTTCGGAATGGGTGGCGTTGAAAAAAGAGCAGATTGTCCACTTCATTGAAGACCAGCTTGAAGTTGGCCACCCAAGAGACGATTACCGGGAGTTCCTGATCCTCGCTCTGGTCTTCCTCGATGGTCATGGTAAACGAGATCTTCGGTACAATCGTCCTGGAGCATACCACCGGGCCAGGTGGATGGCCAAAGGTATTTAGTCTTAAGATGTTCATCTTCCGAAGCCAATTCCACCTGACCGCTCACGAGGTCCGGTCACTACGCAGGATAAACGTCTTTGCCGTCACCATCTACCTCCAGAGGTGTTCGAGGCTCCATTGACGGCGGACGCGCCCGTCAATGACCTGGAGCTGTTGGAGGACCTAGAGCGGTACAAGGCGGTGGATCATGATGTAGGTACCGCTGCATTGATGAAATTCCGGGGCCACCTCTGGTACCTAAGCGAAGATTTAGCCGGACTCGCTATGTTCTCCTCCAAAACCACCGATGCAGAGAAGACGGCCATGCTCCAAAACCTGCACAAGAAGACCGAAAACCCAAAAGATCTGCGTCGGCTGGAGGGAAAGAGTGTCTTGACCGTGAGACGGTCGGATTTGAGCACCTTGGTCACGAAAAGGACTCAAAACCTTTTTCATTGCCTGAAGCTGCCGGTTCCAAAAACCCCCAAAGATCTCGAAGGATGTGCACCATCGTTGAAGTCTGTGAACGACGCGGCAGAATGGGTGGTGAAACTGGCGGAAGATTTCAACGAGGGCCTGACAAAAAACGAGGAGGAACGGCAGCTCGTGTACCAAGTCGTCGAATACCACCGCCAGCAGTTCTCCTCAGCAGACAAAAAGATCCTCTGTCCCCCGAAATGAAATGTGCCATTAGAAAGAATTTCCATTTCCTTTAATTTAGTCATTAGAAAGAATTTACATTTCATTCTTCCATTCTAGAATGATTAATGCTGAGCATTTACGTTTGTTCATATAGGGTCAAATAAACAAGGTCAATGAGGGGACCCTTCCCCTCCTAATAGGCCAATGAAATCTCGCCCAGTTTTTCCTTGCTTCAAGTGTAATTAATTAAAGGGGTGTGCGATTTGACTCTTGCAAATTTTTATTTTCACATGTGAGGCTGGGACACCCTAATATATATATATATATATAAAACAGCCTATAGAGTTCTATCTAATATATCTACCTATATCTTATCTGCTTAAGGTTGCACTTACATGTTTTTATTGGACTTTCATCCAAGTAAGGGAGTATAGTATCTTGAAGTACATCCTTATACATAGTAACAGATACATCATCATACTTGATGCCAGCAATTTCTTTGGATTAGAGATGTTTGTGGTTGAAGAGTTACTGGAATTCTCACTCGTTTCTGCAGACATATCTTGTTTTTCTATTTCTTGAAGAACAGCTGGTTTCTTTGATATTAATTTGAAACAATTGGAGCAGAGCATTTGATTTTCATTCAATATTCCATGGCTTTTATAAATTAAAGCAGCACTAACACACCTTAGGCAAGTGAAAATTCTTTTCTTATGTTTTTTCAAGGGATATCAACAAAATTTCATATTCTGAGGCATTTTCAAAAGCTATACCTGGTACATGTCATGCTCACTGCAAAAGAAGACAAATTAATAGGTACAGACATTGGAGGCATGTTGTAATATATGTAGAATCTGTATTATTCATGTATCTTGTCCACAAAGTTACCATGCATATATAAACAGGCCAAATCTTGTATTACTAATTGTTATTCTTATATATCATTAAACTATATATTACTATAAGACTAAATCCTAATACACGGGTAGCATGTAGCTATTCAAGCAGTTCAAACTGAATTCTCTATTTTAAAAAAAAAAAGCTATAGGCTTCAGGTCAAGAATTGTGGAACAATTTCAGTAGGTGGTGATTGGAAAACAAGAATGTTGGCATTATTCAAATTGAGTTTTATCATTTAAAATGGTGCATACACAAACTTTTCTAAGCTTACAATAATAGAGCGATGATGGGGAAACATTTTTGACATTTACAACTTTTTCTGAAATTCAGTATCCAAGAGGTCAAAATATGACCTTTATAAATCATTTCAATGTAATTTTTGTTTTTTCAACCTACATCAAAATTGTTGTTGTTGTTGGTTAGCCAATCAGCCCACCCTGATCGAGCAAGCCAGCAGCATGCAGGTAACCAATCACCCTCTCTGGAGTGGGCCAGAGGTTCAGCTCACTAGTGATGTGTTGTGTTCTATGTTGTGCTAGAGCAGTACAGTCTCTCATAATGTGTTCAATTGTTTGTGGTGTGTCCTAGCACAGGTGGCAGGTGTCATCTGTGGAGTTGTCTAGTCTGTGTTTATATGTCTGTAAGTATAAAAGAGTGCATACAGTGAACTGTATGCCCTTGATGATTGGTTAGGTTGTCATGATATTTTCGTTAGCTGGGTTAAGTTGTGATATTTTCATTAAACTAATGAAAATATCACAACAACCTAACCAATCATCAAGGGCATACAGTTGACCTAACTGAGCATTCAATTAACCTAACCAGGCATTCAATAATTCATTTGCACAAGAAATGAAGGTCAGATTTGAATAAAACACACCAAAATACACCAGAAAAACCTATTCTCGTATCAAAATCAACCCACAGTGGTAAAATGAATAATTACCACCATACTATTTCATTTGATTTTAATCAATCAAAAAATTGCTTATATCTCCATTAATATCAATTTGCACAAGAAATACCATAGAAGAAAATAGATTTAAATTTAAATTCCACGTAAGAAAAACCAGATCTTGTGGGTTGTATTATATGAAAAATTTTTCTGAATAAATTGGGTAAAGGAGGCTGTGGTTCTCTTTAATCCTCCCACCATAGGCAGAGGAGCAAGTCAGTCATTAAAAGAGGCAGACAGGCTATGCCCTAGAGATCATAAAGATAAGAACATAATTTTAAATTATTAGGAACAAACTAACTGATATAATCCTAGCCAAGCAAAATTATGAACTTGCTCATCCTGATTTCACTAATGGCTGCTGTGATTTCAATAACAGTATCTGACAGGTGTCCTAGGAAACTAGTATGAGTAATTATTATTATTATCCATTTACTGGCATCACATCCCCATTTCAATGTGTGAAATGATTCTTGTATCAATTTGATAGATCCATGTTACTCTTGAGTTCTATCTTCTAAACCCTGAGAGATCCTATCATAATTTTTTTGTCATATTAGTGGCATAACTTGGTCAACAGGTGGGTGGAGTTTTGTGACCTTAGGTTTTGGGGCCTGGTCAAGGTCATAGGTCACTAAAAAGGTAAATTCTTTCCTACCAAGTTTGACTTTCTTGCATATAGTAAAGTTGTAGAGATAGACAAACACTTTGAAATGACACCAAAATCATGTCACTAGCACAATTAGGGCCTGAGATATGGCCCTTATTAACCTGAAGGTCTACAGCAGTGATGCACAAACCCTGGCCCGCGGGCCAAATGTGTCCCCCATGGGTCTTTTCAGTGGCCCCACGGGTCTTTTCAATTCAATGAAAAAGTTAGAATATAAAAGTGACCCAATTTATGACTTAGATGGAAAGTAAGTAGGCTAATACAGGGTGTCCCAGAATTAACTATCTATTTCAATGAAATTGGACAAATTTTTTAAAAACACACTTTTATTTATGTTTATCATGTTTAATATGTGTTAAAAATGTATAAATTTCTAAATTTTTTTCATAATTTTATTTTCATAATTTTTTCATAATTTTTCAGTTTTATTTTCATTCTCTTTCAGAACCCTATTAATAATGAATACGCAAGAACGCATCTTTGTTGTAACATCCCGTATCAAAGCCTTTTTCATCAGTGTCGAACGCAAGATTCTATGAACTGTTGTCTTGGATATGTTGAGTCTTCGACTGGTCTCCCTAACCGAAGTTGTTGGTTCATCCTCAAACAATTGTCGTACCTGTTACGTGCTGTCCTTGGGCGTCCTCTTCCCACCTCGTCGTGTATGGATCCAGTTCTTTTAAATTTGTTCACAAGTTCACGAATC
Source organism: Bathynomus jamesi (assembly GCA_023014485.1). Lineage (NCBI taxonomy): Eukaryota > Metazoa > Arthropoda > Malacostraca > Isopoda > Cirolanidae > Bathynomus > Bathynomus jamesi. The sequence goes on from JAJOZX010000530.1 coordinate 1,344,662, forward strand.
GCTTTGTCTGTAGGACCGGTTCTGTGGAATCTTCTTGTAAATTTTTCTCTGATTTCATTACATTGCATTCCTTTGATACGGGATGTTACAACAAAGATGTGTTCTTGTGTATTCATTATTAATAGGGTTCTGAAAGAGAATGAAAATAAAACTATGAAAAACTATGAAAAAATTATGAAAATAAAATTATGAAAAAAATTTAGAAATTATACATTTTTAACACATATTAAACATGATAAACATAAATAAAAGTGTGTTTTTAAAAAATTTGTCCGATTTCATTGAAATAGCTAGTTAATTCTGGGACACCCTGTACATTTAGTTATTTTCTTCGCTTGGCCCTCACATCAAAAACGTTTGTGCACCACTGGTCTACAGGTATAGAGAGATCCTCCTAATATTTCATAAAAAGTATGTAATTGTAATTTGGTTAAACTAAATGGAAGTTAAAATTCATTAATCTGGTTACTTAATTTTGTTAATACAGCCAATTATTAGTTGAAGTTGTCTTAAGTAAAAAAAAATATTACCACTTGATTAAATAATTAATTATTAACAAATTACATATATGGATTTTCCACTAACATTATGTAGCTAACTGTAATTTAAGTGTTCAGCTGAAAGTAAAGCTTCAGAAAATTTCCTTTAACCCAACATCAGCTCAGAACATGAAAAAATAAGGCATAAACAATTTTCTAAAGTCTACTACTTTTCACACCAGTGAGGAAGAATTAAAGTGACTGGAGTCCCAGAAATATAGTTATTTGTTAAGATGAAAGATTCATACACATATACAGTATATGTTACACCCTTTTTGCATAAAAAGGCCAATTTAAGTTAATTGAATGCCTGGTTAGGTCAAATGTCTATGCCCTTGATGATTGGTTAGGTTAAGTCATGATATTTTTGCTGTTTAATGAAGATATCACAACTTAACCCTTTTGCAAAATAGCCAATTTAAAAAAAAAGGCTGTAACATATGTATGGCCTATTTATATAATTATTCAAGATGGTTTTTACTGGAGAGAAGGAAAGCCCCTCAATCACCCTTCTAGTAAGGCCAAATTACTCATTTGTTTCCCCCATTAAAAATTGAGTCCTTTTAAAATATTAACATTTTAAATTGAATTATATAAAAATTTTGGGAAGAGAACCAATTTATTTACCATGAACTTTACAACAAATAGCGTAACTACATTATGGGTATCATCATTCATACCCCATAGTTAAGATGGTAGCTTAATATATAAGTATCTTTTATTGTTACAGGTTTTCTTTTTTCTGTAAATTTCAGTTATTGTTCACGATAAAGAAAATTTGCAATTTATTAAGTAATGATAGAAATCTTTTTCTTTTAGGCTTATGCCAACATAAAAATAAATGTTTTAAATAGAATTTGTTTAACATTTAAAAAATTACTATCATCAAGAAAAATTAAGAATATATGAGATATATCTTTAGATACAGGAAAGTTGCTTAGAATTAAAAACAGAACAAAAACTCTCTTGCCTTATGAAGTTTGGTGAACATCATAAATTGTACTGTGGTGGATTTCTGGGCCACCACGATACCAGTATTTTTTTTTAGGGCAACCCAAATGACAAGATAGGTCCCAGGCCAGGCCTTCAGGTTCGAATCCTTGCAGGGACGATGGGACACGTCTAGGTTAACCAAACCAAATGACAAAAAAGTAATCTTTTCCTGTCCTCAGCCTATCACTAGAAAACTATAGCTAATAAAAAAAACCTTAAACCCATTTGTTAAAATTTATTAACAACTCAGAACTTAGTCAACTTTATATTTATTTTTTTTTTTTTTTTTTTTTTTTTAGAAATAAATGTTTTTAATCACACTTCAAATCCTAAGGTTAGTGGAGTTACGGTCTTAAGGTATTTATCAAATTAACATAATGGATGTTCTCTTACTTTCAAGGTGGATGGTGCATAACTTACAGCACAATGGGCATATATTCAGTTTACGTTCACTTTAGTTGTTCCATCAATATTCTTCTCTCGATGGATAATAACTAATTGACAATAGATGAATTCAATTTCTTCTTGGGTTTGGTTTTCTCTCTTTCTACTTAAATTACTTTCTTAATTCTTGTAACTACTGTTACTAGGTCCAGGAACTAATAATAATTTTGCTGATTATAATACACCTTTATTCTTAGTTTCTTCTTTAATTTCTTAAGTTCAGCTTAATGGACAAACTACACTTTACTTATCTTTGTTCCAGGACAGGGGAAAGAATTAAACTTTTGTTCCCCTATGAAATCAGAGAGAGAGAGAGATCATGGCCAAGTAGACATTCTGGCGGACAATGGGGAGAAGGGATCCTGCCCCCAAGATTATTTCCAGCCCAACAACAGCTTTCCTTTGGCCTCTGAAAAATATTTTCTTCCCACAACTACTCATTGGTCTATCGATCCTTCTTTATCATAAATTAACTATTTGGCCAATACTTAAAAACCTTTGAAACCTGCTGAAATCCCCAAAAAACAAAATACTTAGTAATTACCTATCTAACCCTACATCTTTTGCCTAATCTAATACATACTGGTATTTAAATAAAGACAATTAATAATAATAATAATAATAATAATAATAACCACACTTACCCTACCATACCTAATTATCATTTGACAAGAATGTCCCTAAAATGAAAGTATCTGGTTGAGATGGAAAGGCCGATCCAAAAAACATATGGAGACTTTACAAATCCCCCACAGTACCGTAAGTAAAAACTAGAGATTATTCTGTATTCTTTTATTTAATATAAAAAAGTGAATAAAATGCTTTGAATAAATATAAAGTAGTGAGACTCGAACAGTGTAACAAAAATGCACAGTCCTCTTAGTGCAAAGCAATATAGAAAATGCTTTAATAACTTTCAAAAATAAAAATTATCCTTAAGCTAAATTTGACCACAAATCCATTGGCTCCAGGTTTGATTCCTGGAGGGGGCAGGTCAGCATGGGCGCCCGCAGGTAGGGGGGGCGCTTGCTCCCCCTTGGAAATGCCAAGAAAATATATTAAATATTTTCTAAGAAAATATTTATATCCTAAACTTGCTGAAAAGTATCCAACTGCCTCCTAAAGGGTGAAAATTTGTATTTGTGTGCATGATAAAAGGTTGCTACCTTTTTATTTGTTCAGAAGTCCCCCCTTAAGTGGGCGAGTTAAAACATGGCTGGGGTCTACTATGTCTGATGAGCGACTCTCTGGGTTATGTATGCTCAGTGTACACCAGGAGAAAATCAACTCCAACAAAACTGATTTTATGGAAAAGGTTGTTCATAATTTTGGTAGTGACTGCAGATGACTACAATTCCTATTCAAATGAGCAGTGTAGGTGATGCTCGAAACACCGTTTTCAAATTAGGTACAACATTTACTTCAGTGTGCTTTTTTCTTCATTCTATCATGTTTCTGTTATAAATAAAATAAATGATTGTTATCATGTGCGTTGTATGTATATACAATATATATTTGCATTTTCCATTACAGAAAATGCAACACTAAACTTGCTTAGAATTAACCTGCTGGTTCCTAAGGGGTCAAAAGTTTTTTGCTTGCTCCGGTCCCTACCTATTAATACATTAAATTTTGCTCCCCCTTGGAAAAAATCCTGCGGGCGCCCATGGGCAGGTGGTACTCAGCTCATTGAATTGTTCATCCTTCTATATAAAAAAAATTGGTTGGTAGATAAATGAGCACCCTGGGTAGCCTAGTAGTTAAGATGCTGGGCTGCTGATTGGGAGGTTGAGATTGATTCTGGATGAGGACTTTGTAATTTCTGATCACCCATGGTGGGCCATGTGGGCAGCTGCCTGCCTGCTTCCTTATGGAGACTTCTGGGGATTCTGGTTGTCATTTGACCCTGCAAGTATCCCTGTATGTCCTGAATCCTGATAGTGAGAAACAGCTCTTGTTAGTCTTCAAATTGGCCACATCACTCTTAACCACACATTTTAATAGTATGAACCCTGATGTGAGGGAAATTTAAGACCCCCAACTGTATTTCGGATCTAGGTCAACCCTAGGTTTAGACACTCCTGATAACAACAAAGTGTACTATGCAAATTGGTCTTTTACCATGTGCACCCTACTCTGGAGTCACCAATTTCTGTTGGGCCTGTTTCTAGGGGTGGAGAAATTTATGCTGGGCTTACCTCAAGTCATATGTTTGCCTTGAGACTCTTCCCAAAATGGATAGAATAAGTACTTATTTAATAGGCAAAGACTTGCCTTTTATTGCCTTTGTAAAACTACTATTGTGGAATGAAAAGTATGAAAAACAAAATTTCTAGTTCTGTTTAAATTGAGTCAAATATACTATAGTGGAGTGTAACAACATTCACAAATTTAGCCAAGATTTAAATGTAAAGTATAGTGTTTTAAGGAATTTTAAATAAATTCATAAAACAAGTAATTTGTGGAGAATAACTATGATATGTGGATATACAGGGTGTCCCAGGAGGAAATGTCAAGAATGCACCATTTGACTCTGGGTATTTCTAAGTAGAAAGTATTATATCAACATGTGCCTGATTCCCAACCATTACCGAGATACAGGCCTCTACATTTGGGCACCACCTCACTACGGCAGGGAGGTTACTACATACTTAAATCAATGGTTTCCGGGAAGGTGGATTGGACGTGGAGGACCTGTGACATGGCCCCCTCGTTCACCTGACTTATCTCCGCTAGATTTTTTTGTCTGGGGGTTCTTGAAGAGTAACGTTTATCAGCTGGGTAAGCCCGAAACTAGGGAGCAGTTGGTTGCACGTATACAGGATGCGTTCATAAACCTTAGAAATGAACTTCCATGTTTTCCTTGGCAAGACTCGATGGATCGGAGGCTCGCCGCGTGCATTGAAGGAGGGGGTCACTTTGAAACCATTCTGCAATAAGTGCAATAGTGTATTGTATGTTTGTACTTTTTGTAAACCACAAGTGTCATTAAATAGTATCTAAGATCGCTTTTTTATTATGTTTTAATTACCCAAATGTAGAGGCCTTTATCTCGGTAACGGTTGGGAATCAGACCCATATTGATATACTGTAATACTTTCTACTTAGAAATACCCAAAGAGTGAAATGGTGCATTCTTGACATTTCCTCCTGGGACACCCTGTATTTCATCTAGTGAAAGTTAACACAAGATTCAGGAACTGAAATGAAGCAGCAGTCAGTGTGGGCATCGATACATGAAAATCGCTAAAGCGATACCGATACATCGATACAGGAAGAACGTCTTAGGCGATACCGATACGCCGATACTTTCTAGATGTCTTAAGCGATACCGATACATGCATCGCCGATACATGTATCGCCGATACATGTATCACCGGTACATTTTTATAATTATTCATTTAATATGTAGGTATTAGATATTATTGTTTATACTAGTAATTTGTAGGCACTGTAAGTAAAATCAACGACATTTTAATGGGTTTTATAGATGTGAATAAAAACAATTGCTTTATTTAATGAAAGTATGTTTTAATTTTGTAGGATACATGAATGACTGAAAATATTACACTAACAATTAAAAGTAATTACTATTACCCTTCAAAAATACCAGCTGGCTAAACATCTGGTCAGACAGTCTATTCCTTTTTGGAGCATGAATGTGACCAGCCAAACAACCGTTCTACAGGAGCAGAGGATGGTAGTGGTGTGTTATACTTCAGGAAGACCCGTAGAATTCCTGGGTACTGCCTCAGAGATTGGAGAGAATGACTTCCGTAGTACTGTCATTAAATAAATATTTAATAATATTATTATTTATGTATATTCATAAATATAACTCAGTAGTGTCATATTATAAAATCTATTTAAATATTTGAAAATTCATTAATGTATCGATGTATCGAAGTATAATTTTTTTCGATACATTTAAGAAAATTGACCTTAGCGATACCGATAAATCGATACTTTTGTCAAGTAGCTAAAGCGATACCGATACCGATACAAAAGTATCGATCGATACGTATTGGCGATACATGTATCTAGATACTGCCCATCACTGGCAGCAGTTGATAGTTAGTGAAGTGTTTGTATCAAGAATTTGCTCTTTATCTTTGTACAGTGAAGTCAGTTCTAGTTTAACCTTTGTATTGCAAAGTTTAGTTCCTTATTTAGTCTGTACTGTAAAGTCAGTTTGATTTTGATATTTGTCCGGTGATATTCAGTTCTCCTTTTCTGCACTTCAACAATTTAGTTCTTGTGCTTTATTTAGAACTGAAATTATTATACAGTATATTTATTTTTCTGTTATTATTTTGTTGTTGACTGATGCAGTCTTTTGAATATGGGTTCTGCACAACAACTTCTTAATTTATTTTTATATAGGTATAGCCACAGTTATTTTGTAAAACAACTTCTTAATTTATTTTTATATAGGTATAGCCACAGTTATTTTGTAACTAAAGTAAACTTTTTTTTTTTTTTTTTTTTTTTTTTTTAAGGCCTGAATTTTGTGTACATAATTGATTTTGCATTGCCAGTATGGTGTTTATTCATATGGTTGAAATGGCTTTTTCATTAAATAAACAGCATTTTTTAGATTAACTTTAATGTCTCCTTCAACCCTGGTGATTATTTAACTTGATTTTTCTGGTTATGATTTAATTAATTGGCAAATATAATAGTTCAGTTTTTGTATTATTTTATGTATTTACTTAAGAATTACACAGGCCTGCAAATGAGAACTTTGTGAGAGTTTTCTAACTAATAACTGATTTTAATATAATTCAACTACTCTGATTTCGAATAAGGTGTCCATTTTTTCTATCACGTAAGGATTTTCTGCAAATTGAAAGGGAAAAAACAACACAAATAAATATTATTTATTTCAATTTACATTAGGCACCTATTTTGCTTTGTTATACTAATTACAAATGCAAACAACTTTAAAAAGAAAGAAGACTATTAATGTCAATTACATATTCATCTTTATTTGTCCTGAGTTTTCTTGTGAGATCTGTACCTTTTAGTCTTGAATGTATGCGCTGTTCCTTTTCTTTTATGTAATAATTCTGGAGTATCCCCTTTCAACATCCAGCAGTAATAAGCCATCATGCTGATGTCCCACCTTTCTTGATATCACTTCTCCATTTCTTTGATGTCTTGGTGAAACCAAGCATTTATAAGCAATAGTTTTTAATCAAAATTTAATGAAAATTACTTACATATGTAATATAACATTTTGTGAAAAATCTGTACGTGATGGCGAAAAATTATTTTCAGAATCAGTGTGCAAAAATTACTATACAGGGTGTCCCAGAATTAACTATCTATTTCAATGAAATCGGACAAATTTAATAAAAACTGACATATTTTTGTGTTTATTACTAAATTATGATACAAAAACAAATAGATTTATAAATCATAAGTCAAAACTTTATTGAGAAGTTTCAACATGTGCACCGTCTGTATCTGCAAATTTCAAATCTATCCTCAGTGCTGCGAAACACATTTTGAAGCATTTCAGGTGTTATCTCCGCACTGCCAACTGGATGCGTTCTTTAAGTTCAGCTAAACTATTGATCTTTTGGCGATAAACCTTTGTTTTTATGAAACCCCATGCAAAGAAATCCAGGGGTGTCAAATCCGGAGAACGCGGAGGCCAAGGTCGAGGTCCTCCACGTCCAATCCACCGATTCGGAAGGCGTCTGTTGAGGTATTCTCGAACAATTAGAGCATAATGACATGGTGCTCCATCTTGTTGAAACACAACATTATCAAGAATGCCATCATCAAGAAGCTGTGGTTCAAGAAACTGCTGAAGCATATCAAGGTAGACGGTACCTGTTACAGTTGCTTCCGCAAAGAAGAATGGGCCATAAATTTTGGATTTGGTCATTCCAAGCCACACGTTAACTTTTGGAGAGTCTCTCTGCCATTCTATGACTTCAGACGGTCTTTCATTGGACCAGATACGACAGTTGTGTCGATTGACTTTACCACACGTGTGGAAAGTTGCCTCATCACTGAATAAGATGTTATCCAATAAACTTTCATTTTCGATTTGATCCACAATTTCTGCACACCTTGCTGCTCGATTTGGATAATCCTCTTCATTTAGGGCATGCAGTACTTGAATGTGATAAGCCTTTTTCATCAGTGTCGAACGCAAGATTCTATGAACTGTTGTCTTGGATATGTTGAGTCTTCGACTGGCCTCCCTAACCGAAGTTGTTGGTTCATCCTCAAACAATTGTCGTACCTGTTTGGTACTGTTACGTGCTGTCCTTGGGCGTCCTCTTCCCACCTCGTCGTGTACGGATCCAGTTCTTTTAAATTTGTTCACAAGTTCACGAATCGCTTTGTCTGTAGGACCGGTTCTGTGGAATCTTCTTGTAAATTTTTCTCTGATTTCATTACATTGCATTCCTTTGATACGGGATGTTACAACAAAGATGCGTTCTTGTGTAATCATTATTAATAGGGTTCTGAAAGAGAATGAAAATAAAACTGAAAAACTATGAAAAAATTATGAAAATAAAATTATGAAAAGAATTTAGAAATTTATACATTTTTAACACATATTAAACATGATAAACATAAATAAAAGTGTGTTTTTAAAAAATTTGTCCGATTTCATTGAAATAGATAGTTAATTCTGGGACACCCTGTATAAGTGATAAAATATTTTGGACAACAAAACCATCACAGGCCTGTTTTATTAATATAAAGTACATTATACCACCTTTATGATTTGGCCAACCATTTTTTTGTGACATCATGACCTTGTGATGACTGTAACATCCCCTTGACTGTGCAACATTTGTTCGTTGAGTGTTCCAGCCTTGGGGACTTCCAGCAGGATCATCATCTCTCAAGAGTCCCAAGGGGAGGATGGAACCTTTCCTTTCCCTTCAGTGCTCAGGGAAGGAGAGCACTACCATAGTGGTAGGATTTTGTTTGTGGAGGAGGCTGACCTCTTCCCTTTTTTGTAGTTACTTTAACCTGCATGTTTTACTCCTTTCCTTTTCACATCATTCTTTCATTCCATTAGCCTCATTTCCTCTTCATTAAGCTATTTGCTATCCCTCTCATAATTTTATATTGCTTAATTTTTAATTTTAATTATGTTCAACATCAATGAGCTTCTTGTGAAGCCAGGGAGATCATGAATAACACAGGCCTGCGAATGAGAACTTTGTAAGAGTTGTTTTCTTACTAATTAACTGATTTTTATATAATTCAACTACGCTGATTTCGTGTCCATTTTTTTCTATCACGTAAGGATTTTCTACAAACTGGAAGGGAAAAAACAACAACGTAAATAAATACTATTTATTTCAATTTACATTAGGTACCTATTTTGCTTTGTTATACTAATTACAAATGCAAGCAACTTTAAAAAGAAAGAAGACTATTAATGTCAATTACATATTCATCTTTATTTGTCCTGAGTTTTCTTGTGAGATCCATGCCTTTTAGTCTTCAGTGTACATGCTGTTCCTTTTCTTTTTTGTAATAATTCTGGAGTTTCCTGTTTCCATTGAAAAATCTGTATGTGATGGCAAAAAATTATTATTATTTTTGGAGTCAGCATGCAAAAATTACTATATAAGTGATAAAATATTTCGGAAAACAAAACCATCACATGCCTGTGTAATCAATCAATCAATTCATCCATCCATCCCCAAAATTCTCTTGTTTGAACATTTGCATTCATATTGACAAATGAAATAACTACAGTGGTGCTCATAAATATTTGTACCTACAGAGAAATATTTCAGTTATATTCAGTGATGAGCTGCCAAAATCTTAACAGCCGGTTCCCTATAAAAAAAAGTTCTGATTTAAAGGATGTGCCACAGTACGTAGTTTTTGTACCTTTCTCCATAAGAAGTGGCAATGCATTGTGTCATTGGAAGTTGTACTCATACTTAACAATAAAAGGAAATAAATTTAGAATAAATTTGAAAAGAAGAAAATATGAAGAATATTTTCCAGCATTGTTTGGATGGTAATTGGGTTCAGTTTGAGGTTTGGTACCAGTTTTTCGATAATTTTTCATATGTAGATTATGGTGTACCCCTGTCTTTTTCTTTCCAGGGAGTACAGATTTAGTTCATGTAGTCTTTCCCAGTAGTTGAGTTCTTTCACCATCAATCTTGGGTGTGAAATGCCTTTGCGTTTCTTCTAGTTTATTAGTTTCTTCCTTTTTATATGGGGACATCAAAACTGAGCAGTATTCAAGTTTTGGTATAATCAGTGTTTTTAGCAGGGGAATCATTACTGTAACCTTCCTTGAATGTTCTTAGTACCTGTCCCGCAACTCCTTTTGCATTATTTATCGCAATCTGATTTTGTTTTGAATTTCGCATCATCGGTCATTATTACCCTCAGATCGATTGCTTTCGTGCTTCTCTGAATTTCCTGTCTATCTGGAGCATAATTTGCAGTCTAAGTTCCTATTTTCTACCATATCTCAAGAGCTGAAATTTCTCAGTGTTAAAAGTCATGTTGTTGTCTTCTGACCATTTGTATATTTTGTTTCTCTCTCTGCAAGGCCTCCACTTCATGTACATTGCTGATTTTTCTGCTGATCTTTGTATCATCTGCAAACGATGTTACTATACTGTTGCTGTTTACTCTGCTCTCTATGTCTGTTAGCATGATAATGAACAGGAGTGGGGCCAGTACTGTCCCTTGTGGCACTGAGCTGTGTACTTCTGATTCTGATGATGATATACCTTGAATTTTGACAACCTGCAGATGTTCTCTGAGGAAGTTGTAGATCCATTTTTCCACTTTGCCTGTTATTCCCATATATTTCATTACCATGATCACATTTGTTGAAAGCTTTAGCAAAATCTGTGTATATAACATCGTAGTTGTCATTGCCTTCCACTGCATCAAGGATATTGTTGTAGTGTTCTATTAGTTGTGATAGGCATGATCTCTGATTGGAATCCATGCTGATTTTCATTGAATCTTTCCTGTGTCTCCAGGAAATCATAAATTTTCTCTAACTATTCTCTCAAATACTTTGGTGAGGTGAGACATCAATGACACTGATCTATAGTTCTTTGCTTGAGATCTGTCCCCTCCTTTATATATAGGGACAACGTTTGCTCTTTTCAAGATGCTCGGTATTTCCCCAGTGTCTAGGGATCTTCTCCATATCCAGTATAAAGGTGTAGCTATTTCAGTTTTACAGTTTTTAATCAATAATGCGTTCCAATTGTCCGGACCTGCAGCTGAATGTTGTTTCATTTGTCCTATAGCTCTTGCTACATCTTCTGGGGTAAAATCAGTCTGTTATATACTCTCCCTGCAATTCCTCTTCAAAGAATGCATCTATGTCAGGTATCGCTTTGTCACTTTTTGGGGTACTGAAAACTTATTCATATTGAGTTTGCACTGTTTCAGATATACACAAACTCTGGTATCTAATGCAGATCGATGACTTTTCATCCATGACTTAACATATGATATTGGGTTCCAGGAACTTAATGGTTTTCCCAACAAATTGATGATCATAAAGCATGAGATATGTTTAATTGTTAAATTTGCCCTTTTATCACTACAAATAATATTCATCAATGAAAAACCTCTTTCTGCTTCTGCAGAACTAATTGCAATTATGTTCATAATTTGCTTTGCTTTCCGTATTGTTTCTGGATCAGGAAGATTTTTTGATTGAATGTTATTTTCTACATAGTCACAAAAATCATTTAAATTGACTTCAAATTTTAGGAATTTATTAATTTGTGCACTTTTTCTTCTTCAGATTTCCAAGGTAACCTGACTTCTTCAATATTCCATGAAGTGGGATCCATAACATTGAATAATTCAACAATTTTAGGTGTATTACTAGAATAACCTAAATTATCTCTCTTATATTTAATGTGATTTTCATTTAATAATCTTGCCTTCATTTTTTCAATAATACACTCTATTACTTTCTCGTGGCAGTGATTTAAATCTTACATTATCTTCAAACTCTATGCATTTAAAAGCATCACTTTGTATCATTTCATTAATTTTCTTTTCGTGTATACCAAAACTATCTTTTAATTGTATGAAAAAATTAATCATACATTTGATTAGCTTATCTGCCTTTGTTAAACTCAATTGTTCGCTTGCAGTGCATTTGATGATAATGCAAGTTCATCCAAAATGTCAATCATTAATGCCAAGTCTTTTAAAAATGCTTTGTTTTTCAATCTATTTTCCATGCCAGAAAATTTCTTATTTTTCGAAAAAAAAAAATATGAAGAGCTAGATAATCTCTCCAGACTGCTTTGGCAGATTTAAGGCTACAAGAAGCCCATCATGGACTAAAAACACGGCTTATTTTGATTATTTCAATATATAGTTCTTCAGAAACTTGTTTAGGTTCAAACTGACTTTTATTTGACTGATGAAAAATGGCATAAATCTTGTCCAAAAAAAATCTTGAAATGGAGTCATTCCAGCTCAACTGGTACAGATTTCAGAAAGTTGGTCGGGTGACCATCTCCGATTTTCTTCAAATTTTCAGGGTTGATTCATACACCATTCAATAGCTTAAATCTAAAATTTTAGCTTCCTCAGTCAAAAATGTTTAATTTTATGGTCCGCTTAAATGGCCCCCACCTTCGACAAAAAATGCCCATGTTGGGCTTGATCGGCCAACGCTTCATTTTGAGAGGCCTTGAAAAGTGTGTTCTAATAGGAGTAGAAGCTTCAAATTTGTCATGCCAATACAACTTCTGGTGGGCTTTTCAATTTTGCAAGCTAAAAGGCTGTGGAACAAATAGTTTCTGAGTTACAAGGGCTTAAACATGGCTCCATTTTGAAGCTTGCATCAATTCCTCCCACTTTTATGACTCTACCATTTTCAAAACTTTTAGTTCTACATCAATCACAGCTGTTTTAATACTCCTAATAGTCTCTATGGGTTGTAAATTTATGAGTGAAATAAAAAAATAACCAAAAAAGGATTTATTTTTATTTTTTAAAATTTCCAAAAGTTGATATTTTCACAAAATTTGCAAAATTAACATCAACTTTGGGGCTTAATATAAAGGTGTCCGAAATTAGTCAGGGAGTTGATACTTCTAGTAAAGAAAGATACATATGTGTACAAAAACATATATTAAGGAATAGATCTCAACTCCTTCATATAGTTTTGGCTATTCAAAGAAAAGTACTTGTGAAAAATTCTGAATTTTTTCAAAATTTTGAAATGTTTAAATTTCTTTTTACAATATTGAATTGTAATTTTACTTCCATTTTATTACTTGGTAAGTTAATTCACAAATGTTAAATTATCTAAATAAGTTTTACTCATAAAAAAGACATAATATATACCTAGATTATTACTACATTTGCAGTTAACACAACAGATGGACCAGCTTGTAGGCTCAATACTTGGATCTACCTAAGTAAAACATGTAGAACCGTGTTCTACTGCTCTTTAAGCACTTCCTAGTAATTTAAATTATGCAGTTAGTACAGATAAACTAGCAGTAACCACCATTTTCAGTACAAAACCTTAAATTTAAGTAGCTTTGTTGTATTACTTCCCTTAATACAAGTGTACAGTACTTAGCTATATACAATAATGAATTCCTGAGTTTTTAAGCATGTGAATTATTGGCTATAAATTCATATTCTTTTTTTAATGTGTTGTTTTATGTAAATTCGTATGTAAACTTATATATAGCTAATAACTCTTATGTTTAGACACTAACTCAGGAATTTATTATTGTACTCAGGCTTTAAGTCTGATTGTCTTCAACACTCCATGGTAGGGTTGCCAACTCCATGAATTTTGAAAAAAAGGACAAGAACATCAATTCCAATATACTGTCTACAAGGTTAGGGAAAGAAGTAAAATTTTATTTATAATTTATTACAATTTATACTGCATGCTTTTTTATTACATATTTTCTTAAAGTAAATATTTTTAGTGATATACAGATATTGACCCATTGAGTCATGCATTGACAAAATTTATGGTAACTATTTATTTTTAAATTTATACTTTTCCACTACACGGAACGTTAACATTTAAGTGAAGAAATGAATTTATAAAATGTTACTCGACTTAAGACTATATAATTATTTCCTTTTAAACAAAAGTTTTGTTATAAAACTGTTGTTTGGAACAAGATTGTTATCAGAAAAGGACAAATGGTGTCCTTTCCGAACTCAAGAAAGGACAAGGACAAAAATCTACAAAAAAGGACGGTTGGCAACCCTACTCCATGGCCTCACAGCCATAAATTGGCAATTTATTATTCAGCTTGATACAGGTCTGTAGTTACTTAGGCTTTTTTTAAAATACTCCTCAATTTTAGATAAACAATCATTTGATAACTTGTACTGTCTCCCCATTTTCCCAGCAACTGTAGGTGGTTCAATTGAACACAAAACATGTTGGAATGGAATCCAGCAAACATCCTCTTGTTCAGGCCATTTAAAAGGATTCTTTTTCATGAAATTTACTAATAGATCCTTCTCAGTATCACACACTTCAACTATGTTTCCAACAAACCAGTCACCTTCATAGAAACAGGCCACATATGTACCAGGTTTATATTGGTAAGCCACATTTTCTTGTGTAGCATTGAGGAAGGAAAGTTGTACGTTAAAGAAATTTTCATCACTAGAAATTTTGTACAGTTTAATGCCTGTTGATGAAGGTCTAAAGCAGTGATATGAACGGGTTCCTGGGATTGTCTTAATTAAGGAATACCTTTTTTCTAACTCAAATAAATTAGCATTTCCCTCAATTTTAGCTGAATCAATGTACAGAAATTGTATACCATTAATATTAGATTTGCACCAATCGAACATCTCTTTTGGATTGGTGATGTGACCTTTACTTGTTGCTTGTAGACTTGCCCGGGCAACTAACCTTTTGACGGTGCCACCAACACCATCACAGGGGCTCTTTCCGTGAGAGGTGGCAAAAAGTTCCATTCACATGTTAGTTGGAAATCTTTTTCATGTAACACTGAATTAGTGATGTTTTTATAGTTTTTATATTGACTTGCTGCACCATCGCTAAAGTAACAAATATGTTTTAGTTTAGGATTCTGACTTTTAAGTAATTTCAAGGCTTCACATAAAAAAGAATGAACTGCAGTTGTGTTGTGTGTAAGTGAATCTGATATTACACAAAAATTTGTAACTTTTAGTTCACCATCAACTTTTTGATAGCAGACTACCAGATGCAAGGTAGCCTGGGTATTGTCCCAGTGATGCCCTTGTACGGCATCCTGAATTATAAAACTATAGTTTTCAGAGAAGTCAACAAGCACTAATGCTGTAGAATCATTGAGGATTTCTTTACAGTCGGACAAATATTTTGATTGGGCTTTTGCTATGAAATGGTGTACTTTCAACTTTTTTGCACTTTCACATATGTCTTCTACTACATTCGAAACACTTTTTGTCATTGTGACCAGTTGGGTATGGTCTGTATGAAGCCACTGCTTAAATGAAACCTCATGATCCATGTCATAATCATTGTTTTCAAAAATGGTAAGAAGCCAATCCCGTAATTCATTTAAACCAGGACATGTTTTGCAGTTATTAATCATGCAGTTTCTGGTTTCAGTGTTGCAAACTATTTTCCCTAATAACTCTTAATTCTACTTTGACGGGGAGTGATTCACATAAAAGTTTAAAGTTCTGGTGTATTTCACAAATGCATACATTGTGTGATCCTTTACTCCCCACACCCATACACCATTTTGGTCTCAGTTCAAAAAACTTTGATTTTGAGATTTTGTCATTTGGATATTTATTTTTGTAAAGCATATATAATTCTCTGATATTTGTCAACAACAGTATTTTCTGCTTGTGAACCTTCCCTTGTGGTGTTTTTATTGATTTGTAGTCTTTTTTTTTACGAGGGCATTCTCTAGTATATTCATTGTTTTGGAAAAATTCTATCACTCTTTCCTTTATTTCATCGCTTATACCCTTGCTACTCTTTTTATTTCTCATTATAGGAAGGATACCTTCTTTTCTCTTTAAGGCCCTCACAGCATTAACCATTCTGGCTGACACTTCAAATTCTTTCATAATTCTTTCTCTGGACCAGGTTTTACCAATTGGAAGGAGTGTTAGAATTTGTATCTTTTCTTGTCTGGTACTAGTTTTACACTTTTCTTTCAGTTCCTCTATCATATGCTGATAACACTTTTCTTCCTCACTCTCTATAGGTTTCTCTGCTTCCTCATCCAAAATGCTAGGCTTCATATGAAGTACTTTTGACAGCTTTGATTTTGTTGATGTTTCAATTTGCTTTAGTTTCCTTTTTGCGTAAAACTTTCGATCTCTTGCTCTTACATACTTAATGGGTGAGCATTCTAGTGAACCTAACATTTCTTCAAATGTCTCCTTAACTATTTCTTCTGGAACATATTCATCACTACCTGAGTCTTTTTCATCTTCAATCATCTTGGCTCTAGAGAAGCATGTTGAGCAAAGTTTCTGTCCTGGTATCAGATTCAGTCTAGTTGCTATGTCTTTGTCAATAATTTGTAGTGATTCTGCAAATAAAGTAGGGTAATGTAAACTCTAAACACATTGGAAAATAATTTTAAAACCTCAACATTCGGTTATAGGCTATTCGTATAAAATATTCAAAACATATGCATTCAGTAGCACAGTATATAGCCTACCCTATTAAAATTAAATAGCTAATTTAGGTTACAATTTACAATATAAACTTCTTTATGAAATATAAATATATTAGTACCTATATTTACTTGCTTGTTATCTTCTTTCGATGATTTCTCCATGGATCTTGGCAGCTACGTTGCATTTGTTGGTAATGCATTCCAAGCATTTTTTCATGGTGGTAACATACAGTAGCACTATTTGGGTTCATTACAGTTGCTTTTGTTCTCCACAATAGCAGTTTCCTTGTTTCATCTGTCAGCTCATGTAAGGTATACATTAGGGTGCATTAAACGCCCCATGATTTTCAAAACTTTGTTGGATTTTAATGTCTATTCCCTCAAATGTTACACTTGTTGGTAGAAGTATGTATGCAAAACATAAATCAAATTGGAGGTGGTCCTGGGTGGCCACCGGCCACTTTTATATATTTAGTAGTGATGCACCGAATATTCGGTATTACTTATAATACTAATATACAAATATTCGGTATTACTATACTTACATTGATTGAAAGTTGAAAATGTATAAAACACAACGCCAATGTCACTACTCCAACTTTGCTCGTTTCCGCAAATTTGGCCTCGCTTTGCGGTCACATTCAACCACTTGAAGAAGATTTTGGAAGTGGTCTTCTCCTCTTGCAGCTGAGACAAAATCAGTTGTGAGCTTTACTGCTCTCTCGCAGGGTCATTCACAACATTTAACCCATCCACAATGGACTTGGCTGCCTTGAAGTGGTCATTGTTCTGCCAATTGTCAACATCCTCTGTTAGGAAGGTCATATCCAGGTGAAGAAGGTTCACTGTAAACTACGAGTCCTCGTTCACAAGATCAGCCAGGGTTGTCGCTTCTGTAATTTTTGGAAATGACGGTTTGCCATATCCAGAACCGTAGCGGTGTTTGGAGTGCTTGGCATTTCATCTGGT
The DNA here is from genome assembly GCA_023014485.1 of Bathynomus jamesi. Classification (NCBI taxonomy): domain Eukaryota; kingdom Metazoa; phylum Arthropoda; class Malacostraca; order Isopoda; family Cirolanidae; genus Bathynomus; species Bathynomus jamesi. The sequence continues at coordinate 1,362,240 of JAJOZX010000530.1, forward strand.
TGTATGGCCAGTAACACATCTGCAAGGGCACGACGCTCCTTTTGAGGTACTGCATTGCTGAACAGTGCCAAAACAACCAGTTCTGGGGTTAAATACCACAAATGTCTATCAAAGGCTTTCACAGCGCTGACTGAAATGATTGAGTTGACAGCTTTATAGTTGAGCAGAGTCTTGTATAAGCACAAATCAAACCATGGGGCATTTGAAGCAGACTGACATATGAGCCACCAATCACAATAAATATAAACAACAAAAACAACAAACTCCTTCAGTTTTTCCTGTTGATGTTGTGTTGTTACAGTTCCTCGAGGTAGTACAGAAATTTGCTCTTCAAGTAGGCATATTTTGATGGAATAAAGAATCTTTGACATCCACCTTGCTTTATGCATGGCCCCAGGTCTGTGGAGTGTTCCTTGTTTTGTGACATCATCATCGAGGACTACCTGGCAGAGTTGTGCCATTTCCTTGTAGTCTTCCCTACAGTATGAAGTGCTTGTGCGGATTGTGCTTAAAACCTTGTTTTTGCAGGATAAAAGCAGTTGTTGTGCATCATCATTGTACATTGAAATGTCAATTTTGGTTAAACTTTCATCCTTTGCATGCGATATGCGTTCCCAATTCTTCTGGAATCTTTGGAACAAAGATGCTTCTGGAGACTTTGATGTCTCAATTTTGAGAGCGTCAAACACATGATCCAGGATTACCTCTCCAACATGATGGCGACATGCACACCACAGAAGAGCACGGTCCAGTTTTGATTGAATGGTAACACAGGCAGCTGTAACGTGTCCAGTGTTTGATGCTGTTGTGTCAAAACATAAGTTGACAACTGACTGTTTGCACTTCCATGAATGTAGAAACGTGTAAGTGTGCTCGGCAATGATGTCACCTGATGACATATCACTTCCACGAGGATATCTAGCCACTCCCAGTAGCTTTACATCAGTGGCATTCCCAACCAACACTGGCAATCTTTCTTCCTTGCCATTCTTGTTTGTGAGCGTATGCATCTGCTTGCCATCCCAGTGAAGTGTTGCAGCTGTTGGGGCATCCAATTTTCTCAATATCTTTGGCGATAGCACTTGTTATTGATCATCGAGCCTTATCAGCAGTTGAATACGACTTGGCCACACGACGTGGATCACCTCCTGCCACTTGAATTACAGCTTTGGTGAGCACAGCCTGTTGAACAGGAGTTATGTTTAGTCGAGTAGCAACAGACACGACTGAAGGCCTTTTCAGAATATCATGAGGAATAAAGGCAGACGTACCTGCATATGTTGATCTGTGGTGACCGCTTCCTTTGAAGCTCTGGAATCGCCTCTTCTTCAGTTTCTTCCAAGCTATCTGCAGAGGCACTATCATCAGAGCATACAGAACTTTTCATCTCTTGTACACTGGATGATTCATGACGTTCTCGTCTTGAAGCTTCCGCTAAGGTGCGTTTTTCTTTTCTACGATCTTTATCAGCTTTCTTCTTGTCAACACTACCAAATGAGGCTACTCTGTCAGATTTCATTGACTCTAAAAATGCTCTATCTTCCTCATTCTTAATGTTTGTCATTGCATCTTTTGTCCATACACCAAAGGTCTTATCAAGACGTTCATTCATGGATTGCAACTTAGCCAAAGTGTTTGGAGATTCTCTGCGAGAAACAGGTATTTGACGCAATTTGTTATTGTCATTAAGAAGGTCAAGTATTAGTTTGCAGCATTGATGGTCTGAAAGCATAGGAATATTTGCTTTAGTGTAGAATGCTTTCAGCTGGATAAGGACTATGCTGGCAGATTTCCATTTGAGTGGCTGTGTTTGTTTGCCTTCACATATTTCTTTCTGGATGTGCCACATCACGCATCGAAGAACCTGCCAGCAAGTTGGGAGGCGGACTCCTGTCAATGTACCATCTCCTTCTGTAAGAGCATTGCCAAGACCAAAAATGGCACTTGCTAATCTGGTCTTCTTAGCTTCCATTGTTACAGCTTCCATTGTTTCTGAAAGACAATAAAGGATATTATTAGACTATAAGTGAAGTTTCGTTTATGGTACATGTTTTATGTAAATCACCCCTTTAGGGTGCATCAAACGCCCTTAGGTTCTTGGATTTTAATGTCTATTCTCTCAAATGTTATGTAAATCACCCCTTAGCAACTCTATATTAAAAGAAACAATGTAAGTAGTCAACTGGTTGGTAAATAAAAAAAATAGATATTTTTACATAGCACGGCCCCCGAAAATTGCCGCGAAAATATGAAAGTGACCGGTGGCCACCCAGGACCACCTCCGATTTAATTAATATTTGGCATACACACTTGTAGCAACAAGTGTAACATTTGAGAGAATAGACATTAAAATCCAAGAACCTAAGGGCGTTTGATGCACCCTAGTATACATACCCACCTTCCTGGTGAGTCTGTGTTCATGACATGGATCATCCAAGTACATACCAAAGCTGCACTTTGATTCTTGATTAGAATAAGCCATTATTACAGGCAGTAAAATTAAGTTAATTGCTCTAGTTAAATTTTCTGAAAATGAAAGATCATGATCTATAAAATAGGCCTGGACATTAATGATTAACCATCATGTTTTACATTTATAAGAATATACAAAGCGAAATGAGCTACCCAGAGCCCTTCGAGTCGCTGGTTGTTTTGACAGACATATTAAATTTCTTGTATGTTTTAGACTTATTTACATATTATTACAATTGTAAATCAACTTAATAAGTAATAAAATAGAAGTAAAATTACAATTCAATGTCATAAATAGAAATTTAAAATTTACAAATTTTGCAAAAATTTGAGATTTTTCACAAAAAGCACTTTTCTTTGAATCACCAAAACTATATGAAGGAGTTGAGATCTATTCCTTAATGTATGTTTTTTTATACATATGTATCTTTCTTTACTAGAAGTATCAACTCCCTGACTAATTTTGGACACCTTTATATTAAGCCCCAAAGTTGATGTTAATTTTGCAAATTTTGTGAAAATATCAACTTTTAGAAATTTTTAAAAATAGAAATAAATCCTTTTTTGGTTATTTTTTTATTTCACTCATAAATTTACAACCCATAGAGACTATTAGGAGTATTAAAACAGCTGTGATTGATGTAGAACTAAAACTTTTGAAAATGGTAGTCGTAAAAGTGGGAGGAATTGACGCAAGCTTCAAAATGGAGCCATATTTAAGCCCTTGTAACTTAGAAACTGTGTTCCACAGCCTTTTTGCTTGCAAAATTGAAAAGCCCACCAGAAGTTGTATTGGCATGACAAATTTGAAGCTTCTACTCCTATTAGAAGACACTTTTCAAGGCCTCTCAAAATGAAGGCGTTGGCTGATCAAGCCCAACATGGGCATTTTTTGTCGAAGGTGGGGCCCATTTAAGCGACCATAAAATTAAAAGTTTTTGACTGAGGAAGCTAAAATTTTAGATTTAAGCTATTGAATGGTGTATGAATCAACCGTGAAAATTTGAAGAAAATCGGAGATGGTCACCCGACCACCCCTGTACCAATTGAGCTGGAATGACCCAATGGCCTATTTCATTGATATCATTTATAGCATCATCGAAAACCAGTTGTAGTCGATGATTCAAACAATGCCAAATTATGATGTTTGGAAAATCTTGAATCAGTCTTGTAGCAACTCCAGGTTTATGTCCAAGCATGGTACTCACGCCATCAGAACAAAATGTGATTAAATTTTTCTTTAAATATTCTGTGTCAAATCCCGTATCAGTTAACATATTTCTCAAAATAATATAAATATTTTCTGCTTTGGTTGTTTCTAATTCCACTAAATCAAGAAAAATGTTGGTGAAGGATCTTCTCAGGGCCGGATTAAGACCTTTAGAGGCCCTAAGCACTTAAAAGATTTTGGTGCCCCATATATATGTAATTCAAAATATAAACAAAAATAAACCATAAAATAAAATTTTATTTAAATATAAGTGGCAATTAAATATAACTCAACCGAAATATCAACTCGAAATGTTGAATACAAATCAAATCGAAAGAAGGAACCAAAGAAGGAACTGAAAGAACCGAAACCTATAAATAAAAATACTTAACATTAGAATTAATAATACCAATCTATAAAAATATCAATATTAACATTTCACTATTAACGAGCCACATTTTATATTTACATTTATTTATTTTTAAAACACAATATTTAATTATAGGAAATATGAACATTTGCTTAGGGCCTAAATTGTCCTAACTACGTTTGATGTTATATACATTACAAATTATTCACTCTGGTTATTACAATCTAAATTCTTTTATACTGTTATGACAATAGATAAATAAATTATAAAATAAAGATACGTGTATGATAAAATATTGTTACATATACAAATAAAGTACACTTCATAGACTTACCCTAGAGAAGAAGAGAGAGCAACAGATAAACTTCTTCAACGCTAATTAACTTAGGTCAGTATATCTTATTATTATAATGGCCGTGATAAACATCACTTGATACAACAGCAATATAGAGAGTTTATAGTTCTTTTATTTTAATATTAATTTATATTACAATTCTATAAACCTAAATCTTTCTGTAAAACAATACCAAATGATTATGTAAAATATATATTTAATATTATATGCACAAATCACACGTTCAGAATAACTTCCTATAGCACACGAAAATATTTAATCTATATGTATTTTTAATATGGCGCTCAAAGATTTGATATAAACAAAATAATAACGCAAAGCGTAAAGTGTGTGATTACAACGAAATATATTTATTCTCTCAAAAGGGTTGTTGTTCACTACAAATTCAAACAATGAAAAAAAAAAATACTATATATGAATATATATAATTCAGTTTTCAACAGCTTATAGGCTATAAGCCGCGATTATAATAGTATAATAAATCCATGGTAAATCCGACAATGGAAAATTTCTGTGGTGCCCCCCTTCCCTTGATGCCCTAAGCACGGGCTTATTTTGCTTAATGGTTAATCCGGCCCTGGATCTTCTAACACATTTTAGAAAAATTACAAGCACAGTTTTACTTGAAATTGTAGAAGCTTCATCAATAATAATACAAATTTTTGAATTGTTTTTGATGATTCTACTAAAAATTTCTTTTCTTATTGATTCAGCAATATGCTCTACAATTCTGATAGCAGAAAATTGAGAATGTAGGCAGTTCCCTAAATTGGTTTCATTCTTAATTTATAGCTCTACTTCATCCTCCATATCTGACATTGGTTGTTTTCTTTTTACTAAGCTGTAAACTTGAAAATTTTGCTGGTTATTGCAATATTTGTTTCATTAAGTTTATCAACTGCTGTAATGAGAGGTTCTTCTTTAGATTCATTTAAAATATTTATAACTCAAATGAGAGCTTGATTCGAAATGTTCCTTTGTTTTTTTTCATAATGAAGCTTGCTGAACTTTTTTCTGAAGTCCATTTGCATTAATAGTACACATTTGCCACTCCGAAGAAATGTGTAAAGATTTTCTTCCAAGGACACCCAAATGTGACATATTTGCACAGTGAGAACAACCAAGTTTTTTGCCTTTAATTATCAAGCCATTATATTTCTTTAAAAAATATTGTGCCTGCTTGGAAGTCCAACAATTGGGTAATAAATTTTCACAATCATGTAAATCCTCTTCCATTGCAGACATATTTTCAGATGATTCAGCATTTAAGATATTATTGTCACTGGCGTTTTTAGTATTTAAATCTTTATTTTCACTACTAGAACTACTGACATGATTTTGTCATTTTATTGGAAAACCAGTCACTAATGCTTTTCTGGCGCTTCATTATGAAGGGTAAATAATATTGAATAGAAAACACCCCAAAATATCATGAGCAACCAGACTAACTATGACTAGTCGTGTTGAATTGTATAGAAAACTATTGACAAAGAACATAATTTTACATTCTTTGCTGTTGAGCAAGTGCAAGAGTGAATGAGTCAAGTGCGACTTCACCAGGGTTGCCAGATAGTGCTATTTTTCCTTTGCATTTGAAGTTTATTTTGTATGCCTTATTATTTTGTACACCATTTTATAAGATTATTCAGTTTTAAGATCATTTTATAACAATATTTGTTTTCGTAACAATTTTTAACAACCAGTTCTAAAATGCTTCAAAATTTTAACAACTGATTCACGCGAACTGGTGCAAACTGGCTCCAGCTCACCACTGGTTATATTCATCCTTTCTTTTGTACCATGCATAGGATAGTTATGAAAAGGCTCCTGTTCATTTGGAAAAACAAATAAAAAAATTAGTTTAACTCTAACATATACCATAATGTAAAATATCAAAGAATCTGAGGAAAATAAAAAAGTTGAAATGTAGAAGGTTTTGTCCATTTATTTACAAAATTATTTAATATTTTGTGTGTCTACCTTAGGCTTGAAGAATTTAAATTTTTTATCAGTAGTTGGCTATTTAGTAGTTGCCAATTCTGAATTTTAGAATTTTATCTGAATCTTCATGGGAGACAGATTACTGTACAAGCCATTAGTAAGCAATGGGTTACTGTGGTAAAGAGCTGTTGACAAATTTTGAGAGATCTGTTATTGCTGTACATGAGTCTGGAGAGAGTTATTGGAAGATAAGAGAACTTTGAATTCCATTTATGATGGTTGCTAAAGAAATGGAAAGGCTTTTGAACAATCAAAATTCTATGCAAGATTTCAGAAGGTTGTAATGGTTGTAAAAACTTATCAGTCTAGGGCAATCAAAAGTTTACCAAAAAAATTTAAAAATTTAACTTTATTTTTCCAAAATGTTGACGTAAAAAGTTGACCTTATTTTTTGACTAAGATGACCTAAGAATGGCTTTCAAAAGGTTCATTATTTATTATAATAAAGCACTAGGTATTTATACAGTAGCTGTCAAATGTTGTGGTGGGTTACGCAAACCCATCATGAAATTTTACATTCCCAGTCATACATACGCCATCCCTGGCAACAGCAGCACAACATAAAAAGCATCAAATAACACTCATAAAACATACCTTTTAGTACCTACTTTGTGGTATTTCCTTTCTTCTTAACTCTTTAACCACATTCAGAAACTTTATTCACTGACATTTTTTGTCCTTAACCATGTAAAATGACTGTAGTCCACAGCCATAAAACAATTTCTCTTAACCACATTTGGCAACTGCATACCCTCAGATTTGAGTATACCGCCAGTCCCAGGCACTGCTGTCATCTGGTGGCAGGAACAGCAATCAACAAGGGAGGCAGATGCATGCACCTGGTGGTGACTGATTGAAGTGTGCTGTACTCTTTTCAGCATCAGTGATAAACATGAACAGTGTCTTGTGAACTGTATTGTTCAAATGTTGCCAGAGGGCTTAGGCTTATGTATTGTGTTATATTTATTTTGCTTCGTAAGTAATGCAGTACAGTGATATTTAAATTTCTTTCATGTGAGAATAAATGAAATAAGAGTGTTCAGGTATAAAATACAAACTGCAAGATATTGTAACAAGTACAGTCGTCCCTCGGTATCCGCGGGGCATTGGTTCCAGGACCCCCCGCGGATGCTCAAGTCCCTTATATAAAATGGCGTAGTATTTGCATATAACCTACGCACATCCTCCCGTATACTTTAAATCATCTAGATTACTTATAATACCTAATACAATGTAAATGCTATGTAAATAGTTGTTATACTGTATTGTTTAGGGAATAATGACAAGAAAAAAAAGTCTGTACATGTTCAGTACAGACGCAACCATCGTAGGCCTAACTACATAGTATACGTCAGCAACAACGTAACATTTTCTTTCTTTCAACACTTACAGATTGCTTTCGTTTAATGACCTGAAAGAGAAATACATAGAATAAAACACAGAATATTTAAAATACAAGTACATATAGAAAATATAATTATAAATAGAGAAAATATAAATTTATTCTCTCTCTCTCTCTCTCTCTCTCTCTCTCTCTCTCTCTCTCTCTCTCTCTCTCTCTCTCTCTCCTCTCTCTCTCTCTCTCTCTCTCCCCCGCAGGGGGTATAAAGGTATGCACATTTCTTCTGGATGTAGTAAACTTTATACTTGGGGTGTGACAGCCCTCCGGTCCCGAGTCGTGGGATTCTAGAGGAACTGGCTGCCAGCTCTTTAGGTTCTCTCTCTCTTTCGGGAGGGCGGGTAAAGTATTTTGCACAATCCCGTCCCGTGGGTTACTAGGACCCCATCCCATCCCTACTCTGTCCTTTTAGATTACGTTAAGGTTGTTCTCCTCTCACTGCAAAAAAAAAAAAAAAAAAAAAAAAAAACTTTTCTTTTAGTATTAAGTCTTTTTCTCTTCTTTTACTATTAGGACCCGACTGCTACCTCATGCGTGGAAGAGAGGCTTTGGAACCTCTATAAATAACACCATTTAACGCTCGTAGGTTGTGAGAGACTGGGATGGAGGGGTCCCAGGCGTAGGGGCGCGATGAATGGAGTGTGGCTAGTGCCCCGTTAAGCCCATTCCTAACGCGTAATGGCTTGACCAGCCCCCTGCGACCGTTTTTTGGTGACCAATTGATGGTGCTTGGCTGTACTGCTCTGAGGTGAGAGGGCTTTACTGCCCAGCTGGCTGCCAGGCCAGCGTAAAGTCTCGGGCGTAGCCTCTGGGTCTGGTGGGATATCCCTTGAACACTGGATTCTAAGAGTCTGGCCCACTTGTGAGTGACTAGTAAGACTTAGTAAGGGGCTGCATCTCGCTGTCGCTCCTGGCGGAAAATCCGTGACGCTTGCGTCGCGAGTGTTTGTCAGTTGGTAGCTGCGACACGTTTGGGACGGTCCGGCCCTGGGGAGACCTTTGGTCGGTGCGGCAGCAGGAGAGGTGTAGTCTTCTGGAAGGAATGAACGTCACTTGCGAAAAGGCGGGTGCGGCTACGCGCGGGATTAATTCACCCCCCCCCCCCCCTTTTTTATATACTGGTCATAACGTTTTTGGATAGTTTTCATTGCTAGAATGCTTTATCTTATCAGAGTATTCAGAAAAAACAAAAAAAGAGAAAATATGGCAGGGCCAGCTAAATTGAAAGCAGAATGCTTTAAATGTAAAGTTAATCATTGGTGCGTAGACTTCCCAGAGGGTAATATCAGCGATATCACATCCCTTAGTGTATGTTTGTTTTGTAAACTTAGAGACAACCACGAAAAGGAAGTTAAAGAGCTAAAGGAAATAGTAAAAAAGCTTGAAGCTAGGGTCGTAGCACTGGAAATCCAACCCAGTGGACAAGATCAAATTAAAAACACACCAGCAGATTCAAACTGTAAGATTAAGTATCAAGAACAAAGGGAGGGCTCAAAGAAGGGGCTGATAGAGAAGGGTGGGAAGGGATCGATAGAGAAGGGTGGGAAGGGGCCTGCTGATGGCCCAAAGAAACCGAAGGATGTAGCTACCTGTCGGGGTGGGTCGGGGTGTAACTGCGTGTATGGGTGGCGACGGGTTTCGAAAGGTCTCGGGCAAGAAGGCTGCGAAGCCGAAGCCTGAGACCCCAGTTGCCCCTGTCAAGACCTCTAACCGCTTTAGTCTCCTGTGCTCGAAGGAGAAGACACCGTTTTGATTGGGGACTCGCAGATCAGGGGCCAGGAGAAGTACTTTGCTTCTGCAAACCGGGATGGGAGGAAGGTAAGGTGCTTACCTGGGCGGGGAACGGCGCACTTAAGGAAGGAGGTAGAGAAGGTGCGTGGATAGTCGGAGGACTGCGATCGTTGTCAACGCTGGTGGCAATGACCTGTTCCTCAAAGGCGGTGGGGTAGGTCTTACGAAGGGATCATCACCGAGATCATGTCTCTTGCGGATGATCTAAAACTGAAGACAGACAGGGGAATGTTAATGGGTATTTTACCGTGAATGAATGTCAGTGACCACTCGCTCAGTAAGGTCATTGGCATCAACGAGAGGGTACAAGACTTGTGCGTTCCGCTGGGCGTGAAGTTTTATTGACCCCTTCGATGCATTTTCGGGTAGGTGGGACCTTTACCAGAGGGATGGTGTCCACCTCATGACAAGGGTAAAGGTGTGCTAGGCGCGCTGCTCGACCGGCACCTATACAGAATGGTGAGGTCGAGTCCTGGGAGAGATGATGGGCCCCCACCGGGGAGAGATGAGGATGAGCCGGTGGCGGACGTACCTTCGACTGAAGGGTGCGGCGAAGTACAGATGGGTGACCCTCCTCCTACGTTGGAGGGGGCTCAGTCTCCTGTGGAAGTTGCCCCCTCGTTAGTGAGGGGCTCTTCAACTCCCGACAGCCTTGGCTGTTCGGGAAACGGGTCGTGCTAGGGGGCGGTCAGAATAGGGAAGGCTCCCTCCGTGCAATGCTTTTTAATGCTAGGTCAATTAGGAACAAGTTTCGCGAGAGCTACGGGCGCTCTTAGCATCAGAATACCAGGATATCGTTGCTATCACCGAGTCCTGGATTCATACTGATCGTAGGGACTACGTTGGGGAGTTCGAATTCCGGGTATAGAATGTTTCGCAAAGACCGCACCCGTGGGGAGGGGGGTGGGTACTAATATACGTCAGAGACACGTTGAGTCCGGTTGACTGCCAGTTCCGGTCGGACGGGAGCTGCTTGGCGTCGATCTGAACGTGAGGGACGAACTAGGTTAATCTTGTGTACAGACCTCCGCATCTCCTCCTCGAGGAGGATACAGCCCTGTACACCGAACTCAGTAGCCTTCTAGGGATAGGGTGTGTGTGTAGTTTTAGGAGACTTCAACTGTCGCGGCATAAAGTGGGAAAACAGGACTGCCGATGCTGAAGGGAGGAGGCTAGTTTGACTTTGCTGATGAGAACTTCCTCACTCAGTGGGTCAACGAGCCTACACGAGGCGAAAGCGTTCTAGACTTAGTATTCACGACCGAAGACAACCTCGTCACTGGCCTCACCGTTGATGAATCGTTGGGCGGGAGTGATCACGGTATTATTAGGTTCCGTGTGTGCGTCCCTCGGGTGAAGCGTAGTAACTCGAGAGGCAGTAAGCTCGATCTCCGGCGGGCGAACTTTGTTAGCCTCAGGGATAGCGTAGCAGAGATGGGGTTAGAGGTTGGCGGCGATGTTGAGGGAGTGTGGAGTGCATTCCGGGATGAGTTTATGTGCTGCAGTCTGCTGCCATACCCTCAAAACTGGTCACCCCTGCTTCAACGCAGCCTAAGTGGTTCAATCGTGGCATCGCTTCGGCTATCCGAAATAGGAAAGTAGTGTATAGGATGGCGAAGGCCAATCGTTCCCACGAGAACACTGAAGCGTATGTCCGCCTGTGTAGGGAAGTGAAGGCGAAGGTTAGGCTAGCGAAACATAACGAAGAACTACGGGTGGCAAGCCTCTGCAAGAGGAACCCTAAGGAGTTCTTCAGTTATGTTAATAGTAGAAAGCCTATTAGAAGCATGATAGGTCCTTTAAAGGACGGAAGCGGCGTTCTGCGGACCTCCGACGCGGACATCGCTAAGGTGCTTAATGAGTACTTTGCGGGAGTGTTCACCAGGGAGGATACCCGCGTCATCCCCGAGCCAGCTGTGAGGCACGAAGGTGCTGACCTGGATAGTGTTAGATGTACCGCGACAGTCGTTGCTCATAGAATAGACAAACTGAGCGCGTTTAAGGCTCCTGGGCCAGACCAGTTTCTCCCCAGTGTTTTGCGAGAAGTGCGCGACCAGGTGGCTCCCCACCTGGCTACAGTCTTCAACAAATCGTTGGAGATGGGCCAGGTGCCTGGTGACTGGAGGGAGGCCAACGTGACCCCTATCTTTAAGAAAGGGGATCACGAAAGTCCAGGGAACTATCGTCCTATTAGTCTCACTTCAGTTGTAGGTAAATTATTAGAAAGGATAATAGCTGATAGAATCGTTGACCATTTGGATTCCTACAAGCTGCTTGGGGACTCCCAACATGGGTTTAGACGGCATAGGTCGTGTCTCACCAACTTGCTCGAGTTTTTCCACGTCATGTTGAGTGAGTACGATAAGAGTAGGGCGATTGATATACTTTATCTCGACTTTCAGAAAGCCTTTGATAAGGTACCTCACCGCCGGCTAATGGCGAAAGTGCGCGCGCTGGGTATCGGTGGGGAAATAGGTAGGTGGATTGAAAACTGGCTAAGGAATAGGCGGCAGAGGGTGGTAATTAAAGGGGCTAGTTCGGGTTGGGCCTCGGTCACTAGTGGGGTTCCTCAGGGTTCCGTTTTGGGGCCACTGTTGTTTACCATTTACATAAATGATATCGACGGTGGCATCGTCAGTCGGATCGCCAAATTCGCTGATGACACCAAGCTTGGGGCCAATGTTGGGACGCCCGAAGCGATCGAGGAACTGCGTGCGGACCTAGGTAGGATAGGAGAGTGGTCCGAAAAATGGCAAATGCCGTTTAACTTGGGTAAATGCAAAGTGATGCACATTGGCTACGCCAATCCCAAGTCGGACTACTCGATGTTGGGCAGTAATATCGAGGTGACTGATTTAGAAAAGGACTTGGGTGTGCTAATTAGCAGCGACCTTAAGTTTACGAAACAGTGTGTAGAGGTGGAAAAGAAAGCCCAGAAACTATTGGGTTATATCAGGAGGCAATTTCAGTTTCGGAACAAGGAGATTGTGCTCTCACTGTACAATTCCCTTGTTCGGCCGTACCTGGAGTATGCTGTGCAGTTCTGGTCGCCCACCCTCAGGAAAGATATTGAGAGGCTGGAGCGAGTGCAGGCGAGGGCCACAAAGTTGATCCCTTCCGTTAGGCATATGGGCTACAATCGACGGTTACGCGCCCTGAACTTGTTTTCGCTTGAAACTCGGAGGCTGCGCGGTCAACTGATCGAGGTTTTCAAGCTCTTACGAGGGTTCAACGATGTCGATTTTAGAAGTATGTTTAGTTTAAATGATAACCCAACTCGCAACAATGGTTGGAAGTTGGATTTGAAACGGTTTAGGACTAGTGTGTGTGGGAATTACGTTACGTATAAGATCTGTGACACATGGAACAGGTTACCTTCGGAAGTTGTGAACAGTTCCTCTGTGGATCAGTTCAAGAAAAGGTTAGACGAAATCTTGCACACTATTTGAGTGTGTAAAGACATTTAGGACCTCAGTCTGCGGAAATTTCTTTTCCTGTAAAATAGTTGATATCTGGAACCAACTTCCTCAGAGGTGTTTCCAGTCAAGTGTAAATCTGTTTAAAAATAGGCTAGACAAAGTACAGAACACACTCATAGTTTAGAGATTAAAACCTCAGAAAACTCTGCAGGAGTTCGCTTGCTCGGTGTCTCTGTGAGCAAGCTAAATATAGAGCTATTTATATATTCTCCACTTTCCTGTAAAATTTCCTTGGCTACTTTTCCAGGGTCAAGGTATTTTCTTCAACCTTTTTCCGTACCTGCCTCTGGCAGGGAGGGAGCGGAGGGTGGGGAGAGAGCCTTCTACTTTTCTATCCAGTTTTCTACTACTGCTAGCATAGTTTGAAAGACAAAATTTTCCCTGGCACCCGTTGCCATTGGTACCTCCTCGGTATGGGCCGCAAGGCCTTTTGAGGTACTTCTTTTCCTTGTAACTCCTTGTAACTCTCTCTCTCTCTCTCTCTCCTCTCTCTCT